>KE504784.1:1048676-1077183 GCA_000441515.1 Elaeis oleifera | reverse complement strand
TCTAGTTCTTTCTTTCTTTCTTCTTTTTCTTTTCTTCTTTTTTTTTATTCTTCTTCCTCAAGGAAGAGTTGTGCCAAGTCAGGTACATCTTTGAATTATTAAAAGGATCAAATGATTTAAAACATGATGAGAATCTTGTTTCACACGAGGACCATAACCAAGAGCCCACAACGGATATAAACGGGCCGTGCCAAGGCATGGCCCATCTTAAGGGACGGCCCGACCGGCGGGTCGTGCTAGCCCAGGCCCTTATTGGCCGTGTCGTGTCTGGGCCGTGAGCCGCAAAATCCCCAGCCCAGTCCAGCCCTCTTATATATGCCATGCTTGGTACGGTCTGTTATTGTAGCAAGTAGGCTGTGCCAAGCACGGCCCAATTCATGCCGGGTCGTGTAATGGGCGGCCCAGCTCGATGCCCATGTCTAGGCATGGGGTTATAAGCTAGTATATTTTAATATCTTTTGCAAATCCTACTTGTCTCTGGGGTAATGTAGAAGTTTCGGAGTCCAGCAAGCGATATTGGCTTTTTTTTTTTTTTTACCGCATAACAGAACCAATAAGATGGACAGGAGTTTATACAAAAAAAAAAAATCAAAACAATGATTTACAAGATAAACATGATGAAAACATGGCATTTAGATGTGGAACCACCTGTAATATGAGCATTTAAACATCTCTTTGATGTATGCTATTATAATTTAGATTTCATTCAAAACAAATATACACTGTGTACTTCAGATCTTAATTTAAATAGGTATATTGTTTAATTGTATAAATAATAAAAATCATTTGATTGAGAGATGACATGGGTCCATACTACATCTAACATGTATAGCACATTCCAAATTCTAGTATCAGGAAAATGAAGAAATGATGCATCCTTCTATCAAGAAACAAATGTATACCAACTATTTTATGTTGATGCATAAAAAATAAAATGCCACATCATATCTTCTATAAATGGAGTTGGATGAATATTCTTAGTTGTAGCCAATTCAATCATAGATACGCCTTACTTGGGTTCAATTCATAGAGTTTATATATCACAATAGGGATAGATCGTTAAAACCTAGTCTTAGACTTTTGGATACGGTGATTAGAGAGTAATAGGTCAATCTTTTGTCAAGGCTGCTTCAAGTAAATGAGAAAGCCATGCAATTGATAGTTAAAATAAAACCAAATATATCAAATGGACAACTACAGTGCATAATATGCTCAAGCTCGAGTTACTAGGAAAGACTGATGTTTTCCCCATTAATTTTAATCTCTTCTACTTTTGTCTTGGCATCCAATTCTAGCGGTCTGTTTTTAGCCTTAGTTTCCGGAACTTTATTGCTCCAAAAATACGATAGTTGAGCACATTAATCTATATATTTTCTCAACCTGATTAAAAATAAGTGGGACATGAATTGGGACCTTTTTGGGATGACGCAAATTTGAGATGCGCCAACTGAAGCCATTGTCTCCCCCTATCGCACTAAGCGACATGCCCGAAACCAGAAGTCCAACAAGCATGGACTCAAGAAGGCGGCAGCCTTTGCCTCGTGTGCAGCAGCACTGAGGCCCTTGCTTCTCCTTTCCCAGCTGCACTGGCCTCTCACGCCCTCTTCTCTCTCTTTTCTTTTCTTTTGTTGCATTGGACATAACGAAATTTACCATGGGGTTTTGTTTCTTTCTTGATTGTTCTGTCAAATCACTAATTCTCAGATCGTCGATTTTTCAGTATAGAGATTGTCTTGGGGTTTTCTTATTTATTTATTTATATATATTGATTATTGATCACAATGCTACAAAAACTAAACAGAACATTAAATTAAATAAAGCTAGTAGATGGAAGGAACAAGGAAATGGTTTGGGAAGATTTTACATAAGGTACGTTCACAGATGCTTAGAAATAAGGGCTGTTGGCAGCTGTATATCTGACCCCCTCGAACGATGCACTCTGGTGAGGAAGTCGATCCAAACGTTGTCCATAGCAGTCATTCCAAGAAACAGATTGTTTATAATATTTAGAAAAATAGAAAAGAACTTTCCGGGTGGGATCCTTTTTTCCCCCTTCTGATACTCTCCCCTTCCCACTCCTTAACGGATCAGGACAATATACTAACGTACGGGATGTATACATAAATAATACAAATTTAATACATTTTAAAACAGGTAAAATTTGTCTTAAAGTAAGAAGGTTTTAACAATATCACAATCCTAGGATCAAGATTCTCTTTGTGCAGTGCGTAATTCTTAGTTTGTTGAAGAAGATTTGCCATTACTTTGTTCTGAGATGGATTGGACATGTTATCAATTAAAGGAGTTGATATGTGTTTGCTCATATAATGTAATTTAATGTCAGCTCTCCTTCCTAGCTATTTACATTTTACTATGCACTGAATCTTTTCTTTCATGGATGTTCAAAAATTTAATAACATTGTTTAGTTAAGAAACACATGATGTTTTACACAGTCAGTGTTCCTGTTCTGTTGTCTTCAGTTAGAATAGTCACAGGAAAGGCAGCAAAGAACTGCCCCTGCTTTATCAATTAAAGCAAGATAGAGACGAGATGTTTAGTTTCATCCTTGCTCTTGTTTTATTCTCTGTTACTTTTGTTTGCATCAACAAGTTTGATCGGCCACCTTTTTGATTTAAAATGGAGAGCAATTTATTTATAGATTTTCTTTTATTTGTGATCAAAATGATTTTCCATTCAAAATTTCTGATCTATATTGAATGGAATAAGCAAACAATTCCATTGCTAATAAGATTGGTGCTCTTTATCATCATAAACCAGCAATACACTCAGGATATGTAATTAGACAAGTCTCTTGTAAACCTCCTTTCAAGAGTAATTCAAGGAATTAGGCTCTGCTTCTGCCTTTCCTCTCGCTAAGTGGGAAGAGGATTATACATATGGTATTTAGGCTCATCGTGCTGCATCTGCCTATGAAGAAGACTTTATCCATGAAAATCGGTTGAATTTTTAAAGAAAACATGCCATCGAGAATGGGTGACTGAGGGCATGTTCTAGTTAGGTATGTTGTGATGGCAGACCTTCTGATGTGCGGAAAGGGTTGTTGATGAACAAATGGTCAAGGGATTTTGAAGGCAACATTGGTCATGTATAAAGAGCCTCTTGCATCAATTTTCATATGTCTACATATGCTTGTTGTGCCTTTTCTATGATGGCTGTCACCTTCAAGTATAGCAAGAAATCTGAGGCGGCTTACTGCTTTGTATTCTTTTGGGGAATGTTCTCCTACGAAGTTAAGTTTAAGGTATCCTACTGGATTTATTTGGGTTTAGGTAGAGAAATGTATGCATCATAGTGTTTCTCTTCTTGGGAACTGTTGCCGCTAAAATCCGGCTTTTGTTTGGATCGGCTGGAGCGGGGATTTGTCCTCCTGAGGAGCGGCCTGCAAAACAAGTCCTGGCCGGAGATGGCTCCGGTGGGGACCTTTCGATGCTCAAATCAGATTTCAAAGAATAGAAAAAAAGAGCGTGCGTAGAGGAATAATGTACGTACCTTGAGGGTCCTTTGGGGGTCTCTATTTATAGATAGAGGTGGGAGCTGTTTGAAGCCAACATTTCAGGTTCATTCCGATCGGTTCGGGCACGCAATGATAGGATTTGGAGCTAGAATTTTCGGGATGTGGTGGTTATACCTGCCTTATCTGCCTCAGGGCAGTTGGACTGTTTTGAATTTGAAAGAGGCGAGATCCCAGAATTTGGTTCGTTTTGGCAGATGGTTCCATATATGCGGTCGAGGTTAAGGTCGGTGAGCAAGGCCTGAATTGGTAGCTGAACTTAGGGTCGGCCAGGAGATGGGGACGGCGGCCGACGTTGGGATTAACAGCTAATGGAGGGTTCAGCACTGGCATTGGCTTCGGCGGCTGTTGTTATCGTCTGCTGAGTGCTCCTTGGCCAGGTGGCTTCAGAGAAGCTCCTCTCTGGCTCCTTGACCTTCAACCGGAGATGGAGGGGGCCTCTTCTGGTCAGAGGAGACCTCGGAAGGACTCCTTACCGGTCCCTTGACCTTCGACCAAAGGTGGAGGGGACCTCTGCAGACTTCTCACTTTCTTCCTGTAGATCGGCAGTCCGAAGTGTAGGTCGGCGATGATGTGTGGCTTCATATGGCCGGAGTCTCTGCGTGTCTTTGGATTGAATATTATGATATCACCCCAACAGGAACTATTGGGAAGCTAGTTGATAAGGTCGAAAGCCGAAACAACTCCCCCAAAGTACGAAGCTTTCTTTCATATAGAACTATTATAGAGTAATAATGGAAAGGAACTACAGTCCTAGCATTAAATTCATGTTTTCCTGAAAGCAATGTTGGTAGCTACTAAATGGGCTCATAAAAGTCCAACTGTTGATAATGTTGCAGACTTTGATATCCATATGTCTGTTTGAGAAACTAATGGTGTTGACAAGGTCACTGCTGTTAGCAAGTAATACATGTTAAAGAAGACTTATTGAGACAAGCTCATTTATTAGTCGAGTCAACAAGCATGTACATGGCTTGGGGATTATTGGAATGCTTAACAGTCACGTGATTTTAGCAGTTTCGACTGAGGATGACACTGTCAATTTGACCTGGAAGTTGAGTCTAATGCAGATATACATACACGGATGCAGTCGATTTTCTGATTTTGTGTATAATTAGATAAATAGGGAGAAGGGGTTTGGAAGTGAGGGAGGGAAGGAGGGGGGGGGGGAGGAGTAGGGGAGGGAGAGAGAGAGAGTTGTACATGACGATACATTAATGAGACTGCAAAGTCTAAGCTGGAGAAAGAAAACTGAGTTTGAAAGCTGTGTTGGCATAACTCTTGTGGTTCATGTAGAGGAATGATCTTTAATTCATTCTTAGAATGTATCAGCTGAAAATATGTTCTTCTAGAATTCATGTATGAATAATGGGTTCCTGGGTTGACTAATTACAACTTGCGTTTGAGTCCTTTTTTTGTGAAGTGCTATATGAAGGTTGAGTTGGATTGGTTGCTTGATTTCATACTCATGGCTTATGGCTTGCTATGCGGTTGGGGTGGCTAGTGTTGGTGTTGATCTAATGGTATCACCAGCCCTATTGCATACTACTCTAGCCATGCTAGGTAGGTCTGGACAGTATTTTGGAGTAAGATCAGTTGCACCCAGCGCTAGATCAAAAAGTACAACTTACAGAGGCCATAACTTTCTATGCAATGTCTGTGCCAAGCACCAAACTAAGCCCGTGAATAGTTTTATGAGACCACCTCAAGGGGTTTGTTGCATGCAGTTGATGTAGGTCTATGTCTCTATAACAACATTTGGGCCTCGAAACGGATCAGTTATGGTAAAAATTTCTTTTCAGGAAAGACTTTGATCAGGCGTATCCTCAACCTAGGAGGAATTAGGTGATGGATCAGGTCGTGAAATTTGGAAGATGGCATTGACATTTACAATGGGAAAGGATTAAGTTTTGGTTGTTATTTATGATAGCAGTGTTTAGAGCCCCCCCGCCCACCCCTTTTCTTGTTGAAGATGTTAATTTGAGATGCTTTAGGTCCAAGAGGCATAGGTAATAATGTTGAGTGATCAAATCAATATTTTAGATATGAAATTATGCTGTTGCGATAAACCAATTGCTAGTATCCATTGGTTTGAACATTGTTGGATATATGTTTCACTACTATATCACATCAAGATATGCTGGTTGGCACGAACTCACGTGTAAGAGTGCAATCAAGCTAAGCTGAGTTGAGTAGCTAGAGACTTGAGCTTAACTTGATTCAAAATACTGAGACTTTAAAATTAACTGGAGATTAATCAAGCCTTAATATTTCAAGCTCGAGCTCGACTCGATAAAAAATAAGCAATACTCAATATCAACTCAACTCGAATGTCAACTGAGCCATACTTGAGCTCGAGTTTGAGCTTGAATTGAGCTTTGGCCTATTCATATAATATGTATTATGTATGTCTCTCTCTGTGTGTGCGCGCGTGCGTGCGTGTGCATGTGTGTGCACATGCACGTGCGTGTGCATGCGTGTGTGCGTGTGGGGTGTGTGTGTGTCTATATATATATATATATATGTATGTATGTATACGTGCGTGCGTACGTACGTATGTATGAATAATATTATTAGAATATATATAAACACGAATCGGTTCGAGAGCCTTCGAGCCGAGTATGTTGCTACTCAAGCTTCACTCAAAAACTACTCGAGCTATCGAGCTCAAGCTCGAGTCAAGTCAAGTTGAGTCAAGCTTGGAACGATCATATGTTTGACTATTGAAGCTTCTGACTACTGATAGTTTGACTGTTTTGATTGCAATGATCATATGTTTCTTGTAGTCTATGATTGCTTTATATAGTAGAAACTTCCAAATGCTGAAATCCTTCAGTCTCTTTGCAAGCTCAGTTTAATATATTTATCTACAGATTCTTTATGCCTTTTGTGGTTGAGGATTCCCTTCCATACCAAATTTAGGCAAGAAATAAAGAAAAGACTAAGATAAAGCATCCAATTACCCGGAACTATCCTTTAGGTTCTAAATCTAATTTTGGTCAGCAGATACACCACTAAGGTATTTGGATGCACAGAGAAATAAAAAAATCACTTTTAACTGTAGACGAGCTATGTTCTTCTTAAGGGCCTGGATCAAAGATGATGACAATTGCAAAACTGGGTTATGTCCAGAGAGCTTAGTGTTTAGAAGACTGAAATGATACTTAATTTGCGAAGACCCTTTTTATAGTGTAATAAGTGATGAAGAGAGGAGGAGAGAGATTCTTTATGTCATGAAAGTTCTATCGAAATTCTTATGTGTGCTGATAGATTATTATGTGAAAGTTATAGTTCTTGAAGGCCTTTGGCTCTGTTTAAAGATGAAGGTGTGCTTTTGGAGCAAAATTTCTTCTGTGAAATGGTACTTCTGCATATGATGTCCACTGAGAATGGTAGAAATCTTGCTCCACTATTTGTCATTAGATATGTCAATTCATTCAGGCTTCTCAACTTCCTTCTCCAGAGGCAGTGACAATGTCAATGAATTGTCTGAAAACTAAGGTATACAGATAGGGCAGATATGCTATCTACCTTGTTGATTTGGTACCACTAAGTTCATTAACACAAGTTTTAAGTGATGCAACAGTTCTCAGCATTTTCTAGAGGATCATGAATGGGTTTCTTCACAACTCATTTCCCTTCAGATGAAATAGATCTAAATGAGTGAGTTTGTTGATAGGGGCTGATCAAATACATGTAACTTTTTAGGCCTCTTGGTAGTGACGAGTGTTCTTTTGACATTGCTATACTTTCTTGCAAAGTATAAGTTGACAAGATTTTTAGGTCTTTGAGAGAACATGACTGCAAATCTTGGTTTTCAACATCCTGAGCAGTCAAACATTGTCGATTTTGTATATGAAATCAGGCAGCGGGGTTACAAGCCTTGTTTCTCGCATCAAATATCTTCTGCGTTTTTCTAGTTTCTACCTTATTACTATCAAGGCTTCCTACATTTCGGGTTCAAAGTAATGTGCTGCCAAACTCTTTGTACTGCATCTCTCCCTCGTAAATCCAGAAGCTCGAGGTATTGACATTGGTTTGGTAAAGTTAAACTAGTTTAGTATCTCTGGGGCTTTTCCAGCTGCTGCCTGATTATCACCATCAAGACGTCCTAGCCCTTTCAGACTGAAAGGGAATGTGCTGCTGATCTCTGAAATTCGAATTGGTTGTTCAAATTGGTTGTTGCACAGGTGGAGCCTTAAGAGATCTGAGAGATTCGGCCATGGATTCAGTGGAAATGATTTAAGATGTTGTTGGAAGCAACATTGATTTGATGAAAATGACATGGTTTCGTAGATGGTTAAATTTCTTGATGAATCAAAATGTGTGAGAAATAAGATCTTCCTCATGCAAGATGAAAGCTTAATGCAAGAATTTTATGGAGAAGGATGAGGATGAGTGGACGTATTTCCTCACAAAATTGGGGTGCCTCCTGCAACCCTCTTATTATGAAGATTGGAAAGGGTAGAGTTGCTGTTAACAAATTAAGGAGCTCATTCATGAGACAGTTGATACATTGAGGGGGTATTTGGTTCGCAATCAGAATTGAAATGAGAATGAAAATCGGAATGGTTTGGAATCGGAATTGGAATGGTCAAATCCTCCGAAGTGTTTGGTTCGTGACTGGAGTCGGAATCGGAATCGGAATTGGAATTAGAATAGAAATTTGAATCCATAGAGGAGAATAGGGATTGAGTTCTATATAGATTGAGTCATTTCCATTCCACCCCGGAATTGGAATCGGAATGGGACTCCTTCCAACCAAACGGTTGGAATGGGAGTCATCCATTCCGATTTCAATTCCAAACCTCCACTCCCCCAACCAAACACCTCCTGATTGGACTCTAGCGGCTGGAATCCTCCTCCGAGTGATTCCAAGCTCTGATTAAGATGCTGTTGTCCAAATGACAAACATTTGTGGGATTGTTCAATAATGTTGATTGCCAAGGAGAGGTTTTTCCTAACGATGGTACAGTTGGTTAGAAAGATAATTTTGTTCCCTTAAAGGAGTCTCGATTCAAGGCTTTGGCCATTTTGGGATGGTGGAAAGGATTACTATCGATGATACCTCATTGACAAATATATGGAGAGGGTTGATTCACAAGGTTAAGATTTCCCAAGGACTTGAGGACTGTATATCAGATTTTCTGGAGTTCAAATGGATGTACAGAGTTAAAGTATTGGGGATGAGCCAGATATGAGAAGACCCTTTTTATGTCAGACTAGATCTGGATCACATTTTAACAAGGATGGACCTTTTATTCTCTATGTGAATCATCAATTATGATCTGTTTGGATAGGATAGTAGATAACTAATGCTCTCACAGGGCAGACATACAATCACCAGCATCTTATAAGCCTTTCTGTTGAACTGAGATACCCAACCGATTGTACTGTATGCTGGTTTGCTAGGTCAGTTGTTCCTCAAATCAGCAGCAAGATGTCATACAGTTCGGAGTTGGTTTAATAATTGGACAGATATTGAAGATACTATTTTCTTCGAGAGCAGCTTAGTCATTTAGCCATCTGACAATTCGTTCTCTGTATTCTATCCCAGAAATCTACCAGCAGATAACATCTATTGGATAGTAATGTAATAAGAGGGTGTTTGGTTCGTACCCAAAATCGGAATGGGAATCAGAATGGTTTGGAATCGGAATCGGAATGGCCAAATCCTCCGAAGCGTTGGTTCGTGATCGGAATCGGAATCGAAATTGGAATGAAATTTGAATCCATAGAGTAGAGTACGGATTGGGTTCTATATAGATTGAGCCATTCCCATTCTATCCTGAAATCGGAATGGGACTCCTCCCAACCAAATGGTTGGAATAGAAGTCATCAATTTCGATTTTGATTCTAGACCCCGACTCCTCCCAACCAAACACCCCCTAAAGAGAAATGGTCTTGGAATTCAGAATTGTCGTTATAGAAGGTGTTACTCAATCTTTGCACCAGTTAGTAAGAGATACTATAGTAATTGCTCCTGTAGCAAAACCGAACTGAGTTGTAAACGGGGCAAATAAATAATTGTGGTACATTCCATCGGGCAAAAGTTTGTAGAAGCTTGAAAAAGGGGCATGTCGACTTCCAGGTACATCAAGTGGCCCGTTGGTGGTCGTGTTGGAAATTCGTTGTCCACGGGTTTAGGTTGCTGTTGCTAGGTGATCCGGCCTGGGCCTTGTACCAGGGCTATTAAAATTTAATATTTCAGCCCATGAGAGTTCTATTAGGTCTATCAAAAATATAATATTTGATAGGCCTAACCCACCATGCCTGGCCAGCTAGCAACCATAAAAATATTGGATTCTTTTTTGGCCTCATGTGGCTATCATGGAATTTAGTTCGGTGCTTACGAGGGGGCAGGTGGGTATAAAGGATGGTACTGTACATGGACTTCCAGTGCGGGTTTGAAGTATCTCCATGTTAAATTGTGCAAAGCTCCGTGACATTGGGCATCAACCACAGCCATGAGGGGAGAGCGCATATGCAATATTGGCCGTCTAAGCAATAGAATGGATAGGGTGGTTCCAAAGTTCATAAAATAAGCTTCAATTTCTGTTCACCATCTTCTGTCTTCAGTAAATTGCTGGACGGCAGATGCATTTCTGATTTCACTCAAATGCAAAGGGATGGTGACATGAACATGCAAAATAGTTGAGTCAAGCTCACGATTGTCATGGTGTATATCTACACAAAATCAAAGACAAGTCAGAGTTTGGACATGTAATATGTGTAGATGTAATACAGTTGCAAAGTTGCAAGAGTTCTAATAAACCAATTGATGCTTCGGCAAACGTTGGTCCATCTTATAAGAAGTGTTTGAGGATCAGATGGGACATATGAGATCATCTATCAGTCCAGTAGGTAATAAGCTCCAATTGCTTCTACTTCTCTGCCTTAGAGACCTCATCAACGATCTTGTCATTTTGCTCAGCATCAAGCTATAAGATTGATATATGTGCTCTTAATGTCGTGGTTGAGATGGGAAGGTACGTAGTGGTTGGCGGTTGGGTATTGATAGGGCATTTATGAGGTGAAATTCATGTTGGTTGACGCAACACATTAGATCATTGGTTCGTGAAGTCACAACTGGAAGGTATTGAACTTTCTCAGCAGATTGTTGGAACCGTTCAGGTCATTACTTCCATTATATATATTTAGATGCTGAGTGCCCAAGTCAGTAGCAGTTTTGTTTCAGTTGTTGAACGGCCCTTCCGACCCGTTTCGTGCTGTTGCCCAGTTGCCGTAAAACTGGGAATGAAGAATAGGTAGGTCCTGGATGTCGTCTTATGTACTACATGCATGTTCTTCAGCATAGGATGCTGAATCTCCTTAGGGGAACCAGGGGATTGATTTTGATTGAACCATCTTGTAAGCTGATGAATCAAGCAGCAAATGTGATTTAACTTATATGAGGAAATGGAAATTATTGAATCAGCTTACCATACCCTATACTGATGCTTTAGCAGCGTGAAATACTTATCTTGTCTATCTGATTTGAATTTGATTTCGAAAGGAGATTCTTGGCAACCATCCATAAATTATCATCTCCGGGAACCAAATTATTATGAAGTGAGATGTCATCGCTCGCGGACGTTCTGCCTTCGTATCGGCCAAAAAAGTCTCGATTGTTAGGAGTTGGAGGGATCCGCGGAATTTTTAGTCGATTTGCTTTGTGCTAGTAATATTGCAACTCAGTTCTTGATTTTTTTTTCCTCCCCACCCCCCTCGAGAAATATGTGAAAGAGTGCCAACAGCGGGTCAAAAATCTGAGGTGGCGTGTGATGCATTACATAGATAATATTACTATAATAATGTGGTTGCAGAGAAAATGTGATTATCTGATAAAATTACAGAGAATCTTATATTGCAGTGTTTGGTACGTACAGTAATGTTGTTGTAAAATTACAAAAAATTCTACATTGCAGTTTTTGGTATATAATTTAGATTACATAGAATATAAGATATTTTTTCAAAATACTTTCATTCTTGTTTATTGATTATTATCTATTTTTAAAGTAACAATTTATTTTGAGATCAATCATTTTTCGTGACATCACTCATGTTTTCTTTTTATTTTCACCAATTGGGACTATCCATAATTTATTTTGATTTATTTTAATAGAGATATTTTGGTCTTAAAATTATCTTGTTGCAAGATTGCACGATTGTCAGATTATATGTAATTACATAGCCACCTTCTCTTAGATAATCAGATTATTTCTTTTTCAGGTAATGCTGCATTATATGTAATGCAGTATTATCTGTAAAAGTAACAAATAAACAGTATAATTTGATTACCATGTAATCCTGTCAGGATTATATGCTACCAAACGCCCCATGAGAATTATTATTTTTTTATAATGAAAAGCAAAGAATTAAATACATATTAGTTTTTTTTTTTGGTTAATAAGAAAGCCAAATTAATATAAGCAAATGAGAGTGTACAAAATGACTTATAGTACAGCCAAAACCTTGGGCCTTGTAACTAGCTAATGACCCAAGTGAACAGAAAGGAAACCCAACATATTAGATCAAAAGCATAATCCCGTACAAAGGCAAGCCGAAGTATGACGGCAGCAAGAAGATAAAAATTAGTAGAACCAAAACCCCATATATGGGAAACCCAAAGTATTACGGCAGGCATAGGAACAAACCGATCACGTGTGAAGAATCCTCCCTTGTGGTGAAGAAACAGTTCCAGAGAACAGGGCCGGCAATAGAAGTCGAATAAGCACATGTAAATAAATTGCCACCAAGGACGATGATTGCAGTGAGCAACATAGAAAGGCAGGACACAATGAGCCGAGAAATAGAAGTGTATGGTCGGAAGTAGAAAGAGAGACAGTAGCTGTTGCTGTTATAGAGTGATAAATAGTGGTAATTCCTTGTAGAACAGCTGATGTAGTGATATTACTTTCTCTATTGATGCCTTGAAAGATCAAATAAAGAAGAAGTTGCAGATAGAGCTCCTTGGAAGAGAGACAGACCCATGCTGAAGCATCCGCATACCAAAGTCGCAACACTTGATCGAATCCAAATTGCAATGAGAACACAAAATGCATGAAAAACCATATACTTAAGAAAGGCAGCAGAGATTGAAAGGATGTACGTAATCTGCACAAACCTTACAGATACAGAATATATAAAAGTATCCAGGAAAGGAGAAAGTGCAGAGAGAAGGGCACATGGATTAGGTCCATAACAGAGATGACCGTAAGGAGTATTCTTTTTAATTGAATACAGGGGGGATAGGGTGATTCGCGCGAGGGGTTTATTGGTGGTGGTGGCTTTTTTTTTTCTTCTTTTTTCCTTTTTTGGCGTGGTATTAAGGGTGATACGGAAGACTGCCCTCTCGCTTGCTCACACCTTTGAACGGTGTGGGACGTCGGTCCGGCCCTCCTTCTCTTTGTAAATGAAGAAAGCGTAGAAGCCTCCAGCAATCGTGAGCCCAGCCATGGCCCATACGACCACTGCAACGGGCAGTGGCATGATCGACGCCACGCGGTACGAGAACATGACGGTCAGGAGAGTTGAAAGCGACCAGACGGCCATTTTGAGAATTCCAGTATTGGGTGAGCCCTCGGGTGTGATCTCGAAACGGCGGAGGCACCAGAAGAGCAATAGCAGATCAACATAGGAGGTGGCCACGAAAGCCACACCCCAGGGATCGTTCCTCGATCTGTACAGGGCCACGACTGAGTTGAAGGTGAGGAAGGCCAGCCCCAGGGGTTGCAGCCATGAGAACCCATCCGAGTCCGGCTTGCCATGGCTTGCCGGCCTATCTGGCGCAGCTCTCTGCCCGTTGGTTTCCGGGTCCGGCTTCAAATCCATTAGCCGCATTATTTGTAGAACAAAGTTAAGGGAATGAGGCCTCTTTATAGAGAGATCCTTATTTTAAAGTATTCGAGACCTAATTTCCCAAGACGATCGTCTGCGGTGCACCGCGCGGCCGTCCATCGTGTGATGGACGGTACGCACGATGCTCCGCACCGTCCGGTGCATCTGGAGGACCGCAGAGAACCCGCGATCGGGTTTCGGAAAGGCCTGCTGGAAATTTCTCCGTGGTGAGCCAGTGGGGCCCACTTTGACGCGGCTGATTACAGAATAACTAACGGATGATAAACGGTTTCAGAGCCGGATCCACGAACACGGTAAATTTTAGCTAAAAATATATTTTAAATTTAAAAATATAAATAATAATAATAACTAATAATGTGCATGATAATTGATTATATATATATATATATATATATATTATTTGAAGAAATAATTAATTGTGAAATACTTATTTAAATCAGCTTCACCTGGAGGATATAAATAAAAATATATATTTTCTGAAGTTAATTTATTGTATATCGAGGGAACAACGGAATTGGTGATTAATCAATGTTGTTATATGATGATTGCTATTTTAAACAATTTGTAATAACTACTATATAACAAAATAATGCTCTCTTATGTTTTACATAAGTGCGCAATGCCTTCCTAACGACCGCCGAGGGCCTCCGGAACAATAGAGATTAAATCACAATGGGCTCAGATGGTGGAGTTTATGCATCAGACTCAACTGTGACGAACCTTAAGAGGAAGTGCACGGAAGCAGTGCGCGAAGGATTTTTTGATGGGTAATTTTTGTGTACCGTAAGTGTCATAAAAAATTCGACGAGTGCATCATTTTATCTGATCGATCCACGTAGTCTATTTTCAACATATGTTAATGTTTGCAGTTTTTTTTGTTTAAAATTTAAATGATAAAATATTTTTTTAAAAATAATTTTATGATATCCTGCGGTATATTATGACATCCTGTCTATCTCAAATTATGATTTTTTACATGTATAATATAGCACAAAAAATTATGACATCTTACGTCAAATTATGATTTTCTGTACGTAGAATGTCATAATATGGCTTAGTATGTCATAAAATGGGAGATGTATTTTTGTCCAATTATTTTTCAATACGTATTTAATATTTATAGTTATATTTTTTGTTAAATTTTTAAATGATGAAAATATTTATATTTATAAAAAAAATTATGATACCATTCTGAATCAAATTATGGTATCCTACGCATCAAATTATAACTGTTTATGTACAAAATGTTATAATATGGACATAAAATATCATATTTTTTAAATAAAATAATTTATTATTAAATTATAATAAAAATAAATTATAAATATTAAATATATATTAAAATAATGATTACATGGATCAATGAGATAAGGTGATGCGTCCATGATAAATTTTCTACACCGCTGGTGGTGCATAAAGAATTTCCTTGTATAGCCTGAGAAATGAAATCCAGCGAACTAGTCTCATGGGCCTGGGCTTTGCTTTTAGTAGTAGAATTAGTAAAGTTGGGGCAACATAAAAGTTATGTGACAAGACTTATACATTGGCGTACTGTTGTTTGGGGCTCTAAATTGGCGTACAAGTTGGTCAGGCACTCACGCCTCAACTTCTGGAAGAATAATAAATAAGTGAAGGGCACGTTGAGAGCCAGCACCTCACCGGCTGCCTCCCCCCCCACCCCTCCAATTCCTTCCCTCGGGTCCCTCATGATAGCGTGGCTTCCACCTGTCTTCCTCCCCAAGCTCCTCAACGCTCTCCTCGCATTGAGGTTGTGTTTCTTTGCTGCTACTCATCAATCGCAAGTCTACCACTCTTCTTCGTCCTCCCGGACCATCCGGCGTCATTGACCCCATTGATCATGCCATCAGGTCTCTCGAACCCAAGAACATTGTCTCTCTCGCCCTTCTCTCCCACCCCTCTTCCATCTTCGCCATTCTGCCTTCTTATTGATGCCCATCTCCGCTGCGCCCGTTCTCCTCTGCTGCATAAGTCAGCTGCTGGGTTAAGAGGGATAGCAGGGCATCCCATGGTCACTTTGGAGAACTGGTCGGTACGACAATGGTTGGGGAATGTGGCCCAACGCAGGGCCCTGCACCACCATTGGCCCGGAAATGGGTGTCAGAATCGCACGGCCGCTATCTTGGAGAGTCTCTGTTCTCTCCGGATTTTCCGGCTTACCATGTTTGCTGAGATAAATCCAAAACGTGGCCTCATATAGATCTTTTCCACTCATTGAGATAACTGATACATTGAGATTTAAAAACCTTGGCCGCAGCATATTGTTCCCTTTCTTTTAAAAAAAAAGCAACGTAGAATTGAAGAAAATTTGATGTTGAAATAAACCTTGCGATGGTGAAAGTTTCAGGACGATGGCAGATGTCCCCGATGCTACCGCGAAGTCATTACATGCGTAGGTGTAATATCAACAATAGATGAGGACGTGTCACTGTCACTTTTTCTCATTGTAAACAAATATAATGCCTCGTAATCGACAAAGTCATTGCATATGTGATATGTCGGTGTAGTATCAACATTAGATGAGGACAATTTTGCAATTCAATGATCTTCATATTGAAATTTATTAAATTTTTAATCGTGGCATTTCTAAACACATCCACAAGCCAATATTAAATCAGTCAATTTGAATGTAAGATTTTTATAATTCCGTCACTTCATTGCTATAAGCTGTAAAATGCCAAATTATGATTGTCATATTACTTGTATTCCAATGGGGTTACAATTTAATTATAGGTTTTTGGAAAATTTTTTTTTGGCTTAGGAATAGTTTGTTGTAGACCTATTGTACTTTGCATTACATTTCGAGAGTATTTTTGTTATAGAAATCATATAAATGCCTGGGTCTTTCATTTCACATTCATACATGTTTTTAGAAACTCTCATTAGTAGTAAGCATCCTTTTCCTTCTCTTTTCTTTCAATCTCTAATAGAAGCATACTTGCCAAAAATTATAAAAAGAAATACAAAACTCATTGATGATAAAATGGTTTAATCAAATAGAGGCTGACATTCATCATGTTTCTCTTTACGGCATGCTCTAAATGCTAGTGTATGATTGATATGGCATATAATCAATCTGCTTATCATGGATAGGCACATGATGAGTATTTGAAAAAATTGAATTTTTGGCATGGTCCAAATAAGGAAAAGGTCATGATAAATTTGAACCCAGATAAGAAAAATGATAATAGCAAACCTTTGATTTCCACCTCCAAATCATAGTAGAGTCATGCTCTCGCACCATAGAGACCCCAGAAGAACAAGCTTCAAAAGAAAAACTCCCATAACAAAACTCATGGTGAGAGGCTCTCAAGGCCTCATTTATCATTTTGCTCTTCTTTGTTACAAATCCATAGGTTTATGAGCTATTAAGGTTGAAATGAGGATCGAGACTAAGTTATCAAGTCCAAGACACAAGCACCGTACATGCAGGATGCTAGGATGCAAGTACCTGAAACATCGATTAGAACCATTCGAGCTCCCGGACCGCATATTCTAAATATTAAGATAAGATTAATATAATATTATATCACTATTTAGTATTTCATCCTAACTATCCATTAATATTTTACAAAATCTTAACTATGGATCTTAAAAAAATATTTTAGAAGAAAAAGTACCATCAATTTTATTTCATGAAAAGTGTCAAAATCTATCTTCTCCATAGATTTTATTTTTATGAAATGTGGGAAGTGTCTTTTCATGGGAAGAGATTTTTTCACTTTCTTCTCTTAAAATCGAAACTAAATATGAGACTCTCTCTCCACTTTCTAAGAACTACCTTTCTCCCTCCACTTTTCGTGAACTAAACGGGTCGTTAATAGATTTGCATCTGAATAGTTTATCTTGATAAGATCTTCATCACTTTTTCTCCCTTATAAATAATAATATCAATCAATTTTAGTTCAACGATACGGCCCCACTGTGGGAGTGGAGAATGGCGAAGAGGGGAGTGATTGGAGCTAGCAACGAAATGAGCAAGCAAAGACATCACAAGACATCACCATCACAAGAGGGTTTGCCCAGCACATCATGAGAGAGATGGCAAAAAGGATGAGTAGCTTCTCCTGCATCACGTTAGGTGATCCAAATGAGATCATCGAGGTGATTTTAAATCACTGATGATCCTTATTCTGAGGTAATACGATCCTCGATGATCTAAAATCATCATATTTGGTACCTTAGATTCTAGTGATTAAAGATTTTCAAATATCCACAAGTAATTTGTTTGGTATTTCATACAAATCCAAGATCATTAATCATATAATACTAAAACTATACTTATTATATTTATAAAATATATTTATCGATCATATAAAATATATTACAATAAATTATTGATAATTTATTAACATATTAATTATTATATTTATAGAAATATATTTATCAATCTTAGGAATTATTAGTCCTATAAAAATATACTAATTGGTATTATAGAATAAATACTCATTTATACTGATAATATATTATTATTTTTATATTGATATTTATTATGATTTGAAAATAAGGTAAATAGAAGTAATATATATTGAATAATTTCATAATATAAAGTACTATAACATAATTTATTATAATTTAAAATTATAACTAAATAATAACATGATTAATGATATAATATATTAGGTATATTGATATACTAACTTTTTCTGCTAGGTTAGGCATTTTTGTCTTTAAATTTCGCTTCAAGATTACTATCCTGAGATGATCTTAGATATCCGAAGTCAAAGATGGATTTTCGATCGTTGTTAGGACTGGAATTGGGCTGGGCTAGGTTTGGCCATACCCCTATTCGAGCTCGGTGCAAATTCTTTTCAAGCTTGGATTGATTTTTTTTTTTGAAAACCCAACCCAACCTGCTAGGGCTTAGCCTAAATTATCCGTTTGTGCCAAAATTGGGCTAGTCTAAGTTCATCTAGCTCGCCTTGCTCTCCAACAACCTTTTCTTCTCCATCGCTTTAATCTTTAACATGCTCTAATCCATGGAATGCTTCTCCTTCTCCTTCTGTTCCATCTTTCGAAAGTCCTATCTGATGTCAAATCTCGTAGAGTTGTGGCAATCGCTGTTGTCGCCAAGCTCCCTCTCTACAAAGAGCTTAAGCTCGAGGTCTTTGGCTAGATCTTCTCTCCGAGAGGAGGGGACCAAGAATTTGGAGCTGATGGAGTACTTGAAGAGGGTGGTGTCCTCGACGGAGACCTTGCAACGATAGAGGGGATAGCTAGAATGGGCCTTGAGCTAGATGAACTAGGGCTAGGGTTGGCCAAAAGATGAAAGAGAATGGTGAGTGTAGAGAGAGATCATGGTACCTTAGGGAATGATGGACTAGGGCTGACAATAGGCAATCGGCAAATGGCAAGATGGATGACCTTTCAGAAACACCGGCAATCAGTGAATGGTGACGAGGGACTACCTAATTGGAGTTTGGAGTGGCCAATAGATGGTGGAGGTGGATAGGAGAAATTAAGAACCCTAACCCTAAATCAACGAGCAGACATTGCGATTTAGGATCCATCTAACACTACAGCCATTTTCGGCAATTCTCCATTTGGTCAGGTTGGCTTAATTGAATGAAATCGATAGTCTAACTTAAGCCTTAGCCCTTAAGGTTTAAGCCTGACTAATAGACTGAGTCTAAGTGCTCAAGCTCGGGCTTGAATTCAGGCTCGGTATCAGACCTGAATTCGAGCTCGGGCTCAAGCCGAGCCCGAGGTGAGCTAATGGTGCACCCGAATTCGGTCCAAAAAAAAAGGGCTCTTTATCTAAGCCCATATTTGATCCGATATTGTTCAGGCCTAACCTATAGACTAGCCCAAAGTTGGCTTGACTGGACTGGCTTGGGGCTAGGCCAAGCCCATTTCCAGCACTAATCGTTGTGTTAAGTGGTGATTTGAGGAATGAAGGTGATTTGATATCACTTATACATAAGATCATGATGGTACAATCAAATATAATAATCTTATCTTCTCCATCCATATCATTCTTAATCTTAAAATGATCACCCCATATCAAACACTCTAGTAAGGAAGGCATAGATCAGGCTGTCGTCGGTGTTGGAGTGGTAGCAGTGGAAGCTGGGGGCAACCGCCAAGCATTGACCAGCCAAGGCAACAAGATTGCTAGGATCATGGCAAGGACTGTCGGTGGAGGAAGAGACGGAGTAGAGGAGAGCGACTCTCTCTCTCTCTCTCTCTCTCTCACCTAGTATGCATATGTTTCCTCATTTTGGTTTCAGCTTCAGGGAGAAGATCCGGTGTACAAAGTATGGATTTAAGGAGGCATTTGGTACATTACATAGGTAATATTGCTATGGTAATGTGATTGCAGAGAAAATATGATTATCTGATAAAATAATAGAAAATCCTATATTGCAGTGTTTGGTATGTACAGTAATGTTGTTATAAAATAACAGAAAATCCTATATTACAGTGTTTGGTATACAGTTTAGATTACATAAAATATAAGCTAATATTTTTAAAATACCCCCATCCTTGCTTATTGATTATTGTCTATTTCCTAGAGGGGCAACTTAATTTCGGGACCAACTATTTTCGGTGACATCACCAGTCGAAACCACCATTATATATATATTTTTTATTTCACCAACTGGAACTATGTATAATTTATTTAATATAGATCTTAATTATTTTGATGGAGATATTTTGGTTCTGAAGTTATCTTGTTGCAAGATTGCAGGATTGCAGGATTGCAAGATTATAATCATATAATCACCTCCCCCTAGACAATCAGATTATCTTTTTTTGAGGTAATGCTGCATTACATGTATTGCAGCATTACCTATGAAAGCGACGAAACAAACAGTGTAATCTGATTATCTGTTGTAAAATTACATGTAATCCTATTAGGATTACATGCTACCAAGCGTCCTTCAAATCCAAACTAACAGCTATCTTCTACATCCATTCTATCCATCATGGTGTTCATTATAATCTTAATGCACTCACCCCTATCAGTCGGTTCCATGTGCCAATGAATATCAATTTTCTTTCATGCAAAAGACCTAATGTGGGGTTAGCACCCATCTCTGTTCTAAAGGAGAATAATTCTATCACATTATTAGGTAGAATAATTCTATCACATTAGATATAGGTAAAAGTCACGTAGAGTAAAATCACTAGAGTTAAATAGTTTAGAGTAAAAAAATCACTAAGAGTAAGATGGCTGGGAGTAAATCAGACGACCCGAGCTCCCTGTCCGTCCCTATTCTCGTTCCTAGAAACTTTATTCCCATTGCCTCCCACACTATCGTCCAAATGTGACACAGTCGATGTTGGAGGAGAACGGTGGTGAGGCCATGCAAGGGGAGCTGGTTCCCCATTAATCCCTATTATCATTCGTACTAAACCATGGTTAGCATTTCATGGGGAACCAGTTGGAATGGTTGACATATGGAGTTTTTATGGGTTTTGCCTAGATCCGATGTGGTAAAATGATTATACCTAATAATTCTTCATTCTAAAGATATTAAATCAGTAATGCTGGCATCTTGTAAAAATTTTCTTTCTTAAGTCGAGAACGCACTCAGATAAAGCATTTGGAAGATTTGGGACCTCACAGCTGTTCTCAAATTTTTGTGAATCAACAAAAAAAATAAAAATAAAAAAATAAATCAGGAATAAGATAGATAAAATTAAAAAAAATTAAAAAATTATAAAGATATCCCTTCAAATTTAGATCAGTTAAACTCTAATATCAAAAATTAAAAAAATTCAATTAGTCACTAGAACGTCATCTTTCTTGCAACATGATCCAATTGTCTATTTTGATCTTGACGTCATTAATGGAGTAATTAAAAGATAAAAATATCTTTAATTTAGTGAGGTCAAATTATGTTTTTCACATGATTTCAAAGCACTCTATTTTCTATCATTTATCTACCTATCTGAATCTTAAAATACTCTATTCTTTACCATCCATCTACTTGCACAGTTCTCAAAAATACTCAATCTTTGATCATTTATTCAATCGTACAAATATCAAAATACTTCATCTACTAGTACAGGTATCAAAGTGCTTCATCTTTTGTCATTCATATGTCTGGATATATCTCAAAGTATTCAATCTTTATAATCCATTCATCTACATAAATCTCAAAATATATTATTTTTATTATTTATCTATTTATAAAATTTTAAAGTATTCCATCCATATAATTCTTCTTTTCCTTTAATTCGTATCAAAAGAAGAGCCCTAGTACTTAATAGGAAGAGTAATTTTGAAATTTAATTTTTAAAATTTAGTTATTAGATAATCTTGAGGTGATAACATTTTATTACGTAGATCCGAACCACGTTGCAACTAAAAGTTTTGATGGTTTTAAAAATTTTAGGATGTAGGTGTAAATAGTTCAAATGTAGAAGGCTGTTTCTGTAATTTTGTTCTTTGAAAAAAATTTTAGGATGTGCTCTAGCGAATATTACCGTGCGGTATGGCTGGGGTGCTTGCAGAAAGCTGCCTCGGACGTGAGAAATTTTTATAATAAAAAATAGAACAAAAGACAAATTTTGGGTTCGACCAAGGTCCGAATTAGTTGGTAGAGATGCATCTCCCAAAAAGTGTGAGTTGGCGGGGTAAGTGAGAAACAGGTGAACTACGTGTGCCTGACAATATACTGTGGCAAAATTGCCTGTGCACTGGATCTGCACGTTGACGAGTCCCGTTGATGCGGCTCTCCAGTATCAAAGTGTGAATCAAGCTCGTGTGCAGCAGCAGATGGCCAGGCAGAGAACTTTGCAGCTGGCATCAATTGTCTCGTCTCACATTTTGAAAGGACGAATTTCCCTTTCCCATGGGGCAAGGCAATTTCCAAATGACACGGTCTGGAACTCTAGAAAGGGCTGGACGATCTGAGATTGATTTTTTTTTTTCCCTTTCCGTGCATGACTTGCGGAAGAGTTTATGATAGTAACCATTTGGAAGAGGAGATTTGCTTGAAAAAAATCTACCTAGGGAGCATAGATAGTTTGAAATTCATAGCAGACTCAATTTTTCCACAGACGTTTGATTCGCAGAAAATGGTGAGAGGAAAGATAATTTTAAACATAGAGAAATTTTTTTTATCTGATTATAGTTTAAGATGAGAGAGAAATAAAAAGTTCTTTCCACGAGACGTCTCTATAAAAAAAAAAAAAAAAAAGATGAATTTTGAGAAAAGAGATGAATTTTGAGATTTCTCGTAGGGTAGAAATTTAATAATTTTTCTTACTTTCCAGAAATATCGTTTTAATATTATCTTTAAGATATAATATTATATTATTATTATATTAATATTTATATTAATATAATATTATATTAATATTAATATTGAGTTCGGTAGAAAAAATATATGATACTATATCTATTAAAGATATAATATATATTTTATATATTTTTTTATAAAAATAGATACTCTATCAAATATAAATTATTTTATAATAATTTTTTTCATAATTAATTAAATATATCAAAATTATATATTCCTGGACATTGTAGAGAAGTATGAAGTTATTTTGAAAAGTAAAATTTTCTTTGAGATCAAAAATTTATAATTTTTAAATTTTGAAATGATAAATTTTTTTATCAATTTAATAGATATTAGGATTAAAATATTAAAAATAAAATTAAAAAATAGAGATAAAGTGGTAGAATATGTTTAATATGAAATGAATATATTAAGTTATTTTCACAAATCCATTCGAAATAATTCTTACAGGTAAGATCAAAATAAATTATCTGATCATACAAGCCACAGTGGCTTTCAGTACGAATTTCCTCATGTGACATTCACGCACTTCTCTGTTCCTCTTTTACATCTGCTATCAACCTGACGTTTCTCAATTTGTTTTTTACTTTATTGTAGCTTCCTCACTCCCAACTAGGGGTGACGATGGAATAAATCCAAAGCGGATGCAGATAGGATTGAATGCGTATCGAATAAAAGATTTAATAGTTCAAATCAACTTGTTTATTAGAAAAAGATCAAATCATATTAGACATATTAAATAGATTAAATAAATTTAAATGAGTTAAATGGATTAAGTGATCAGATTAATTAGGATAAAATAATTTAAGCAGATTTTGTATGGATTAAATAGATCTTAAATAATTAAATAGGTAGGATCATGATTTTTTTAATTATTAAATTTGTCGAATATATAAAAAGTCGAACCTAACGGCATTACAACACAACCGCGTCGCTTTCCTGACGTGAATGCGGCCATAGAGTTTGGTCCCAAGGTGAAATCATTGTTGTCATTGTCATCGATGTGTAGACTTGGAATTTTAAAAGAGACGAAGAGATCACGACTGCGCCAAAGGAAGCTTCGCGGAAAGTGCATAAGACTCACGATGCGTCTTTCATTTGTCCTTTCCTTGGTGGAAGAAAAGCAAATCCAACGGCTGGGCGGCTGCCGCTGCAGTGGTTCCATCCTCTTTTGTGGTACCCGTTTTTCCTTTTTTTTTTTTTGATTCTGGTGATGGTGTCGTACGCGTCCCGGCACTTTTTCCAACACACGAAACTTGTGGGCGAGTTCCGGGGGCCTCTCTTCTTCATTCTTATGAATGCTTTCGGGAATTGGACGGAGCGTCCTCGTCATTGACAGCGACATTAACGAATATTTTCCCGAGACACCCGTAATCGTAGCGCCAGTTCCTCGTTGACGTGTGATATAGAAGACGCGGTTGTTCGGCCATACCTGTCGCACCTGCCGGTCATGCCAGAGAAATTTCATCCGCTCTTCCAATATCAAATATTCTACAAGACGAGCTGACCCAGTCTTATTGGTATTTTCAAAAACATTGATCATTTTAGCTTTTCTTTTATTTGATAATTATTTATATATTTTATTTATGACTTATGCATGACTAATTCAAGATACGCTTAAGCGCCTGCTGGTTTCAAATATATTAATAGTAATTTATCAAACAGAAAAAGAGGGTTTGTTTGGGATGTGACGTTATTGTTATTGTTTATCATTCCTGTTTGCAACCTTCGTCCCTTATATTAAATAAAGTCTGACGCGAGTAAATTTTCTGTATGGATTCCCGCAACTTTCTTCCAGGGCATAACGCCGGAGGCATTGCCATCCAACTAGCGTCTGTCCAAATTTCCGCCATGGATTTTCCCGCTTTGGATCCAATGCGAAGGCGATTCTTGTCTATCTGCATCTTGCCAGCTCGGAACGCATCGCAAAACCATTAATTATATATTATTATTATATAATCGTAAGTCGATTTGAGCTCTGCTTGGCATCATAAATTATCTTAATCTTTTAATATAAATTCCGTCTTCGTAGAAATCCCACCTCCCGTCACGTACCTCGTTATTCCTCTTTTTTGTTTGGGTGGAATATCTCGTTATTCCCTACTAGCACGAAGCAGAATAGGATTCTCATTCTCTTTGCTTTTACCTTTGGCTTTAGAATTTCTTTGTCGCTATTTCAAGAGAAGAAAAAAAAAAAAAAAAGGAAAGAAAAAGATCCCTCTGGTCTGACTTTTGGTGGTTTGGTGTTTGCAGATGAACTAATCAAGATTTAAGCAAATTTCTCTCTTTTAGAGTAGGAGTGAGACCACTGCAGACCAGCACAAGTCACCATGTGAGATCTCACATATATCGGTATCCATAAATATTTTAATGAATAAATACTGGTAGTACTATTTTCTCTCTTTAAATTATAGAAAGGTTACCAAAATATGCCGGAAAAACTATTGGGTTATCGCCTATTAAATAGCATCCCAACCATCCATAACAGAAATAATTTTCCAGTAAAATTATTCAAGACTGCAGCTTAGGTTCTTTATTATTTCTCATCTGATAGAAATTCCAATAGCTCTTCATAGTGGTATGGGAATCTCTATGTTTACATTTTCTTTTCTTTTCTTTTTTGATTGTAATGTTTACAAGTTATACGATACCGGGTGCACTATCTTTAAATATCACTTACTTAAATATGCAAGACACTAACTTTACAATTTATATTTAATTATTTTGCATAAAAAAATAATCTCACATGACTTGTAAGTTTTGTTTTGCACAGCTTTTTGAACGTAAGCTGCAAAAATTCTTCAATTATGAGACCAGGAGCTCGGATGAGCACACCAAGTTTGCCAGGCCAAGTGGTTTTTTTCCCTTCCAATGGCAAGGAAATGGCATATACTTGCATAGAATAAAAGGATCAATATTGCAATTGTAAACTAACCATTTTTCTGAAAACCTCCTAGCGGAAATAACCGTAAGTTTTGTTGAGTTTGGTCAGGCATGCTCTTTGGGCTAAGCTGATCCATATCTCATCTCAACCTGCAAGTTAAGCATTGGGCCCAATGTCTCCATGGCCTGGCTTGGGCTCTTGGTTTCTTAGTCTGAGTTGTCATATCTTTGATAGAGCATTTGAAGCTATTCTAATAATCATAACATTTAAAGTATTAGTATGATTTTAGAAATTACATATCAGCTCATGGTAATTTTTTTGTTAGCATGATCATATGATTTTAGAGATCGCATATTAGCCCATAATATTTTCTTATTTTATGATTTCGTATCGGTATGTATTATTTGCCTTTTTTTTTTATAAGATGGAAAATTCACATGCAACGAGTATGAATACAATCTAAAGAGTCAGAAAGAAAGACTTCTCGAAATGACATCAGCAAAAAGACACATCAGTCCAGCTGTACCCTCCAAAATGATTAGCTATAAAACTAGCAACCTAGCCGGCAATGGAGTTCATCTCTCGATAGACATATCTAATGTCAACGAAGGCACATACCACGAGCAAACTCCGGATATCTTGGACCAACAGGTTGGAGGAGACGACACCCTCCTGCCCAATGATACAGCTCACGATCGTGGCTGAGTATCCCTCCACCACCAACTGGTCACTCTCAAAACCAAGCAAATGAAGGATATGGCTTCCCATGCGACTCGAAACTCCACCCTAGGAACAAAAGTCTCAAATAAACAGATCCTACCGGCCGCAATAAATCCAGAGTTCGGGCTCTCGATCACGAAGCTTGCTCCACTACTGCCCCTAGTTACATTGCTATCAAAATTGATCTTAAGGAAGATTGAAGATGGGGACTCCTAGGTGATATAAACCCTACGAGATGCTGCAAGAGCAAAAAGGGGGTCTCAGATATCCCAACTCCTCAAGGATGATCCTGACTGCAATGTGTCCATAATCTCGGCTACCTGAGATGAAGCCCTCTCAAACACAATCTTAGGCAGCTGCCATCTTGCCTCAAATAGATCAACATTCTGGGCTAGCCAGATATGGTAGATAATGTAGATCGCTCTGATGCTCGCAAATCTTATATCTTTGGACTCCCTATTTTGCCATCGAAACTCTGAAAAAATCGGGCCAGACTAGTCCTTAAATGTCTAAATAAGGAGGTTTGCCAACCATCACACTCGGGCTGCCCTCGGATAGAGAAAAGGACATAATCATCTCCTCCTCCGACCTTTAAGACGGACACGTAGAAGGAATGTCCATCCTGTGGGCCCTCAATAGAGATCTGGTCGGAAGCTGACACGAAGCAACCTTTCAGATGAACAAACTGACCCTTGGGTGAACTTGAAGTCTTTAAATCCAAGCACTATCTAAAATCCTGACCGACTCTCCCCTATAAAGTTCATATAAGTCTCTAGCTGTCACTCGGGATGTACACGAGGATCACAAAATCCTAACATTCGGATCCTAGAGAAAGGGAACCGGTTGAGATAGAATCATCTCCACCAACTGACCACCAAAAAGTCGATTCACCATATGTACATTCCACCTCCTCCCCTCCGGTTGAAGCAGATCATGAACCCGCATTGTGTCATTTGCTCGCATTAGGTACACAGTAACAGTCTCTTAGTTCTAGACAGAAATCAGATAGTAATCAAAGGGGATAGGTCCCTACGGCCACAGCAATAACTCTTACTCCATTATCTACTTATAGGGTCATCTCTCCTAGCCTCAACTGGTAGATGCATGTTTGGATATCTTAATCTTCAAGTGGAAGAGTCGTTGGGTGATGGAGCCTAATCCACCAAATTAACTGGACATAATCAAAACCCAAAGGACTCCGGGATGATCTGAGTCAGGAATCTGAAAATGAATGAAGGTGCGACTATTATTGATTATATCAATGAATTCAATTTAATTACTAGTCAGTTAAGTTTTGTTGATATTAGTTTTGAAGATGAAGTTTGTACATTAATTTTATTGTCTTCTTTGCCCGAGAGTTGGAGTGATGAAGGTAGGCCAGTGAGAAAGCATAATATTGGCCATCCACCAGTCTTAGACAATATTAATTGATCGCTTATCATATACCATCCAACTGATTTGAGCCATTACGTCAAATAGGTGAGAGCAAATCTCCTTTCAAAGGAAGGAACACCTTCGGCCAATATGGATAGCTCCCTTTAGAGGCCCGTGATCATATCTGACCCATATCATCAAACTCCAAAAGCCATCATTTTTTGTTGTATTTTTGTTATAATAAAATAATAATTTTTAAACTCATGTTGGCACCTACAATACTACCTTAAGTTTAAGGTGGAATGTTAGTATGATTTTAGAAATCACATATCCATCCATAATATTTTTTTTGTTAGCGTAATCATATAATTTTAGGTATTACATATTAGTCTATAATGATTTTCTTATTTATATAATTCTATATCGGTCTATATTATTTTTTTGTATGGAGCCCGTACATTAGCATAAATAATTTCTAAGGTATATCAAATGAAATTGAAACAAAGATAATAAAGCCCATTTCCCGTTCCCTAGTGTATCATTATTATTTTAAGGGTTGTTTGGGTGGGGGCAGTTAGGGCCAGGAATGAAAATGGGAATGACTGAGTCCCATTCTAAATGTTTGGTTGAAGAGAATCCCATTCTGATTTCGATTTCGGGACGAAATGAGAATAGCTCAATCTCCCTCTTAAAACCCAATCCCAACTCTCCCATAAGGATTTAAATTCTATTTCGATTTCTATTATAAACCAAATATTTTGGAAGATATGACTATTTCGATTCCCATTTCAATCTATTTCAATTCTAATTTTGATTTCGATTTTGATTTCGATTCCGATCGTGAATCAAATCCCCCCCCC
>KE504784.1:913825-936505 GCA_000441515.1 Elaeis oleifera | reverse complement strand
TTTTTTTTTTTTTTTTTATTTTATTTATTTAAATGGCTTGTGGTTAGACAACTCTCCAGGTGTTCTCAGTTTGGAGGTTCTGAGCAACAGTTTTGAGCTCCATCCTAAAAATATTATCATCTGAATCGTTTATCTCTATGAGATCTTCATCACCTTCTTCTCCTTTACAAATACTAATATTGGTCATCGAATTTTAGTTCCAATGATAACGCCCCTTGCCATTTTGGAAAGGAGGTTGGGGTTGGATTCCGAAAGCCGACGCCTCTCGATTTGTTTCCCATGGCGCGGCATCCTGGTGACTCGGTTTCCAATCCAGCTATAAAGGGGGTTGGGCATAAAGTGTGCTCGAGTTCAGTTCCTTCGCACACAACCATCTGATGGACGTGAGAGAGCTAATGCTAAAGGACATGCCATGATAGAGGAGATGCCGGAAACCCTCGTGCGTGTTTTTTTTACAAAAAAAAAAAAAAAACAGAGAGAGAGAAGCTCTGTTACCCCCGTACTTGGTAGAGGTTATGATAAAGATGGATGTGACTGGAAGATGGATGGCTTCTATCCATTTTATGAAAGATAGATGAAATAAGGAGTTGTCCATCCATCCTATTCATTAATTTGTATCATTCCAAGATGGATGGAATATGTAGGATGAATTTCTATATTTATAAAAATATTTTTATTATTTTTTAACAAAAATAAGAGACCATTCTCTAGATGGAAATGATTCCATCTATTCTTTCATATTTTACCAAATATATGAATGAATAAATATTCTCTTCCTTACCGATCTTTTTTTATTCATTTTTGTATCAAACAAAGGATTAGTTTGGATAAGATCCAGAATCTAGATGTCCTCTTCCTTATCCATTTTGTACCAACAAAGGATTAGTTTGGACCCCGAGCTTGGATGCTCTGTTACTTCATGCTCAACTATTCTCCGCTTAGACCAATTGCAGGCCACCGACAGAGAAGCAGATTTGCATCTCAAAATTATCTATTTTACTCCTCTAATAATTGAAATAAGTGAAATAAATGACTTAAATTGATATAAATGGAATAGAAAAAAAAATTTATTGACCCTTCTCTAATACACAGTAAATGCAGCATAAAATTTTTTATTATAATAATTTAGTAAGATAATTTTTGAAATAAAAATATTTTGTCAAATGGTTGTCGTATGAAACAACATAATTTTTTATAATCTCTTTGGTTATTCCATCAACTTCAATCCTCTCAAATGACTTTATGAAATATACAGCACAGTTGTCAACTTCTTCAATTAATTTTGCATTTGATGCAGCCATTTCAATGATCTCATTCTGAAATTTTTTAAATATGCACCTTACATATTTGACTGCTGCTTGCCTCTCAAAAGGTGAGGATATCTTTAAAAAAGTATTCGTTGCAATGATTTATTATCTTATACATTTTTTGCTTCATATCTTTCTTCAAAGCATCTTCATACCTATCGATGACTTCTTTGAGTGTAGTCTTCAAATTTATGAACCTATCAAAGAAGTGATTGATACTCTCGCTCCTCTGTGAAGATAATATGCCTGTACAGGATTATAAAAAAAAAAGAAAAGCATTAAATATCCCATACGTTAAAAATTTACAAACATGCACATAAATCAAACATAATATCATAGAAACCTGTGAAGAATGTATCCTTAAAGTAAACTGGAACCCATTTATCCCGACATTTATAAAAATCATTTAACCAATCTATAGCCACATTCTTCATATTTCTCCATAAGTTGTGCCTACCTTTCCTCAAAAGCCTGTGTCGTAATTGTGTCATATATCATCTCATCAAACCCATATATAAATTTGAGATTGGCTGTGCATATGTGGCCAATCTTTTTAGGGATCTTCTTCAATATATGCCACAAACAAAATTGATATCATGCATTGGGGAAAACCTCCCGACAACAGCCTCGATTGTCTTATCTTGGTCGGTTATGATGGCATTGGATGGTTGACCCCCATTTCCATCTAGACATGATTGGAATATCCATTTAAATGTCTTAGTCCTCTCATCTGACAACAATGCACAATCAAGCAAGGTGAACTATCCATGATGGTTAACTCCAACAAATGAACAGAATGGCATTTGATATGTATTTGTCTGATAAGTTGAGTCAAAGATCAATACATCACCTAAGTAAGTGATTGACATTTTTGACCTTAGATGGATCCAGAAATAGTTCTGAGCTGCCCATTGTCATTCAGGTCCAAAGTATAAAGAATTTATATTTTAACTTGCATCTATGTGAAGTGGATTACCATTAACTGTGCATCTCCTTCTTTTAGCTAACTTTGACATTCTCGATAGATAAAATTATAAGCATCCTTCTCTATGAAATTCAATTGCCTTCTACGCCCTTTCTTTGTTGCCATTGAGGAGTATATTTGAGTTGTGGGTATATTCACAACATGCATATTGATAATCTCTATCTTTTCTAATGTGCTGATCCTTCAATAGGACCGTAGATAACTAACAGTTGATATGGACAGCTCATGGTTATGTTCTAGAAAACATCATCCAATGTCCATTTACCATTCTTAGAATTTAGTCTTGCTTCTATTGATACCTTACAATTAATTTTGCCAGTGTCCCTAGGATTCATGGAATTATCTGTTTTCTAGATTTTCTTGCCTCCAACATGCTAGGTGTTTGAAGCATATTCTTTCTTGTCATTGGACCTACTACACATGATTGTGATTCCAAAACCAACTCTTCTTGCATATCCATTGTAGAAATTGTACACATCATTTGTTGAATTGAACTCCATTCTAATGTGAAGATCAACATAATCATTGTCTGCATTCGGGTAGTAGGACAAGGTGCATTCTTTTGAACAACACTAGCAACCTTATCCAACTGATTATGTTGGATATTTTTCAGATCTATAATTTCAATATCATCTGTAGAAATCTCTGTACAAGATAAATAACATCGATATCAAGAGTGTTAGGTGACATTTTCTCTAGAGGATATTAATAATTACACTATGCATTGGCTAAAATATGACATCCAGAGAGTAATAATATGATCATGAGATAAAAAATTTTAAAATATGAGATTTAAACTTATGACACCCTTTCACAAAATTATGACACTCCTTCAGAAATTTATGATACCCGGCACAAAAAAAAATTGAAGATTTTGGTCTTCCTATCAGGACTTCCCATTATCCGTTGGCTAAAATATAACTCCCAAGATATCATAATATGGTACGGCAATAACTTAATCTGAAAAATAATAATTAGATTTATGACACCCCTTCATAAAATTTATGATACTCCTTTAAAAATTATGACATCCCAGGACAAAATAAAAACTGTCAGTTTTGATCCTCCGTATCAAAACTTTTTCACTATCCATTGACTAAAATATGACACCTAGAGTATAATAATACGAATATGAGATAACTTGAGCTGAAAATATGAGAAATATGAATACCTCAGCATAAAATCAAAAATGAAGGTTTTGATCCTCCATACCAGGACTATTCAACTATCCATTGTCATAAATATGACACTCAGAGAGTAATAAAATAGTCAGGAGATAAAATTTTTTTGAAAATATGAGATTTGAACTTATGACAATCCTTCACAAAATTATGATATTCCTTCAAAATATATGACACTCTGGCATAAAAGAAAAACTGAAGGTTTTCATTCTCCTATCAGGACTTTCCATCATTCGTTAGCTAAAATATAACTCCCAAGATATCATAATATGGCATGGTGACAACTTGATCTGAAAATATGAAAATTAGACTTATAATACTTCTTCACAAAATTATGATATCCATTCATAAAAATTATGATACTCAGGCATAAAATCGAAAACTGAATATTTTGATCCTCCGTACCAGAACTTTTCCACTATCTATTGCCTAAAATATGACTAACTAAAGAAAGTTAAGACTTCTAATATTCAAGATGTGACTGGATTAAGTAATTTATGATATCCTGGGATATATATGGTTTTCTAATGTATCAAATTTTCTAACTGCCAAAACAGTTGATGTAATAAAGGATCTACGAAAAAAATTATAAAAAACATCTATAAAGGGTTTTTTACTTCATGTTGGGGATGACATTTTGTCTTGAAGTAATAAAAGAAGCTTTCAATTGCTTACTTCAACTTTGGATCAAAATAGATGGTATACCCGACATCTAGAGCACTTTTCAGAGTGAAGAAGAATTTTACTTCAACCTTGAATGCTATCTGATTCCTTAGACCTGACACCTAGAGCACTTTTCAGAATGAGAAAGAATTTCGTCAAAAATAGCTTCCAAATATTTTAGAATGAGCAAAATCCAAGCAATAATATACTCTCTAAGTAAATTGGAGGGAAAGGGCATTTTCACTTAAAACTTTTAAAAAAGGCTGGTCGGATATTAATGCACGTCACATTGATAACAGATGCCGCTCCCAAACCATCGTGCCGGCATTTAATGCAGGTCATGTCCCATCCCATCGCGCCAGCTCAGATCTGCGTAGGCCAATAAGAAGAGGCAGTGTGGGCCAGCTCGGATTTCCTACACCACATGCAGTGTGCAAAGAATTTTGCTTGATATTTATTTTATTTGACGCCAGATATAGATAGAAATCGGACATAGAAAAGTTAATATAAATATAGCTTTATAATCGTAGAATCAAAATTGCTACTAAATAAATAGTAAATTAAGTTAATAATATGTTAATATTGTTATATATTTAAAAAAAATTTGAGTGTTATATAAATTAATAATATTATAAATAGGATTGGATATTGATCAGATAGTAGTCTATCAATATCTATTTTCTTTGATAGATATAGAAACGGATATAGATATTAATCGGATACTCAAATTTCTATCCATATTCGGATATAAAAAAAAAGATCTGAATGAATATTATTGATTTCATTTTCTTTGATAGATATGGATATGGATACAGATATTAACTGGATGCTCAAATTTTTATCCATATTTGGATATTAAAAAAAATAAATCTGAATGAATATTATCGATTCCACTTTCATCTTTAATTTCTGGGGCTTTTTAAGGTCACAAAACCATTTTGGTCATTTTTAGAAGACTTACAAGGTATCTGGTTTGTGATCAAAATCAGAATCAAAATAGATTGGAATAAGAATCGAAATGGTCATATCCCTCGGAGCATTTGATTCATGACTAGAATCGAAATCGGAATGGATAATTGAATCTTTAGTACAGAGTCGAGATTGGATTTTAGGGAGATTAGGTAAATTTTTATTCTACCTCAAAATCGAAATTGGAAGAAAACTTCCCCAACCAAATGGTTGGAATCGGAGAGTCATCCATTTCCATTCTCATTCCAAACTCCAACTCCCACAATTAAACACCCATTAGTTGTTATCAGCCAATCTTACGAGGAATAAATAGGACATCTCTGAGTACTTAAAGTTTCACATCTAAAATAAGTTTTCAAGAAACAATTAAAGTTTTAGCCAATTTTTTTTGCGAGATCGTATTGATTGGTCACGGGCCTAAAAAAAATATCTACTTGAATGACACGGCAAGAATCAAGATTGCTTCACTGGGGAGCATCTTCTAGGGTTTCTTCCTTCCCTCTTGTTTCTTGCGCCTAAAGGATCTTGGCACCCCGCATGGACCCCAATTATCTATGCTAAAATACATGCGATGGCAGCTAAGCAGTCATTGAAATGTCAGTAATTTAGGCTGGTAATATAAGGCTAGTTGCTCTCGAGGCACTAGTCATATGGGAAATATTAGATGGGATGATTCCGAAGGACCAATCCAAGTCGCGAGGCATTTGTATTTTGATCCTAGTTTAAATACAAGAGGGGTAACATGGCGGATGATTATTGGACCGATCTACTTGATTTGATTCATCTAATAACTTTTTCTAGCCATACCTTCTAATTGGTCCTAGGAAAATTCATTTGCTCTTCTTTTTCAAAGAAAATTACATTGTAATCGAACGAGTAAAATTTTTAAAACGAAAAAACGAGGCAATGAAAAGTATAAAGGAACATGTTAAATACTAATTTTATTCTATCTTTTTTTATATAATTACTTATAAATTTTTATTTGTATATTATGACAGTGAAGTGATACAAAGAGAAATTATTTGTACATCACCTTTGGTGTAGAAAATCTGATGTGGAGCATACCATCTCATCCGATTGGACCACGTAGCCATTGCTTTCTAATACGTATTTAATGCCCACAGTTTTATTTTTTCGTTTGAAATTTTGAATAACAAAATATCTCTCTTTTTCTGAAAAAATTATGACATCCTGTGCCTATATTATGACATCCTACATTGATATTATAACTTCCTGCATAAGATATTATAATTTTTTCATCGGATGTCATAATTTTAATAGGGGTATTCTTGTCATTTTAAAATTTCATAATTTTTTCAATGACGAAATATCTTTTTTTTTTATGATATCCTATGAAAAAATTATGATATTCTATGTAGAAAGTTATAATTTCAACGTAAGATGTCATAATATCAACACAAGATATCATAATTTTTTCAGAAAGAGAGGGATATTTTCGTCATTCAAAATTTCAAACGAAAAAATCGAACTACGGACATTAAATATGCATTGAAAAGTAATAGCTATGTAGTCTAATTGGACAAAGCAATGCACTTCACATCAGATTTTTTACACCACAGGTGGTGTACAAGAATTTCGCTTATCTGTATTTTGGGCACCTGTCCAAAGCAAGAAACCAAAGCCCATTAAGCCCAAAGTTCTTCAACATTGGCCCAGCCCAATATTCACTGCAGCTATTATATTGACGGTTCCTGCATCTGGACATGGATGTCCATTCCATCCCCCCTCCTCTTTCGACTTCTTGGTCACTCCTTGGTGTTCTAGGGTTTCCCCTCATCTTCTCTCTCCTTTATCTCTCTCGATCTCTCGAATTCCTTTCGATCTTCTCCCAGATCGGAGAGGTTGGCGGTCGAATTAGGTCAAATTCCTTGGTCTGCCTCTTCTGAGTCATTGATGCTGGCCCATCTCATTGATGGCCATTCTTGCACTAATTTATTACAAGGGCCAACTTAAGATCAAAATTTTGTGACTCACCATACTATAAGTAGCTTTAGTCTACATAGCACTCATTATTTGTTTTGTTTTTTATTTTTTAATGATACATAGCCCCAACTAAACTTTACTCTACATAGCCAAACTCGAGGCGTTCGCCTGGGCGGGAGTATTCAAATGAGAAGGAAAACCATTCTACAATAACCAAAGAGAACCAATTTGTAGCAGCACAAGAAACTAACTTCTGTGTCACTTGTTTGGCTCCGAGAAAAATATCGGATGCCAAACACCTTTGTAGGAGGAGACCAAAGCCCAAATATGGCAACGGAAGGGAAATGGTCCGGGTTGCTGCTTCCACCTAATTACCACATTTGAATGCCCGTCAAGCCAAACTAAACTAGCCCACAGGCCACTGCCCTATTTGTCCATGCTTCTCTTATCTCCAGGTCGTGACTGTTGTGTTTCTCATAGGAGCACCATACTCGGTGATCCTTTATAAATTGCACTTGTTTCCAAAAGAAAGACTACTATGGCTTACACATTCCTCTTAAACCATGAATTATTAATTATCTATATTGTTCATAAGCGTAAATAATTCTGTTTTTGGTCGTACCTAAATTTTGGTCATTTCTAGAGAAATATCTAAACAACCCTTCTAATGAGTTTTATATATATATTTTTGACTAGATGGCTAGCTCATGCCTGTCTAGTATAAGGATATCCAATAAAATCAGAAAACAAGACACTCTAAACTAAAGAAGAATACTAGATTGAGATATCCATAAGGCTCCACTGGAGTGCTCGACAACAAGAGAGTTTACCCAATCTACTGTTTTGTTTGCCTTCCTGTAGACATAAGTCACGGTAAATGATACAAAATCCATGTTTACTCTCCAAATGCCCAACAACAAGGGATGTTCAGTTGTAGATCCAAAGTGCTTTGAAATACATTCAATCATTGTAGCTGAGTCACTTTCAAGTGGAATGTGATTAGCTTTCAATGAAAAAATAGTATACCAAATCCTCTTCGGTGGAGCCCTCAACTCTTCATTTGGAACAGATGGCTGGATGGGTCAAAAACTCTTATCGTCAGAGTAAACTAGGAATCCATGCTCTTAATTACAAAATCCGCCCACCTCTATCGTTAATACTACCATCAAAATTAACCTTTATAAAACTTGAGGGTGAGAAGCTCTTAGGTAATAAATACCATTCTAGTGAGAGATGAGATTGTGGAGTCCTGGACATCACTAGCTGTCGCTGGTTCTTCACTCTAAATGATTTATACAGCTTGCATGTTTGCTTTCTCTAAGATAAATCTAGATGAAGAAGATATATTTTCAAAAATTCATATATTTCTTGCATGCCAAATATAATAGACAATGCATGCACAATAGATGCACTCTTTCCAACTTTTTGGTTCGCGTCCATATGATTTCAAATATCGTAGAAAAGCCTCAAGTGGGGATGATGTCGAAAATACAACAGCCGGAGTATTGGATGATCGCCAAAATTGCAATACCTTCAGTCGTTGAAAGAGTGCATAAGTCGCCGATTCCTTCATATCAATCCTCCACAGCACGGAATGTGATCCCAACATAGCTTCCATAAGAATAAAAGGCACCCAAAAGCGCACTCCCGACTTTCATACCCAAGCACTGTTCTTCCTACCGTCGGGAACCTTCTTAAACAATTTATTATGCTCCTTAGCCCTGACTTTAGATATGAAAGATGTCCACCATACCAATCTATCTGATGTCACCATTACGCACTACAATGGATAAAATTCTATCCGTTAAACCGTCCCAAACATCATTCCAACATTTTCTGTTAGCGCTAAGAAGAACTCCGGCTTTCAAATTCATCGTAAATTCTTGATTAATCACGGTTGGCCAAATAGCAAGAGGGGTTAAGGAAATCTAGGCATCATGAATAATATCAATTAAACAACCATCCCTCGATCACCAACCGAACGTTAGATGATATCACTAGGGCATGAGAGCACACCTCTTTCTGGATGAAGCAACTATTACATGGTGGGATAGGCTTGACAAGCATGGTCCATGGCATATATTTAGCCCGGATCAAATTGCTCCGCATATTATCAAGTTAAAGCACAAACTTCACCTCATGTCTTACCATCAAACATCCCATCTGACGAGCAAAGAGTGATTCCCCAAACCACCTTCCTGTATGGACATGCACACCTTGTCCCAAACTACAAGATGAATTCTAGGGCTTCCCTATGGTGCCCTAGAGAAAGTTTTTCAACATCTGTTCCATTTGCACTTGGGAAGACCCAGGCAAAATGGCATTAGATATGAGGTAGATTGGCATAGAGATAGCATTGATTTAATCAATATGATCTGACCCATCATGGAAAGGATCTTAGCCTCCACCCTCAAAATGCCGTCTTATATTATCGTCCAATTCCGAGTAATTAGCTTTTCTCAACTTTCTACCAGTGATAGGAATGCTGAGATACTTTCATGATTAACTATTCTTGTTTCGAAACTTCCAACATCTCTTTTATTGTATTTTCAATTGGTACTTGATCTTTGGACTAAATCGGATTGCAAATTTGAGTAAATTCACCCTCTATCCCAATGCTACGCAACAATTCTCGACAATACTCTTCAGTACCATTGCATTTGATATAGATGTTTAAGTTAGGATAAGACAATCATCGATAAAAAATATGTGAGATTTTGTCAGACTCGTAAACATAGGTTAATAAGCCACAAAAGAATGGCTCAAAGAAGCTGACGTGAGGGCTTTAGAATACAACACATCACAATTAATAAAAAGATAATAGGAGAAAGGACAATCTTATCGAAGACCGATTAAAGATTGGAAAACTTCATAGGCATGTTGTTGATAAGAATAGCGAAAATCAATCTTTGCATGCAGCCAAATAACAATCTAATCTAGATGTCATGAAATCCCAACTGTACCATGATACAAGTGAGGCACTTCCAACTCATGTGATTGTAAGCCCTCTCCATATCAAGCTTAATTGCTATAAAGCTCCTCCTATAAGATGCCCTAAAGAGATCATTGATGATCCCTATGCCACAAGAAAGTTATCGAAAATGCTGTGCCCTCCAACAAAAACCTCCTAATTTGGACTAATTAACCTAGGAAGCGACAACTTTAATTAGTTTACCAATTTTTTAAAGAATGAAGTAGAGGTTGATGGGACTAAAATGATTTAACTCAAAAGCTTTCTCCTTTTTAGGAATCGATGTAACGAAAGTCTCTTTCCACTCTATAGGCATGTCTACAGTGCTGAAAAATTGTTGAATGGCGGCGATCACATCCTAAAGTCATCCAATATCTCCAAAAGAATAAAGGTGGGATACCATGTGGCCATAGAAATTTATTGTATAATTGAATTCACTTGTTAACCCATTTTATTTATATTGATGAGCATAAATAATGAGTTATTTATATCATTATTTTATTATACTAAAACTGATCATCATGATTTTACTTAATTTCTATTCATCAAGCTAGCTGCATATTCCTTGGGAACTTCCTCCTAAATCTTTATTTCATCGACACACTAATCTTATATTAAATTTATTGATAAGTATCATAGTTACTCCATTAATTTTTTTATCGCATTCTTTTATTTACAATAATGTAGTCCTTTATTGAAATAAATAATAAACAGATTTTTTTGCAACTACTTTTATTTCTCTATCATTTCTTTACCTTTAGTAATAATATCTTGGAGGTTTTTCCTTTCTAAAGGGATAAGAGATGACTTGATTAAGTAGCTGGACTTAATGGATTGGGTAAGAGGAACATGAAAGAAAAGAGAAGAGAAACGGTTACTATATATATTTCTGATCATTATTTTGCATCTATTAATATAAAATTAATCTTTTGGGTGAAATTTGAGTTTTTGAATGATACGTACTTCACATGCCAAGCATGTGTTACTAGTTTTCATGAATGCCAATAAACCCCTTATGAGGATGGATGGGAATATATGGTTGGTTTTCAATAATCTCATCCCAACTGCTGTAAAATTTGTTATCTTTGGTTCCAATACATGGATAAGTGGTTTATTAGGGGCAAAGACACCAGTTTTTATCCCCAATGGTTCAAATAAAATCACAAGTTGAATAAACTTTGGGAAGATTTTGTGAGGAAAAAAGCATTTTGTTATTACTTAATGACAATCAAGATTATTTCTTTTTCATAATGATATTACTACTGCCTTGCTGCCCACTGGATAGAATTAACTCTAGAGAAATTCTTTGTGCACCACGGGCAGTGTAGAAAATCAGACATAGAGCGCACCGTCTTATCTCATTGGTCTACGTAGCCACCACTTTCTAATGCACATTTAATGTCTACAGTTTTACTTTTCGTTTGAAATTTTGAATGACGAAAATGTCCATACTCTTTAAAAAATTGATATTTTATCCATATTATGACATCTTGCATGCATGAAGTTATAATTTGACATGCAGGATATCATAATTTGATGCAGAATATCATAATATACTGCATGATATCATAATTTTTTCAAAGGGCATAGGCATTTTTATCATTCAAAATTTCATACGAAAAAGTGGAACTGTAGACATTAAATAAGCGTTGGAAAGTTGTTGGACAAAAATACCTAACACATTTTATGACATCCTGAGCCATATTATGGCATCCCATATACAGGAAGTCATAATTTGACGCAGGATGTCATAATTTTTTGGATCATATTATAAATTTACGTGCAGAAAGTCATAATTTAACATGACGTTATAATATACCACAAGATGTCATAATTTTTTTCAAAGAGAAAGGATATTTATCATTCAAAATTTCAAACGAAAAGGTGGAACTATAGACATTAAATATGTGTTGGAAAATATTGGCTATGTAGATCAATTGGGTAAGATTGTGCACTCCATTTCAGATTTTCTACACCGCCTGCACAAAGAATTTTCCATTAACTCTAATCATAGCGAAATTCTTTGTGCACCGCGAGCCATGTAGAAAATCCAAGGTAGAGTGCACCGTCTCATCCGATTGGTCCACGTAGTTACCACTTTCCAACACGTATTTAATACCTGCAGATCAGCTTTTTTGTTTGAAAATTTTGTATAATGAAAATATCCCAGTCCTTTGAAAAAATTATGATATTCTATGTCCATATTATGACATCCTACATCCATAATATATACGGGATGTCATAATTTTTTCTAAAAATAAGGATATTTTCGTCATTTAAAATTTTAAATAAAAAAATTGAGCTGCAAGTATTAAATACGTATTGAAAAATGATTAGACAAAAATACCCCTCTCATTTTATAATATCTTAGGCTATATTATAACATCCTGGATTATATTAGATGCAGAATGTCATAATTTTTTTAAAAGATAAAATATTTTATCATATAAATTTTAATAAAAATATTGATCTATAGATATTAAATATATATTAAAAAATAATAACTATATGGACAGGGGTGGTTGAAAGGCAAGGCCACCGAAGCCCTTACCTTAGGCCCCCGCCCCCAGGAGGCCCCTTGCTCCCGAGTCCCAAGTCCCGCCTCCGCCTCCACGCTCCACTCTGACAAGGTCTTCCGGCCGGCAAGGCAAGACTCCACCACGGCTCCATGCCTCCGCCCCGCCCCGCCTCCACGGCTCTATGCATCCACCCACCTCCACGGGCCACGGCTCCAGCCGCTCCACTCCTCCACCCGCCCTGCCTCCACGGCTCCACGCATCCACCTTGCGGTCCCTGCCTCCACCGGCCACGGCTGACGGCTCCGGGCTCCTCCACCTCCACCGCTCCACCCCCGCTACCTCCCCCTCGTCCTCCCTGGCTCCCTCCACGGTCGATCACCGGTGGCGAGGAAGTCGTCTTCGCGAGCGACGCAATGGTGGATGGGAGTCACGGGACGGTAGATTTTTTATTTTTTTGTTTTTCTGAGAACCCCGCCGCCCCCCCACTCGGCGCGTCGGGCCGTCGGAGATGATTTTTTTCGTTTTCGAAAGCCAGAAGGACCCTCCCTGCCCCCAAGTCCCCCCCCCCCCCGCTCGTCCTGCCACTCCTGCGAGAAGATGAACGGTGTCGGGCCGCCGACCATCGATGCTGTGCGTCAAACTCTTCCAAGGATGAAGGACCGAAGGCTCCTGCCCTTGGTCCTGGAATTGGAAGACCGGTTTCTTTTTTTTTTTTTTTCCGTAAAGGCCCCTGCCCTAGGTGGTCAGGTCCCCCTTTCCACTCGGTCCGCGAGCGAGAAGATGAACGACGCCGCTCATCGAAGGCCCTAAGCAGTCGTCGATGGTCAATCGGCCGGTCACAGTCACCGGTGGCAAAGAGTAGTGGAAGACGAAAGGGCTGTGGTGTCGGTCGATTTTTTTTTTTTTCAGAGATTAGGGACACGTGGCAAATCATAAAAGGTTATGTTCGTAATAACATAGGAGAAATAAAAAAAATAATTTTAACTTTAAATCTCCAAATATGTTGAGCCGTCTCTGCATATGGATCAACCGGATGAGGTAGTGCACTCCGTATCGAATTTTCTGCACCACCGTGGTGCACAGAGAATTTCTCCTAATCAGAAATCAACCGGGCCTTGCTTCTCGAGCCCAGTTCATGCGGGTCGCCCTCGTCGTTGACAAAATTCTGCACAAGGGTTCGAATTGTACCTTTCAGGCGAAAGAATGATTTATCTTCTTTCGCAACATCGATCGTTGGATCGCTATCGCACATCTCAAAGTTATCGGAACTGATTGTACAGATCTGAAGATACCGATCCAACGGTGGATTCGCGCGAAGGAAAGAGAATCCTTCTTTCGGTCGAAATATACAACTTCTGTCCAAAGTGCCAAATAAACCACCTCAAAACCCACGGATATGCTCCCGCCACCGCCAGGTATCAGATTTTCTCCTGCTTATGTTTCCTTTTCTTTTCCCTCTCTCGATACGTCCCCCCATGTCATTCCCCGGTACCGTGCATCGCCGTCGCCGCCGAATCCTCTTTTCCGGTGGAGATGGATCCCGTCTTCCTCTTCTACCCAATTTTATTACATAGGCCCCCCTAGGCCATGTACCTGAAATCGACGCGACAAAGAGAGTAAGAGACATCCGAGGAATTGAATCTTCTTCGTCTTCTTTCGCTGCCACAAACGACCGAACACCTAGAGAGTGTGATTACCTTCACAAGAAACACGCACTTGTCCTCCTGCAATTAATTCCGACCCCAACCCCCTTTTCAAAGAAACCCCTTTTAGGTGACAAAGCCAAAGGCCGCGAGAGAGAGGCTGCAGGATGGCCGTGGAGAAGAGCGCTGGCAAGGTTTCTTCGGGTCCGGGATGGGTCATTCCTCAGTGGTGGGAGGAGACGGCGGAAGCCATAGCTTATGACTCCTCTACTTGGCCTCCTCCCATCACGTTGGTCTGCGGCCCTGCCAACAGCGGCAAATCCACCTTCTCTCGCCTTCTCCTCAACACCCTCTTGCTAAGGTCTGACCGTTTCTTCTCCCTTCTTTTGCTCCCGCTCTTCTTAGTTTTATCTGTATTATCCCTCCATCTGGAGCGAGATAGGCTGTGAGTTTTACTCAAGTATCTCTGTTGGCTGCCTTATTCTTGACCTGGTCATTATAAAATTCAGGGTTTTCTTAAAAATTTATGTTGAAATGAATGCTTGCAGGTACAAGAGAGTGGGTTATTTGGATACGGATGTGGGCCAGCCGGAATTCACCACTCCTGGCTGCGTCTCCCTTCACATCATCGATCAACAAACTCCAGGCATGTTCGGATCCACATACGTTCTCTGTTTTCTTTCTTTATCGTTCTATTTCGTTTGACCTGACGATTCGTGAAGTACGGGACCTAAACTTCTGGTATGCTTTTCATTTGTTTGCAGATTTGACGATTCTGTACCTGAAGACACCAGAGAGGTAGAGAATCTCTACCTAATTTGCAACTTTTAATTTCTCATTGTTTATGCCATTGGATCCGTCAATTGTGCTCAGCATTGTAAATTATCAATTATTTGGTAAAATATTTCTTCTTTTTTATCGAATAAATCATGCAAACATATGTTTGGTAAGCTGGAGCAGAGAGGTTATTGTGAAGGTATATGAATGACATTTAGATGCCCTCTGTGAACACCAGATGTTGTTGCACTTCTTGCACCAAAGACATTTTAATCAACTTTAATCCATTTCTAGACAATAACCGTTGGACATCCAGGTCCTCAAGATTCTACATTGTAAAGGACCTTGAACAAAGACCGATAGCTGTTGCCGGATAGGTACATAATGTTTGTCATGGAGATGTGCGTTTATATACATTTACATATTATGTATGTATGCACTTGTCGTGGAGCTGTGCATTTATATACATTTACATATTGTATATGTTATAATAAATGATGTTGATCTTGCTAAACAACATAGTTGCCAGTGGCACTTGCAAAAAGATTTTTCACTTTATGAATCTCCATAATATAATTAATTCTTATTTACAAATTAGCCCTAGAGAAACTGGTAATAGAAACCAGTGAAAAGTTTTTTTTCAGGTTCCACATAGGTATTCATACAATTTTCACGATCTTGTTCTGAATGTTTTTGCTTGTTCTTGATCACATTTCCTGTTTCTCAAATTGGTTTTTGTTTACCATCATTTCCCGTTTCATACTCCTGTCATGTTTTCGAAATTTGCTTCCCTCTGTAGTAACTATGCTAAAGAAGGCCACAATAAAAATATTATTTAATGTACAAATTCTTCAATTAACCACTTTTCATTGACCAAGATTAAAGCATAGTTTTCTGATAGCAAAAATTCAGATTTGGCTTTGTATTATACTTGGATTTTCAAAATCCTTCAAATACAAATTATACTTCTCATCACTTTATGCGGAAGGATGTTTATTTAGTTTATGTTTTATGCAATACCTATTGTTGCCCCAAGTACTCCTTTTCTTCTTTTTTTTTTGTAATAGGTAAACAAATGTTTATAGCTGTTTTTTTACCAAGGTCTGTAGTACTAAGACGAATACCCTTGCGACTGGCTAATGGTACAATACGGTCCGGTATGCCCCCATCCCATGCCGTTCCAGCATGAACTGACAGGGAAATCAGCAAGAGAGGGGGGAGGAAAAAAGGAGAGAGGAGGAGAGAGAGGGAGGGAGGGAGCAGGAGAGTGCGGCAGAGAGAGAGAGACAAGCAGAGGGAGGGAGAAAAGCCCTCTCTTCCCCTCCCTCGGCCACATTCTGGCAGCCACCACTCACCACCGCCCTCTCTCTCTCTTCCTCTTTTCCTTCTTTCTCTTCCCATCTTGCCAGTTTCTCAATTTCATGGCTGGAACCATCCCGATCCACCACCGATACAGCTCAGTGTACCTGGAAGCAGATGATTTGGGACAATTCTGCCTTCAATAGTTTACTTTAAATGGATTTAATAGGCCCATGTTTCCATTAAAGGTTTCCGAGATCTTGAATGCAGGAGCAACACAAGACAGAGAGAAGCATGATATGTAATTAAGATATATGTTCTGCATGGTAAAAGATAATTATTAAACAGTTCGAATTAATTCTGAAGATCCAAATGTTTTTAATCCCTAGGAAACATATCATTAATGACTCCAAAGTTTATGACATGACCTAAATTTGGTGACATCTAGGACAGCGGGTGATGTAGTTAACAACACTAAGTTCTAATGTCATTGCTTATGATGTTAGGTGGTCTTAGTTTCTATTAACTGTTTAGTGAAATAACATCTTTTCTTGTCATAAAATTATTCTTTTCATTTTCCTCCTCCTGTCTCCCTCTCTGTTTTCAAGACTGTAAGCATTAAATATTCAAAATTTAATAGAAGGATGTTAGTGGAACTTAAAGGTGGAGTTTTATGATGCTATATCATTTGTTAGTTATTGAGACAATATGTTTGTTGAAGGTAGAGTTGTATTGCTGGTTGCTATCTATGGTTGTGTAGCAAAGTATCATGATCTACCTATCAGCCAATCTTTGTTGTATCTCATGTATAAAATGGTTCTATTACAATTTTCACCTCAATATGATACCATCGTGTTCTAGTACATTAATTAGAGAATCTCATCTTGTGTTTGAGTTCCGAGGAACTTACTACAGTCTGTCTCCTTCAGGTGCCTCTTTTTTGGTGATGTTTGTTCAAGAAAAGATCCCAAAGTTTACTTAAATAGTATTTTCAGCCTCTATGATCACTTTCTTAGCGAGTACCATCAATGTACTGAGCATGATAACCCTGTGAAACCAATGTTGCCTCTTGTTATTAACACATCTGGATGGGTGAAAGGTATGTTTTTAGTCCTTTCACTTTAACTTTGCGTCTGCTGTAGCATTTGGCTTCATTGTAGCAAAAGAGCGTCAACTGCTTGAGATCTGACTGGGGCCTGTTGATCATGGAAGTTTATGGGGTTTTGTTAATTTGATATAAATTCAAATGCAGTAACAATTTGCTTAATTTCTTCTATCCTAGGAATTGGATATGATATGTTGGTGAAGATGCTGCAGTATGTGTCTGCCTCTCATGTAGTCCAGATACGCATCTCTGCAGAAAGTAAGAATCTGCCAACTGGAATGTTCTGGTTGGATGGAAACCAGAAGCATTCGGTTAAATTGTTTGAAATTTGTGCAGCTCCCAAGGAATCTTTGGATCGACAGTAAGTTATTTATACATTTTTCTTTATAATTACTAGCACCAGGCAAGGGCAGTGCATGTTTGAGAAATATAATATTTATATTTTATTATATATAAATCATTAATAGAGTTGTGGGACCTATCTCATATGTTTGTATTGTCAACATTAAAAAGAGGGATTAGAATCTAATTATTTATTTTCCTTTCTTATGAGTTAGGACATTGATTATTATCTTTTGTTTCAACAAGTCAGATTTATTTGAATAGGAGCTATGATTGTAAATGGTGTGGAAGGGTATATTTGGGGGAAAAATAGCAGACGGAATTGGAATTGAATATTCCTCGAATTGAAAACTATTGTTATAGTATGGTACAGATAAATCTTTGGGTCTTAAATTAATGCTATACAAGCCCTCTGGTTTTTGCCCTCTATATGCATCAGAGGGAGGATTCTCTCTTTGTATTTACTTTAAAGTAGCAAAGTCTCCAATGTAAGTACGGCATGGCCATTTTATTAAGGTTTTGTAACCCATGAGCGCGAGCGTCTTCATTTCCACATGGAACAAGATGTCCCTTGTCCCACCTCATCTTGGTGGCCATCTTGGTCAAGCATCCCAGTACTTGCTTGGGATGCTTTTTTTTTTAAACATTTTTTCTTAATTTATTTGTGAAGTTTTACTGTTTATTTGTTTATAAATATATTTAAACTTCAAAGTAATATATTTATAACAAATTGGCCCTATTTAGTGTACTCCAAGTCGAAGGTGAGAAGATACGCAAATGGAAATATAATTATCTGACTATTGCCTATTAGCATTTTTTTTGTTGATGAAACAACGCCAACTAATATTACTATGTCATATTAGGTCGATGCTGATTATGTTGTATTAAGACCTGCTGCTGTTAGATTTCATGAGGATAAATGTTTGTGTAAGCTAAGGAGATTTGTTTATCTTGGTCTATTATGTGTTGAAACCTTTTGTTGGATGTTCTAACATTTTCTAGATTATACCGTCTTGTTCATATTTCTTAAATTGATATTATAATATTTTCTGGCCTTCTAGGTTATTGGAGATCTTCTCTTTCTTACCATCCAATACTCTCTTATAATTATTATTGCACGAGCCCTTGACAAGACAAAAATAATGTGGCTTGATGAAAAAGGGCAATTTTTACCGCACAAAGCTTGGTCGCATAGCCAGCCATTTTTTTGACTTTTAGTACTTTATCATTGAAATTTACAATTTGATGCTCAGATGCCAAATAAGTGGCAGCAAAGCAGGTAAGATTGTCATATTATATAACAAAATAAGCACAACTAAAATTTATTAAATATATGTATGCAATTGTTTTCTTGCTGTTTAGTTTTCTTGAATTGTTGCTTGGGTAATTAACATGGTGATCCATTCTTCTAAGTTTGAAAATATTGCTGTTAGATAGGATTAGAATGAGTAATAAATGACGTATAAGTTTTCCTGTTTATTAAAAATTAAAGGTGGAACCAATACTTGTAATGCCTTTTTTAATTTTCATGTAATTATATTTTTTTACATATATAATATAATATATTGCATTTTTATATTTTTATGTAATATTATTTTTTAAAGATAGATAATACTATATATTCTTTATTCTTTCTTTTTTAATATTTTAGTTTTATATAATGTTTTAATGAAAAAGTTGACAACATATTATATAACAAAATAAGCAAAAGTAAAATTTATTAGATGTACGTGCACATCATTTTCTTGTTGTTTAATTTTCATAAATTGTTGATTAAGCAATCAACATAGTGATCCATTCTTCTGAGTTTGAAAATATTTCTATTAAAGAGGTATGAAAATAAGCATAAGTAAAAAATACTGTGGTGAGGTTCGGATTCATGTACTCCTGTGCACAAGGTTTTAGACTTCTCCCTCTAGCTACTCAACCAATTGCTTGGTTTGTCAAAAAGTAGTAACTGAACTTTTACTGAAAGTTTTGGAAGCTAAGTATGACAAAAAAAAAAAAAAGAAAGGAAGAAACTCACTCAATTCCTCCTGTCTTGAACCTTCTATTCTCTAGCTCTATGTTTCTAATTGCTTCTCCTCCTCACTCCCACCCATCCCATTCCCTCTTCCTCTCCCCCCCCTCCTCCTTCTAGTGGTTCCTTTCCTCCTGCCCCCTTGATCGCTTCCTCCACTCTGCGGAGCAACAATTGCGACTTAGGAGTTGATAGCATGGCCGATGATGGCCCTGAATTCTGAGTCTTCAGCTTCGGATCTGTGGGGAGGGGTAGCGGAGGAGGTGAGAAAGATCGATAACTATTGGTGTTGGGGAGGCCTATGACTGCCACTGGCATTGTCCTTGACAAGACGAAAGCGGGACAGCTGTATTGGTGTGTCTTGGCTGAGATGAAGGCAAAATGGCCCATGATATGGATTTCAGGGTCCTGCACTGTCTCAGGTCCTCTCATCGTACCGGAATAGGACAAGACAGCTAGGATGCTCCTCTTCCACTAGGACTTCAAACCTTGATTTTAACATGAACCGGCAAGAGTTTACTTGCATCACTTGGTGTTAAAATATTCTCGAAATTTTGTTGATCTTTGTTTGTTATCATTTGTTATGTGGAACCTTTGTTAGTCTATTTGTAGGAACAGAGCGCATCTTAGTACACTGACTTTTTATGGTACCATTTTGCATGTGGCATTTTTTCCCCCTTAAATTTGTCTGCTTGATCTCTTTCCAATCTACATAGTCATATTTTATGTCAATAAAAAACGGTTGCATGTATGCTTAAATAAAATACATCAGAACTATGATAGAGTCAACCATGGAAGAGAAAATCTAGTATTTACTACTAGAATTTTAAAGTAGCCAAATATAAAAAGGAATTTGCCATTCATAAAGTTCCAAAAAATGCAAATAACTTATATTAGAGGTTGTAGTACAAATTGCATGCCAGGAACATAGGATCCAGCATGTTGATTACTGATCAAATTATCATATATATATATGTGTGTGTGTGTGTGTAAGTTCCAAAAATGCAAATAGCTTTATATTAGAGGTTGTAGTACAAATTGCATGCCCGGAACATAGGATCCAGCATGTTGATTACTGATCAAATTATCATATATATATGTTTAGAGAACTTAAAATTTTCTTCAACGGTTGGAGCCTGTGGAATCACCTTTTGTAGATTTTCTCAGAAGCCATCATGTACTAATTAGCTGGATTTTTTCAGGGTCTTGATAAAGAAGGATGCACGTATGATCCGGGATCTTCGACTAATTGCTTACTTTAGGCAGTGCTTGCCAAGAGACTTAGACATCTCAACATACCAGGAACTTGTTCATAGCTTGGCTTCAATTCCTCCTTGTGAAGTTCCTCTCCCAAGGATTAAAGTTCAGCATCTTCATTGTCAGGTTAGGAAGAACAATTCCATTGTATCCACTGATGCAGCATTAGAAATTTTAGTATTGTTTTTTACACTTTTTTTAATTAGCCAAATTTTTGTATCTCTACTAGTTCAGATCATCCTCTATATCGCTGTGATACTATTAGCTTCTTGCTCACAATTTTTCGTTGAGCTTAGCCTAAGCTGCGGGAATTTAAAGTTATTCTGCCATCAATGTTTTAATTAAACTTAGCTACTGTTCAAAAAGGGGTGGTAATTGCATAATAATTGTGAGTAAAGGGCTATATACTTCTTTGCTTCTAATTAAGTGATTATAATCCTTGATCTTGTTTTAAAGCTTGACTTGCAAATTGCCATCTAATTTGTCCTTTATGCCAAATAGGGACAGAATTCAATATTAACCCCGTGCATCTTGTGACATGGATTCTCGTTTACAATAGCAATGTTGAGATTGCAGAATGTTCTTTCTGAGCCAGGTCAATCTAGGCATGTGTTAGCCCTTGATTCCTATATACATGATTCTGATCCACTTGATGGTCTGACCCTTGCACTTGCTTTACATGACTCTGTGTCCACTGATTCAATTTATGTGGTAAACTATCAAACGGTATATTTGTCTTCTTAGAGGCCCTCATGGAGGAAACCCTAGTATGTATTTGTCTCCATTCTGCTGGATGACTTTCTGGCGTAACCGGAAGCCAGAAGCACATAGAATAAGATCATCCATGACTTGGCTAATTGATGGCAAAACAATAGTTTTTTCATTGCCTTTTGGAATAAACTCTATTTTCAATTGCAAAGCTATATATTCTACTAGAATATTATGTTGTCCATAAGGTTTTCAACTCTTATGATAGCAACGTTGGGTCGCTGGTTCACTTTGGGTAGGTGACTAAGCATGCTTCGCTGCATTTGTTCCTTCGATAGGCTTTTTATGACTTCAACCCTTCCATGTGTGGTTGTTAACTCAACAATTGCACAAGGTGGTGCAAAAAAAGGGATTATTGCCTCTAGATTGACCTCTGGTGATCAGCTGAAATGTAGCCTGTACTTTGGACGAAGCAAACACTATAGAGGTGCTTCCTCGATTGAAACTGGCAACCTTCAAAATGAGGTGATTACATGGTTGCAATTATGAATTTGGGTTCAGAACCTCCATTTCAAGAGAAGGGGTGCAGTGCATATCAAGCAGTCAATGCACCTTTCTCGGCTTTCGTAGGGAAAAAAAGAGCCGAAGCAAAAGGATGCTTTGGTTCATGAGTTCGAATCCTATCTCGTGTTAACCACCATAGAGGCCCTACTCTCACTTAGGCCTCTATTCCACCTGCAAACACTGATCGCTGTCGTAGGCGGTCAAGAATAAAACCAACTCAAACTATATAGATAGGGTGAGTCGGGATCGTTTTCACGGGGATCTAGAGCGATTATCTTTTTTTTTAAGAAGTAATAAAGAGAATTGATTGTAGAAGGATTAAAAGAATAGAATAGTAAAATTAAATTAAAGTATAATTAATTTGTGAAAGAAAACAAGTCAGAAAAATAATCCAGAAATTCCGAATCCACCATGCAAATTAGATTT
>KE504784.1:888325-903853 GCA_000441515.1 Elaeis oleifera | reverse complement strand
CTCCTCTCTCTCTCCATGCATATATATATATATATATATATATATGGCTAAGGTAGGCTTCAAGAGAAGCTTAAGTAGATTGCTTTAATTATTATTATTATTATATAAGCAAGAACGGGTGTGGCAATAATTTAGAGAATAAAAGGAGAAACCAGAGCAGGAAAGATATATATGATCGGAGATAGGAGGAAGGAAGAAGTACCGGCGGTGGTGGATCGTGGATTCTCCTCCTCTCCTTGTTGTTGTTGGAGCGTGGGAGGACGAGAAGTGCCGAAGGAGGAAGACGGGGTAAGGGATTGGGATTGGCCGGTGATGAAGGCGAGGCGTTCGGATCCCCGCTCCATTACCTTCCTTCGACGAGCCTCCCTCGCGCTCTCCATCAGCCCCCAGCCAATCCTCTCCCCACTCTTTGTTGTTGTTGATTTTTTCTTTCCCTCTTCCTCCGATTCCGCACCTTCCTCTCCCCTCGTTCCTTCCTTGCTTCGCGGCGGCCGAGCTTGGAGTGCGCTGCCAGATCAGAATTGGATCAGGGATGCGGCCCGCGAAGAGGGCGGTTCATATACATCACCGCTACTAGCTGCACGCAAGAAATGTTGATGTTAATACATTACTGATTCATCATCGGACGTTACAATGGGGTTAACCTGCGTTTTCTTAGGTATAGAGAAGATTTTACACTCTTGATCTTGGCCAAGAGTCCAGGAAAGCATCGGCGAAATGGAGGGAGGAAAAAAAAAAAAGTATGGTGGACCAAAAAAAGGGTATGATTAACTATGAGACAGCGCTGATGGTTGCAATCCTCGCCTTACAAACACGCCTTGAATGGTGCCCTTTAATTTTAAAATAACACTTTTCTATAGAGTGCCCTCCAAACAACCGCCAACGAGTCCAAGTCTCCAAGAACTAGAACCGAAGGTTTAAAATAATAATGACGACAATATTAATAAGACCAAATACAAGGGTATCAAAATTGAGTCTCATTTCACTAAAAAATATTTCCATTCAGAATTTTCTCTTTCTTCAGTCCTTATATTCCCCGCAATTGCGAGGAACGACAAAAATAATACAAAGAACAATATCACAATACCGAGAAGCTCTAAAATAAAGTTAAGGACTCGAGGCAAAACCATCCTTCAGGAACTTTGAACCCCTCCAACGCTGGTAGCTTGCACGATATAATTTCGTTGGATTCTCCAGACAAAAGACAAGGAGAAGGAGAACACGAAAATCCCTATGCTAGACAAGCTTTATTATGTTTAGGCTGATAAACAGAAGGATCTCATCCCTCCTCGGTAGCATTAAACGTTACTCTGAAACCTGGCCAACACTCTGCCAGCTAGAATCAACAGGTATGCTCGGATCAGTGTTAACCAAGGGCCCATATTAACAAATATGGTGAGAAACCATTCAAGAATTCACAAATAATAATCCAATCAACTGTCACCATGCGATCTCAATGTATCATCACAGGTGTCCATTACAAAGTTTCTTTATGGATCACAAAACAAACAGGGTAAACCATCAAACACAAGCAAAGGCTGGCTTATTCAAATGGATGAAAGCAAGCTACATCCGGTTCTCACCTGGCATATAAACTAAGTGCTGATAACCCGTTCAGCTGAAAATAGTAAAGAATAAGCCTGGTAAAAGAAAAGTCCTTCAAGTCAGACACATGGAACATCCTTCGGACGATCAAGTCGTCAAGCTACTTACAGTAATATTTCAGAGACTGAAAAGAAATACTTCCAACAGATGTATAACTTAACATCCACACCTGAGCTATGTGAATTGAAAATTAATTTCAAGGACCAACTCAGAAAGCCCCGGTAAGCATAAGGAAATTGATAGACCTGCTACTGGTTTCAACCTTCCAGATTAGCTTTCGCTGCAATAAAATATAATAAAGATACAATAAACACAGTGTCTACTAAAAATCTTGGGCATATAGTTGCAAGAGGTGAGGGCAGCCATAACGCTTGTGCTTTCTCCTTTGAATGGACCATGTGCATATAAAACGAGATATCGCTTCTTCCTCATTCTTGGTATACAACAATAATGCATGATAAAAGCCTCTGTGAGGTCTCTTTAAACTAGCAGCAGCAGCAGCAAAACTCCACGAGAAAGAATCATATGATATCCCCCCATCTACCAAAACTCTTTTATAGGACACTTCTACAGACAAAACTGCAGCAGACAAGCATCGCTACCAGCTGATGTAATGGTTATTAAGATCACAAAAATAGTCAGGAGTCCTGCGAGTAGTATCTGGCTCAATCTGCCTGGGTGCAGGATCAAACTGAAGGAAATTCTGATCCATGTTCTCTCCGATCTCCAATATTGCTGCCATATTACCACATCGGTAACAGTAGTTTGGTGCACTAAATACTGTAACAACATTTCTATCCTGCAGCCAGACCAGAAAAGGCTCAGATAAAAAATATCCGGTTGACAACAGTTGATGCTAAAAAGATGTTTCCTTTCAGAGACTAATATATAACCTGACACCAATTGTAACCTTCCATGACAAGTTGATGGGCTCTGGCAACAAGGCTAAGACCATTTGTGCGATTAAATTGTTGAGCAATGTCCTGTCCAAATGTGTACCCTGCTCCCCTTGGTGATATTCCCCACCCACACCGATCATCCGGATCAGACCATAGAAGATCACACATGGGACCCTCGTGCGGGACCTAAAGCCCATTCAAACATTTAGACATGTTGAAGGAAAATGACAAATATATTAAATCCACTCATAAGCTAGTGACATGCAAGGCATGCTTGAATAAAGGAACAATACAAATACTAGCACGGTAACAAAAGTCCTGCAGCCTTTATTTTCCTCAGGGATATGGAGCCAACAAGTTTCTGTATACACAAATTCAAAAACCATATCCAGAAATTAAACAATTGGTATGGTTCATGAATTCCCTCAGTTAATTACTGATTACAAAGAAATAAAATCAAACCTAGTACTTGAAGCTATACAATTAATTGTAACATGCTAGATAGACCGTGATTGAACAGTAAAGGGCAGAATGTAATCTTGAAAATCCAAAACCTTCACCTAAAGTTCTCTGCCAAGACAACCATTGAAGAATTAAATCATCATGAGCATTCTGTCAATCTAGGATAAAGACATCACTAACAATGCATTTCACACTAATGATCCACAAAAAAGTTCTCCCCTCATTTTCTACACAAAATAGAACAAAGCCACAAGAAATGTAGCAACTTGTTAACAAGACCAGTACTCAATTTCTCAGAGAAGAGCACACCATTCTACATAAAATCAGACAGTGTCTGTCCAAATCTCATTAAGTTTTCTATCAGATTGTTGCAGATGGATTAACTTGCGGTACTTAACAGTGAAGCAGGTTATGGTACTCCAATTGGACAACAGGCCAAGGAATTTGGCCAAGAACCAGTCTGCCTACTGATTATGGCCAAGTGGATTTGGTATAATGTGTTTCAGGCTATCAGCTGGTTGGTTCATTCACATCCATCTATTTTGCCATTAGACAACCCAATTTCTTTACCAAGAATTTAGACACAATCCCACACGACTAGTCCAGGCCTGCACCATAAATGAACAATGAGTTGGGTAATCAGCTGATAGTCCATCAAGTTAGCATCCATGGAGAATTTTTATTTCTACAGGTAGAACCTGAAGGCAAGGGCAGAGACAGATCTTCTGCCTCCTTACGTCCAAACCAGTTTGCCCACCTGTGCAATCATGCACAGGATCATAAAATAAATGGGCTTGATCTGTCACCTATGCTTGCCTGTGAAGAGAGATAATTCCTAGTATCCTTGATAGAATTTGACTACCTACAAACCAAGGGTGCGTTTGGTTAGCCATTAAAAAGTACTTTTTTTGCTTTTTGATTTTTAAAAAGCAAAAATCAAAAAGCAATGTTTGGTAACATCATAAAAAGCAAAAAGCAAAAATCAAAATAATCAAAATAATTGCTTTATATACGAAGCAAAAATTTTTAGCTTTCCAAAATTTGCTTTTCTGCTTTTTTTGCTTTCCCACATCTAAAACGCCAAACCAAAAGTAAAGAGCCCGAACCCTTCTCCCTCATCGAGCTCTTCATCTCCCTAAACCCTTTTTCCTCCCTTCCCGAATTCTTCTCCTTCATCGAGCTCTTCACCTGCCATCCCCAAATGTTGCTTTTTGCTTTATAGCAATGTAGTTACCAAACATAATGGATTTGTTTTACTAAATATTGTCTATGCCTACTTTCTTGTATTTGAGAAACGAAAGTCCAGTGCTTTCTTTCATTGTCTATCTCACCTAAAGCTTCTGTTTTGGTCGACTCTACGATTGAAACAGTAGGTGGTGCTACGTCTTTATGGTTCGACTTTTGATGCCTCCGTTCAAGACTCACACTCCTTGGCGGACTGGAACTTAGTTGGAAAACTCAAAAGCTCTGGCTCGAGCTACACAATGGCTCTTTGTGCAGCGGCATTTGGTTGCCCAGTTGCTTTTACTTTTTTGCTTTTACTCAATAGCAAAATAAAAAAAATAAAAAGTATTTTTTGAAAATCAAAAATCAAAAAGTGTAACCAAACGCACCCTAACTTTTTTGCAGCCTAATCTAGGAAGAAGTGTAAAGAATGCAAGACTGTTGGACTTTAAAACAGAGAATTTTTCTGCCTTTTTCTTTTTTTTTTGAGGAAAACAGAGTTTATCTCTCCTTTGATACAAATAAAAGGAGAAAGAAAAAAAAAAGACAAAGTTGCTTAATAATCTGTGTATGTATGAACATATATATGTCTACATATTAAATATTATGATTCAAATTACACAAACAAAAAAAAATTTCTTGTCTAAACCCCTAATTATTACCATAGATTACTTGAAAAAGAAAGTGAAATCTCCAGGAGACTCCATCATCCTCTCCCAACAAGAACCTTGGATGGGTATCCCAATGTATGGTGGACTTTCACACTAAAAGAGAGGACTAGAAAACCATAAACTTTATACATGATCATGTGAACTTGCGCATGTCAATTATGTAACTCTAAATGTAAAGCAAAAGGATCAGAGTAAAGCTATTATATCTTTTTTTTTAAAAAAAATTGTTGTTAAAACATTATATAACAGCTTAACAAGTATGGTTACACAAAGTATAAGTTTGAGACTGTTATGTATGGTATAGAAGAACATGAATGAGAAGTTGTGCAGAAGTTTAATTATGACATTGTCCATTCCCATTTTAAGTTACAATAATAAACAAGAAAACATTGAAGCAAGTCACTATGAATAACAGCCAACCAAGGACAACGCATAGCAACAACTAAATAGGATGCTGAGAAACATTATAGAAATGGGCATAGGACCAATATGATTACGTAATAGAGAAAGAGTGAGCAGTTCTATATGGAAACTCAATTACACTATTGTTCATTTTTCACAACAACAGTAAAGGGAGGGGGAAAGGCAGTCAAAAACAGTTTTTTCCTCTTTGCATGCATACTTTTTCATGGAGAAAGCATAACAAAAGCATAATATCTTCATGTTACCTTATGAAAGCAATTATTGTGGTACTGATACAAAAGCAGGGCAATTACTCAATAATTGCTGTAACTCCAGCTGTTATTGCATTGGACACAGATTATAAAAGTTCATTGTTTTGACACCACTAAGAGAACTGATAAAGCAGGAGAACAAAGTAGATGCATACCTCCTGTATACGGTCAAGAGCACGAATATTATCTAATGTATCCAAGGATGGGGAGAGACCACCATGCAAACAAAAATCTACAGCAATAAATGCTCATATAAGATATATCAAAGATAATTAAATTTAAATATTAAGTAAACTGGGAGAAATAGAAAGACCAAGCAGCTGAAACCTGATTTTCAATAAGAGCTGTAAGAGGTAGATAATCAAATAGGTCGGTAAAATACTTCCAGACATTTGCATTCCCATATTTTCTCAAGCATTCATCATAAAGCCATACCTGAAACAAGAACCATAAAGTTCATGAAGAAGAGTCATGTTTATAGAAAGATGTTGAGATATAACAGCACATCAAGGCATCTTCGTCTGGCAATCAGAATTTAATGACTGCCACCTTCATAAGCATCGGTTTCTTTTTCAAATTGCAATAGATATTGATACTCAGTGACATAAAACAAGAGGAAATCTTACAGCTGATTACCAGGACTGTCAGAGCTCTTTGATTAGTTAGAAAATGGACCATTTGAAAGTCATATGCATCTCTGGACAGGCTTTCTAATTGCCATCACATAACAAATGCTATTGTTTCCTTGCTGAAAATACTTATTCTAAATATGCATATATCCCGTTAGTCATGCATGATTATATGAAACTGGCTTGATATTTAATCCTTACAATATGGAGGTAATGGCTGCACTAACAAGAAAGTTTTGTATAATATTTATTCAGTCCTCAACATGCGAAGTGACTGCTAAAAATCTATCAGAACTTCAAGCAAGAAATCTTGATACAGGCATCAGCTGCATGATGAACCACCGTTGTGACTGAAAATGCATCCTGAATCTTAATAGGTGGCGGCTCTAGCACTCAGAGTTCTTATTGATAAGCCATGAATTCCTTAACTTGCTTAACATGATGTTTGTGTCAGAATAATCAGGCTCCACGACAAGTTGAATATAAGATTTTAAGAATCTAGATGATGTTCCGGATGATCATCCTTTCGTTACAAACCTAGTCCAGTATAAAGTGAGCCAAGCTATGATATTTACATTTTGCTGAAGTCTCTTTAAAAAATGCCACATTCACATCTAATGTCACCAGCAAGGGAAGCAAATAAGCATTTGTGTGGTTTTAAAGACCTTATTGCCTTTGGGGAAAAAAGATCAAAAAAATTAAGAGTGCATTTAACTAAAGAAAATCTTTAAAGAGTGATCTACATTCTAGAGAAGGGTCTTCATCATGAAATGAAAATATCATTGTGATTCTGCACAGCCAGTGATAGGATCAGGACTCATTGGATAGATTTATAAGGTTGTGACCAGGATGCGGTGCAAATAAGCGGATAAAACTACAAAAGCCCATCATGGTCAAAAAATTTCATTAGTCATTATTTCAAAGATCATTTTGATAATTTCTCACTCCAGCATGCGCCACCTATATAGAAAAGACATTCCTGAAATGTTTTAAATTTTTAAAGATAATGAAATGATCACTTTGGATAGCATTAATTGGGAGTTTTGAGTAAAAAATGATTCTGTGCAACAAATGGTAGGACAGAACCTACTGGATAAATTGGTTCTGAATAAATTTTATAAGATAATGACCAGAGGTACCACAGCAAATAAGCATATACCATCAGAATCTTCTCATGGTTCAAAATATTTATGTGAATCTTTTATGGCAGGCTCCCACTCCATACAAGGTTCTCTCAAAACTTTTTAAGCCAACGATGCTTGAATAGTAGTCAGGACTAGGGATCAATACACACAAGGGTCATCAATCACAAAAATAACTCAACATTTATAATCTTTTGGTACTTACTGATTTTCTATCTCTAGCTTTTCTAGAAATTTATTGAAACCAACAAATGCACAGCTATGTAAGCATGGGGGACTCTTAGAATACAAAGCACTTACACTTGAGTTATTTGTCTGCTCTCATGGTTTCCTCTAAGTATGGTAATTCTGTCTCTATAACGAATTTTCAGGGCCACCAACAGTGTGACTGTCTCAACAGAATAATAACCACGATCTGCATTACGAAGTAAACAATCAGTGTTCGGAAAGGGTAAAATTACAATTGAAATAGTTCCAAAAGGACTCACCAAGCCTAAATCTGATAATGCAATTTAAATAAAGCAGATACATGGAGAACAAAATTATCTGCAGATCACATTGCATCGAAAAGAAACATCAGGAATGGGTGCGACACAGTCTTTCATAAAGAGAAAAAGAGCAGATCCGATGATTCAAAATATGATATTCCTACCCACAGTATCGCCGAGCTGATATTTCTTTCTACCATTTTTAGTTATAGAAGTTAACACATAATTATCATTTTAGTTATAACTAGAACTAGAACCAAAAGTCATTGTAACTGTTTGGATTAGACAATCAAATACTTCACTCAATATTCCAGTTGAAGTGGACACACATGATAATGAAACACGATGACTTTTTCTACATTCTTTCTCCCAACTTCCATCCATATGACATCTTTCACTCCTTGGCCTACTGATACAAATCCAAGCCCCTTGCTTAACCATGTTTGATGTATTTTCACTGCACGTGTATACCATCTTATTCTGCTAATGAGCCCTTCACTCTCCACTGGTGCAATTTAGTCTCTTCCCTCCCTTGATATACTTGCAAGTAGCCTTACCTTTATTAGTTTTACAATATCTTCACCTTCATATCTCACATAAACCATACTCGTGCCAGCTTACATCTTCTTTATTACCCAGTACTTTGAATCAAACAACACTGGAAGCCTTACCAGTAAACTTGGGTTACAAAGGCAAGCGTCATTCAAATAAGACTTAATGATAATATAGCCTTATTGTTACACATCTCAATTTCATGCATCTTATTCTATAGAACTCTGATGTGCTTCTCCATGAAGGTAACACAAAACATCCCCCTAGGTGATCTCTTGGCTATCAATTTTTAGTACCCTCTCAAAATCATTTCAATTTCTAACATTTGGCACTTCTTAGATGAATCCCTTCCTTGAAATCAGTAGGATATTGTTGATTTGTTGTTGTGACCCTCAAGAAAGTTAGTTGAGGGAAAAGGTAGTATCCTTAAACTTCTGCTCTATTTCCATATTTCTTTGAAGCATTGTTGCCATTTAGCTGAAGGCACAAAGCCTATTCCAATACAAACCCTATTTGATCTTTGACTCATGATCCAAAGCAATAATGAAAATTATCCAAGTCTTTCTACCTACCACATAATGCTCATCTGCAGTTTAAGAGTGTATGTTGCTGATCCCAACAGAAAATCCACATCTGAGGAGGTAAAATTCCAATTCCCATATGATGAAACCCACAAGAGAACTACTAGGGAGCCTTACATAAAAGATTCTCCAGGAGAACTACTAGGGAGTCTTACATAAAAGATTCTCCAGATGATTCTGAGCATTAATGAATCAGAGTTCAGCCAAGTTCATCATGTCTTCTTAAAAAAAAAATCAAGATAATTACTCCTTGTCATGCACCTGACATTGAAGAAATATGGCCAAGCCATGGTACCAGACAAGTTCGTAGCAAGTAGAGAAATTTATGCACTAAGCAGTCTTAGCAGGATTTGATATACAATTATCCACTCCATTATCCATCAGGATAAACATAAAACTATAAAAGTGCTCGGAATATAAGTCTTGTCTAAATCAAAAGAGGTTACTGAAATCAGGCTTCAATATGTTATTACCCAAAATCAACAGCTCTGCAAAATTTCCTTCTAGATAATATTATCAGCAACCTAATGAACTGAAAGCAAGGTTCGAGTGTTGGACCACACAATATCAATAGCTTTGTATTTCAACAGACTCCCAATAATATAGAGCTTGAAATTTCAGTTGTCAGTGAATATGCTAAATATGAAGACCATAAAGCACTTGAATAGTTGGTGATCAATGATGAACGAGTAAAGAAATTGTGCAGCAAGACAAAGTTCTTTAACACAGCATTTACTCATTGTGAGCCTTTTGGGCAACTAAGTTGGGAAAAGAGATATAAGATTAAATACAAATGCGAAGTGGACGTGCTAGTGAGAACATAAATTTTTTTTCAGAAGACGGATTTTGAACAGTACCATAATATGCAATTCTCAGCTTGATAGCCAAGTGTATGAGGTGCAACTTTTTGCTTTAAACTCAAAGAAATTTTGACCTTTACTCACCGCCTTATTGGAAAACTATATTATCAGTTTTCTTGTGAGACTCAGCAGCCATATTAAATGTCACCATGCCAAAAGATTAGCAGAAAAGGGGGTAGCTGGGACCTTTTCTCAAGAGAAATATTTGCATCAGGAAAATGCTATCAAGAAACATTCTTTTGTTGATCTAATATTCTTAATCATCAATAGCCTGAAGAATCCACTGAGAGCTTAAAAGCAATCAAATACACCAAAAGCAGTCCTAATACTTATGACTTCCAGATATTCCACCGAAAATAACCTTTGTGCAGGATTTGATTTCTCCCCAAGTGATAACAATGAAATAAATGGCCTGGATAAAGAATCAAACCTATACAGAGAAAAATCGTGATTACGAAAGAAATCAAAAACGAATCGAACAGAAAAGGTAGATCAGCGCCAATCTCAGACTCTCTCAGACAGAGTACAGCGAACCGATTCAGTAAAACTAGAGTGCATCAAAATCACACAAAAAGGCGATGAAATCTTAAAAGAGTACAATTTGAAGCCAAGAAACCCTAAATAAGCAAAGACCGGTTCTTTCTCAAATCGTTGTCCAAGAAACTGACCTACGTAGTCCCCCATGAAGAGGTAATTGGTGTCGGGGGCGTCCCCTCCGATCCGGAACAGCTCGATGAGATCGTAGAACTGGCCGTGGATATCACCGCATACTGTGACGGGGCACTTCACCGGCTGGACGTTCCATTCCTCCATGAGGATCGCTCTCGCCTGTTCACAGAGGACCTTCACCTCCGCCTCCGGCAAGAATTTGCATTCCCTCAGCTGCTCGATCTGGCGGTCCAGATCCGCGTGCGACGGCATCTTACCCACCCCACCTTCCTTTATTCACGCACGCAAGATCCGCGGCGGAGGCCGATCGCTAGGACGGAATCGGCCCGAGATGGGTCGGAGTAGCGCGGCTACTCGGATCGAAACATCTCGGCAGGGGATCGGCGGGCAATTAGGGGTTAGGGTTGCGGTTGGGAGAGAGAAGGGGGAAGGGAGGGGAAGAAGAAGGGAGGAGGAACCAAGAGCTGGTCCCGGGTTTCGCTTGCTCATTCCTCGCGGTGTCCGTTTCTTTTCTTAAATTTGGACGGAGTCGGCTTCACTTCTCGGAATTTTCTAATAAATAATTTCGAAAAAAAAAAGTCCGTTACGCTAGCACGCGGAGAAGAGTACCGCAGCACATTTCTGACGAAATCCGAGGGAAAATGGACGGTCCTGATTTTCAGAAGTTTAAGATTATGATCCTCCGCGAGCAAGCGTAGTGTTTCTCGGTCAATGGCTAGACGGAACGCGAAAGTGACACCGAACGGGAATCCAGCGTTTGAACGGTGAGGGAGCCGGTGCGATACCATCCAGGAAAATTGATGTGCTCCCCATATTCAGCCCCAGCCCGTTATTAACCGGACCACGGCCAGTTATGTTGAGGGTTGGAATCTCATCCACAGGGAATGCAATGTTACGGGTTCATGACGAAGGGACTCGAATTTGGGGATTGTATCAGCGCTCCAGTCAAAAGAAGGGCTCGGGCGGTGGCACTTTTGCACCAATCCAGTTTACCGGTTAGCGGCAAGAAGGTCCGAATGAACCTTCCAAAACGGGTCCAGTTGGTCCAGAACCGGTCCGCTAGAACCTCCAAAACTTGTCTGGTTATAGCCCGATCCATTTAGACAGCAACACGTATAAGTGATCCATAGAGACATGATACTAGAAATACTATTAAAGAAAAATCCGAACATATGTTGACAAGATATTTGATCATAGCAATCAGTGAAATTTTTTGACGTGACCTGTACAGCTAACTGCGCCCGTGGTGCGACATGTGAATCATGTTCCTTTCATTTTAGTGCGCGTTTCGCTTAATCACGTCCAAGATGTGCGCGGATTGGACCGTGCGCGTGCATGAAGTTAGCTGAAACTGTAGCTACCCATAAGGATGAAAAAAAGCAACTGATTGGTCAATTAAAAAAAAAACAACAGATTAATCTCCATAGTGCAAGAACCAATTGCATCATTCTCTCTATTTTAGCTCTATATATTAGTTGATAGAAAATTTTAGTTCTTTTGGGATGACCTTTGAAGAGTCAAAAGATTTTTTTTCCCTCCCGATGGAACAAGGAGCCGTAATCTTAAATTACAGAAATAAAGGAGTACAACATAGTTAAGTGTTCCAGGAGTTGCTATAAATCCAAATCAGAAATCTCAACACCAAATATAACAGCCTGAACATTAGTAAATACAAACAGAAAAGATTTAAAGCAACAATACATTAGGCTGCTGTAGCTTAGCGACGGAAGCTAAGAACCTAGATTGATAGCCTGAAATAAGCAAAAGCAGCAGAAGAGAGCCATAATCACACAGCCATACATTAAGTTATGACAAAAGGTACTGCAAACCCATCAGCCTGAAGTATATTGGTAAAGGCTAGATGAATTGAACATAGGCAGACCGAGTCATATCCCCTCGCAGAGCCTGGTTTGATATAAAATCCACTGCTTGATTAGCCCTCTAATAAATATGAGGCACCATAGATATCAGCCAGGTTGCCTTCCATGAAAAATATCTTTCAACCAGGGTATGTCTTTCTGTCTTGTTTGAGGAGTTGAAAGTTAAAATACGGTGATAGAGAACGAAGAAACTTTCTGGTATGGTCTTGTCCTGGCTGGAACGTGTGAAGATTTGGGGTTTAGTAAGTGTTGCAGTTAATCTCCTATTGCATCCATCATCGATGAAAAGCATCTGTAAAATAAAATTCTTACGGATCGAAATTATGTTCGACGGAGATCTTCCCATACTTAAGTGAGAGAGAGGATTGGTGAACAGCAGATAAAACAAATTTGAAATGGCAGAGTCTTCGTCCAAAGTGCTTACCCGTGCTGTTCCTTTACCTCCCTTTTATAATAATTCTGATATAACCGTCGAGCAAGTGGTCCTACTTTTTATGGCGCTAAATTGTCGGACCATAATTATGGAGTTAATGAGTTGTTTATTCCTACTAATGACCATGACACGTAGTCGATAACCGTTCATAACGGTTATAGTATGTTGAGAAGATAGGCCGACTATATGTCGGTAATAATGATAAGTCGGTAGTCTTGAAGATCCGAATGAGCATCGATCGGTAACTCTGATATGCCGATGGTCTTCGATCGGAGGTTAACTAAATTGTCCGTTGCTGGTTGATAGTAGCCAACTGTCGGTCGGTCAGTCGATTGTGAGTTGGCGTAATGTGTTCATTCGGTCGATGTAGAGTCAGAGTCGGGGGTCAGTTATATTGTCCCAACAATTGCCCTCCACTCTCAAGTTCAAGATGGTCCAACGTGTATATCATCACATGGTTTGTCACGTTGGACGAAGGGAGTCGTCACGTGTTGCCTCGAGTCCTGACTCAACTGCTGTTCTTTATGAATTTTTTGGAATACGAGAAATCTTCAACTATTTTGTTGTTTTGATAGCTGTGAAATCATTATTGGACTGTCATTTCGACAAGACAATTCAGCATCGGATATCGTTTCAAGAAGATAATTCAGTATCGGATGATATGATTCTGACTAGTAAATCTTGACCACGTGTCCGAACATCACTGGGTCGGAGCTGTTCACGCAGATAACGATGAGGTGGCATGATCAGGAGCAGGTGCGTCGAACCGTTTGACCAATGATTGATCCGAATATTGCCACGTGTCATCATCTGATGAGATTCAGATTTGACCGATTTCATCTGAACCATTGAAGGATCCTATTATAGGATCGCTTTCAGCCAAATTTTTACTTTATATTTTGTCACCATCTTCTGCTGCGGAAGGTTCTGTCGGAAGATCGCCTCAGTGCTAGAGAGCTCCAGGGTCTCTTCTCCATCTCTTTTTTGGCTTTCAAGTCAAGTTCCTCATCTTTTCCTAAAGTCCGTCTCCCATTTGAGTTTTCATTTTAGGATTTTCTCTATTTTCCATCCTTATGGCTAGGGCTTCTTCTCGGGATAGTCGGTCGGAAAATCCAACCGACGACTCTCCTTCGAATCCGAAAGTGGAGGCTTCTTCCCTATCCGAACCTAATATTGAACGGCTCCAAAATAATATTGTATCTCGGACCAGTATCAGCTCTTCGCTCCTAGCTTCGATGGTCGAATGAACTCCCCTCCTTCGGATCAGGTTGCCTTCTATATTGAAGACTTCGGACCGATCTTCGATTCTCGATTTCAGAGTTTGTCCGAAATCTTCTCGATTATTATAGCCTTTGCCCTGCTCAGCTGGCACCGAACTCTATCCGACTGATAATTTGCTTTGCTTTGCTGTGTCGGCTCACCGATTGAGTCTCATTCTTCTTTTTTCAAACTTTCTTTGCTCTTCGACCTCATCCTAAGGCCAAAGGTTGGCAATTTTCAACCTGAGAAAGGCCTTTCTTCATCACCGGTCTTCCATCGTCCATGCAGGGATAGAAGAACCAATTTTTTTTAAATTTCTTCTTCTCTTCCCTGTGGCTTTCCTTCATGCTGGGGTGATCCAAAGACCGACCCAACGAGAATAGTCAGGTGGAGGTCGATGATTGGAAGATTTTCACCGACTGAAGGATATGACAGTTCCACCGCAAAGAGAGCTGATGATCGAACAAGCTCTCTATGATGTCAGACTTAGTTCGGTCACCTCCTTAGATATAGCATAGTCGACCACTTTTATTTTTACTTTGTTTGTTTTTGAATTGTAATGATTTTTTTGTTCTGATTGCAGCTATGCAGCCAAGGGCATAAGTATCGGCTATCGATATTTGTCAGCATGCTGTCAAGAAGAAAGTAGCATCCAAAGCTGGACCCTCCGACCGTCGAAGAAGGGTCAGACAGTTGCTTCATCTGCACCGACAAGAAAATCCGATGTAGCATCGGCATCGATTCTTGAGTCGATTTTCGTATTGTCGGCCCCGATAATGCTCCTTGAAATGCCATCCACTGAAGATGGGGCAGTAGGAGAAGATGAAGCTGTTGCAGTTTCATCGATGGCGGCTCCATCAACAAAGGTTCAGGCAGAGGCAGAAGTCGTGGTTGAACCAGAACAATCTACGACTGCGCCAACCATTCCGACAGTGGAACCTTCACGAGCGCAATCGAGCACCGACTTCCATACGTTCTCAAGCACCGGGTTGCCGACCAGAGATCGGGGAAGGCTCCAGCTGAAGCGAAATTCAGTGCAGGGGCAAATAGTAATTTAAACTTTTAAATTACTATTTACAGCAGAATTATTAATTAATCTCATTAATTAATACTAATTAATCCTACACTAGGATCTAAATATGATACAACAGCATGCATTTAAATTTGAAATTCAAATTTGAAACAGTAAACATTTTACTGTATTGTGTTCAGAACACATCACCTTTTGCGGGTAGTCGATCACAGCAATCTGATCACTGTCGGGAGGCTCTGATCGTCACGTCGCAACCACACAAGTGTCTGGCCTCTGCGGATCGTCCACACGAAGCTCCCGTCTGATCAGCTCCTCACGAATGTTAGTTCGTGATTTCACCCTTTTGATGGCTGATGTTGATCGAACTCCTTCGATCGATGTGTGCCGACTCTTCGGACGCTCCGGATCGTCTGCACGGTTGGTTGAGAGGCTGATGGATCTCTATCTGAAATTTGATGTACTCACG
>KE504784.1:843428-886802 GCA_000441515.1 Elaeis oleifera | reverse complement strand
CCAGCAACTTCGGTCGATGACGGATCGACTGAAGGCCTTCCAACACTCGTCGACATCTGGATATCCGAAGGTGAGTCAGCCTTGGCCAATCTAGAATTAGCCAGGAGGCTCATCGAAGCTGCCCTTTTTCTGATTGATCGGGAAATAAAAAAATTGGACCGTTATCGAAATGTTCTCTTCCTTTTACCCGATGATACTCGAGGTAAGTTCTTCAACATATCTCTTTTTTTTTATCTGCTCTGACTTGGTTCATCTTCTACTTTCAGTGGGCTCATGACATATATGACCTAGAGGTCGGCTATCGGAAGATTGCCTACTTTCGTCGGTCATGGATAGACAAAGTGGTGGCCGTCGATGTCGAGAAGATGGCTGCCCTTAAACAACTCCAAGAGGTGACTCAGCGGGAGGCGAAGCTTCAGAAAGAAGTCTCCCGTTTGTCCGCTGTTCTACAATCTTCTGGAGCCAAACTTGAGTCGGCTCACCAAAGTATCTTGTCTCTTAAGTCACGGATCAAGAGCAAGAAGCACTCTATTCACTGGCTTCGATGAAAAGAAGATGACTGTATTGAAGAACTCAAAGTCAAATGTAGAAGACATCGGGCCACCCTAGAAAGGTTGGCACTGGCCGATGATGAGTCGACTTTCGCAAGAGCTGATGCTGAGCTACCGAGAGCGAAAGCAGAGTCAGTAAGAAAAGTTTTCAATCAAGCCATCGAGAACTTCAAGAACTCAAAGGAGTTCAAGGAAGAAATCCTCGAAGGCGGGTTTGCCTCTTATTGCATCGGATACGAGGACGATTGAGATGCGATCAAAAAATTATACCTAGATCTGGACTTGAGCAGCATCAGTCCTCCTGTCTCAGAAGATGAAGCTGCTGAAGAAAAGCTGCACCGACTGAAGATGTTCCATCAAATGCAACAGAAGATGTTCTAATCATCGATGCTGCGTCGAAGCAAGGAGACGGAGACGACGATTGGTGATCGATGTAGTGTTTTATTTTTGTTTGTAATCAAAAACTTTTGTAATCAAACTTCGATCCAAATTGGTATCTTCTTTTCAATGAATGAAAAAAAATTAAGTATAGATTCTCTTTCTTTGTGTCTCTGTAATGTCGTGGAATTATTATTTGACTACCGAATATCGATCGGCAAGCCGAATATTCAGTAGTACTTATAGAATTCATCTGTTAGTTGAATATTAATAGACATACTTTACCTTTTATGTATCAGGATAAACGGTAATAAGTCGAATATCTTTCGACCGACTGCAGTCGGGTTAGTATATCTAGTTATTTGATAATCAGTGGCAAGTTGAATATCCTTCGACCGATCGTAGTCAAGTCGGTATAATTTTAATTTGATCTGGATCATATTGGTATAGCATTCTGCTTAGTTAAAACTAAGTTAGCATAAATAATCATTCGACTAGAGCCGATTTTTATAATGAAAAGTCGAGACATAGTTGGTACCGAGATACAGTCGGTATATCGATTTTTACAGTAAAAATCTGGATATAGTCGATGTGTCGATTTTTATAGTGAAAAATTAAGATATAGTCGATAAGAACTGACCATCCATTTATCGATCGACTATCACTTTGTAGTTGGCCAATATTTTTGTGAAACTTTTATGATTTTGAAATCCAATATTTCATTTTGAATACTGTGCATATGAATAACTTTATTGATAATACACCTTTAGGTTGTCAGCATTCCGTGTTTGAGGAATAGCTGCTCCTTCAAGGGTTTTCAGTCGATATGCGTCCAGTCTGAGTGTCTCGATTATTCTGTAAGATCCTTCTCAATTCGAAGATAATTTTTTCTGATCCAGAGGTCTTGAAACTTTTGCTTTTCTTAAGACCAGATCTCTTGGATGGAAGATCTTCAGCCTAACTTTTGTATTATAATACTGAGCTACTATTTGTCGATATGCTGCCATCCGAACTTGAGCTTGTTGTCGGACTTCTGAAAGTAGATCTAGAGCGGCTCTCCAATATTTTGAATTGCTCGGCTCACTGTATTGCTCTACCTTAACTGATGGTAATCCGATCTCAAGTGAGATCATCGCTTCTGTTCCATAGGCCAGATTGAATGGTGATTCTCCCGTTAGTATATGAAGAGTCATTCGATATGCTCATAAGATCGAATATAGTTCTTTCATCCAAAGGCCTTTAGCTTCATTCAATCTGATTTTGAGTCCATGCAGGATTGTTCGGTTTGTCACTTCTACTTCACCATTGGATTGTGGATGGCCGACTAATGTGAGTTTGTACGTAATATACAATTTCGCACAGAATTCTTTGAAGTTCTGATTATCGAATTATCGATCATTATCAGTGATGATGGTGTGTGGTAGATCGAATCTGCATATGATTGATTTCTGAATGATGTCTTCCATCTTACTCTCAGTGATTTGTGTCAGAGGTTCGGCTTCCATCTACTTGGTAAAGTAATCGATGACGATCACTATAAACTTTCTCTGACCAGATGTCGGAAGGAAAGGGCCAAGTATGTCAATTTTTCATTGTGTAAAGAGCTATGGTGCAACAAGTGACATCAGCTGACTAGCCGGTTGATATTGTATATTTACATATTTCTGATATAGTTCACACCTTCGGATAAGTTCAGCTGCATCTTTTTTCATAATGGGCCAATAATATCCTTGTCGTAAGACCCGGTAAGCTGGAGATTTGCCCCCAAGTGATTTTCACAAATCCTTTCATGAACTTCTCTAAGTGCATAGTCGGCATCTGTTGGTCCCAAATACTTCAGTAAGGGAAGAGAGAACGACCTCTTATATAGTTGACTATTCATCAAAATATACTGTGAGGCCGTCCATCTGAATTGTTTGAATTCTGAGGGATCCGTAAGGAGTGTTCCATCAGTCAAGTATTGGATAATCAGATCCATCCAGCTTGATTCATCAGTGATTTGTAACATTTTTTCGACTTTATCAATACTCGACTGTTCAAGGCATTCGATGAATGTCCGATCCAGCGAGTTGAAAAAAGTGATTACGAGTCGTAAAATATGTCGATTCGAGTATTTTTATCATTGGGATGTAAAAAATCTCAAAATATTTTAGAGTTGACGTAAAATCTTTCACCTTCTAAAGATACTTCATCATAATGGAATCTTGGACTTCAAACTCACCCTTAACCTGTCCAGTAATCAATTGTGAGTCAATGAAGACCTTCAGTTTATCAATATCAAGCTCCTTAGTAATTTTAAGTCGGCTAAGAGTGTTTCATATTCGGCTTGGTTATTTGAAATTTAAAGTTGAATCGAAGGGCATATTCAGTAATAATCCCTTCGAAATTAATGAGGATGAGACTGGCTCCGCTGTCCTGTGCATTAGATGCTCCATCAATATGTAACATCCATACCGACGTTGAGTCAGGTTCGAAAGTCATAGCCTATTTTATTTTGTCATTAGCTTCATCTTCAGGATTATTATCAGGTATTGTACACTCGATGATGAAGTCAGCTAAAATTTATGCCTTTATTGATGGATGTGGATGATATTGTACATCAAATTCACCAAACTTTATTGCCCGCTTTGCTATTCGACCTGACGTATCAGGTCGGTGTAAGATTGCCTTCAACGGCTAATCTGTGAAGAGATAATAGAGTGTGCTTGAAAGTATGGACGAAGTCGTTGTGATGATATGATTAGAGAGTAGATCATTTTCTCTGCTCTTGAATATCTCACTTCAGTATTGTGAAGCACCTTGCTAGTATAGTAGATTGGTCGTTGAATTCGATTTTTATACTTTTGAACAAGTACCGATCTAACTGCCTCCGTCAAAATCGTCAAGTAGAGATACAAAGTTTCTCCGACCTTTGATTTGTAAGCAGTGGTAGAGATGCAAGGTATCTTTCAAATCCTCAAAGGACTGTCGGCACTCGTCTGACCATGAGAAATTTTTTGCTTGCCTTAAAGTTTGAAAATAGCAAGTATTTTCTATCGATCTTGAGATGAATCGACTGAGTGCGATGATCCTTGCATTGAGCTACTGTATCTCTTTCTTGAAACTAGGATACTTCATGTTGATGATAGATTTTATTTTCTCGGGATTAGCTTCGATTCCTCACTGTGACACGAGAAATCCGAGAAACTTCTTAGAAGTTATTCCGAATACATACTTTGTCGGATTTAACTTCATCTGATATCGTCGAAATGTGCTGAAGGCTTCTTTCAGATCTCGGACATGATCAATAGTTCGAGGGCTTTTCACCAGCATGTCGTCCACATAAACTTTCATATTTCGTCTGATTTATGCCTTGAAGATTTTGTTGACTAGCCGTTGGTAAGTTGCATCCATATTTTTAAATCGAAAGGTATTACTTGATAACAATAGATGCCTTTATCGGTTACGAAGACTGTGTGCTCCTCGTCTTTCGATGCCATCCGAATCTGATTGTAGCCTGCAAAGGCATCCATGAAGCTTAAGAGTCGGTGCTTCGAAGTTGCATCAACTAGTTGATCAATCTTTAATAAAGAGAAACTGTCTTTCAAACAAACTTTATTTAGATTTGTGTGGTCGATGCAGATTCTCCATTTTCTATTGATTTTTTTCACCATCACTATATTGGCGAATCAATCGGGATAAGTAGCTTCTCTGATGAAGTCAGCTGCGAGGAGCTTGTCGACCTCTTTATCGATGATCTTCTACCTTTCAGGAGCAAAAATTTTTTTTTATCTCACCGATTTAATTTTGGATCGATATTTAGTCGATGGATTATTACTTCTGGAAGAATGCCTAGCATATCAGTAGCCGATCAAGCAAAAATGTCAGAGTTTGTTTTGAGCAGGTTTATTAGTTGCTGCCGCTCCAGATCAAACAGCTGCGATCCAATTTGGACCGTCTTCTCAGGATCCTCTTCTTTTAGTGGGATGGAAATCAGTTGCTCAGCTGGTTCATCCCTTTCTTCATTTTCTCTTTGGTCTAATTTATCAACGGACAAAGAGTCTTTTGGTTGATTATTTTGTGTGAAAATCAGGAAGCAACGTCGGGCAAGCTGTTGATCGCCATGCATCTCTCTTACTCCATTTTTTATCAGAAATCAGACTAGTAGATGATAAGTCAATACTATTGCTCTCAAAGCATTCAGTCTAGGTCATCCGAGTATGATATTATAAGTCGAGGAAACTCGGACAATCGTGAATGTCACGAAAACAGTACTCTGTTGTGGTTTAGTTCCTGCGATTAATAGAAAAATGATTTCTCCTTCCATAGTAACCGCATCTCCAGTGAAGCCGACTAATGGCATCGAGACTTTTCTGAGTTGATCAGTCGGTAGTCGCATTCGGAAGAAAGTCGAGTAAACTAAATATTCGTCGAGCTTCCATTATCTACTAAATTTTTTTTACATCATAATTTACTATCGTTGCCGAAACAACGACAGCATCATCATAGGGAGTTTGAATTCTCTGAATATCTTCTTCCAAAAAATTATTATATTATCGAGTCATTGTTTCTTCGCCGACTCTTCTTCAAATTTGCCCTCCAGTTCTTCTGTCGCTCGGAGATCATGTTGATTACTCCTGCTGTTGTCGATTGTTGAGTGTCTCCTCAGCTTACAGCTGAGGTTGTTGGTCAGTGAGAGGTTGAGTCGGACGATCACGTTGGAATTTTTTGAGATAGCCTCATCGAATCATGATTTCTATCTCATCCCTGAGCTAGATACACTGTTCGGTATTGTGACCGTGATCACGTTGGAACTGACAGCACTTCTTCCTATCTCGGTTCCTCGATGATTTTTTCATTGGTGGAAGGTGTCGTAAGTAATCCTCTCCTTTAATCTCCATCAGGATCTGTGCATGGAAAGCAGAGAGAGGAGTGTAGGAGTCATACCTGTCATAGTTATTTGGCTTCAGACTCCGTCGTTGAGGTGAAGCTTGCTTGTTGACAGTCGGCCTACTTGATTCAACCAGAGCTTCACTTTTCTTTGTTTCTTCTTCTTACCTTTTCCATCTATCTGGCGTCGGTCAGAAGCAACTTCATTCGCATGAATATACTTGTACGCATACTCTAGAAGTTCAACATAGATCCGAGGGAGAATCTTGTCAAGAGAGTAGGTAAATCTCGATCTCCTCAAACCCCTCTTCATGATCGATATGGCCATATCTTCATTGAGATCCCTGACCTCAAGTGTGATCGTGTTAAATTGGGCCATAAAATCCCTTAAAGTCTCTGTCTCACCTTGCTTGATGGAGAAGAGACTGTCTAATATCCATGGCGGCCTTCGGTTAGTGCTGAAGTGGGCCACGAAAGAATGCTCAAGCTGCTCAAAAGAGTTGATGCTCCCCAATTGAAGTCCGAAATACCAGGCTCGAGCAGCCTTGCGAAGAGTTGTCGGAAAGCCAATACATAAGAGAGCATCGGTTGCCCCTTGGATCACCATGAGAGCCTTATAGCTCTCTAGATGGTCGATCGGGTCAGTGGAACCGTCGTATGACTCCATCTATGGCATTTTGAACCAAAAAAAATTGGTTCATCCAAGATGCGCCGAGAGAGAGGTTGGACAATATAGAAGTCGTAGTCATTGAAAGACTTTCGACCTTTCATTTGAAGTTGGGCAAGCTGGCGATCAATATCTCTGAACTTACGTTCGTAGTCGTCATTGTTGGAAAACTCCTGAGGTAGAACCCCCTGAAGAGCTCGAAGAAGGAGAAGCAGAAGGTGTCCGCGATCGTTTCTCTTTCCTAATACTATGTGCACAAGAAGGAGAGGGAGAACGCCATGAATGATGAGTAACATGATGGGAGTGTCGAGAATGCGGTTGTCCGTCTCGATGGGAGTATCGAGACGGTCGTCGCTCCAGAGATGAGGAGGGTGAGTACCATGGAGGACGACGGCTGTGCCTGGATGGCACCAACTGAGCCACCGGCCGCTCCACTGGCGGCTGCTGCTGCTGCTATTGGGTTTGCTGCTGCTGGAGGCTTTGGACCGCCTTCATCAAAACCTTCATTTGCTGCATGAGTGCAGCAATCTGTGCGTCTGTGGTGACCACAGGACATAAAGAACTGAGCTCTACCACTGGAGGTGGGGGAGGAACATCTTTTCAGTGGGAAGACTGCCTCGCCGATCCAATTAAGTGTTAAGCTCTGATTTTCGGCATGATTGATTATAGTCGTCCTTACCTGGAGCGTCAATCTGTTGCGGTCAATCTCTTGTTGCGCCCGTCGTTGGTGAAGAGTACCCACAAAATGAAGTCCTCACAGATCAAAATTGTATCCGATAGGGATCCTCCGATGCTTAAGTCAGAAAGAAGGTTAATGAACAGCAGATAAAGAGAATTTGAAATGGTAGAGTCTTCGCCCAGAGCGCTTACCCGTGCTATTCCTTTACCTCTCTTTTTATAGATGATTCTTATATAACCGTCAAGCATGTGGTCCTACTTTTTATGATGCTAAATTATCGGATCATAATCATGAAGTTAATGGATTGTTTATTCTCACTAATAATCGTGACACGTAGTCGATAACTATTTATAACGGTTAGGATATGTTGAGAAGATAGGCCGACTATATGTCGGTAATAGTGATAAGTCGGTAGTCTTGGAGATCTGAATGAGCATCTATCGGTAACTCTGATATACCGATGGTCTTCGATCAAAGGTTAATCAAATTGTTCGTTACTGGTTGATAGTAACCGACTGTCGGTCAATTAATCGATTGTGAGTCGACGTGATGTGTTCATTCGATTGATGTAGAGTCGGAGTCGGAGGTCAATTGTATTGTCCCAACAGTAAGAAAGGCTTTAAACACTCAAGAAATGAGAAGAATATATGTCCTGATCAATCGTGCATTGCATTAATGGCGGCCAATTATATGAATTAAAAAAAAGTAATTTCAACTATCTAAGTGCATGGAGGAACAAACTATATCAATGGATAGCATCATCTCGGATCAATTCAGTAAAAATTAAAATAAATATATAAACAAGGAGAAGGGAGTATATCAGTATTGTAGAACAATTTAACATGAATCCATAACATTTATATTGTTATCTCAACATATCAGATCTTTTTTTGGCAGCACGCCAATAACCTAGCTGCAAGGGCCGAGTTTGGTTAAATTTGGATGGAAGGACCGAGTTTGGTTAAATTTGGATGGAATAAGAAAATTTCAGAACCGAACTTTTGTGAGGATTGTAGGCACTTCGTTTTTGTTTGACATATACGGTTATGATACTACATATTTAGGCATCAAATAAATATGCGTGAGAGGTAATGGAAGGAACTTGAATAAAAATTATAATATTTTTTTGCCTGTATTGTTGATTTTATTTCTCCCTAGAGTGTTATTTATATTTTCTAATTTGTAAGCATCCTAATTAAATCTGCACTAGCCCTTAAATTATTATACCATTACAAGTTTTGGAGCACCTACAACTTGACTTTAATCAAGGATTCACTTAACTTGTTTAATTTAGAACCAAATCTTAAATGTTACATGTTGCCGGACGATCGATTTGATCCAATCTAATAAACTAAATAGTGAGTTAGAAAGTTATAAATAATAATTTAATAGATCAAAAAATTAATTAAAATTTAATATAGTTGTCGAGATCTGCATCTTCAATCCAACATTCAAGAGCGTTATAAAATATTATAAGCTGAAGAAATCAAATTTTTTGAAATCTTGCAATGCTTCGGTTGGTCATCGATTTATGATGTTTTAGTATACTATCAAATGTTAAAGCAAAGATTCAATCCTCGCCAACTGTATCAAGATCTTTCCGCTCTCTCCAACTCATTGATTTGGGCTAAATTGGTCCTCAACGATGATAATAATGATAATAATAATAATAATAATAATAATAATAATATTATTATTATTATTATTTATTTATTTATTTATTTTTATATGATTCACGGCGTCTTCTCTATTTGGACTGAAATTATAATAAAAATTTTATCTTGTGCATGTAGAAGAATAATCCAATTAAAAATTTAAAAAAAAAAGTATATAAAGGAAGTATAGACGCTTAAATCTGTCGGAGCTCTCAGGCAAGTTAGCGGGGGGCAGAAGGCTCGCGATTCGCTCTCCACGTTCCCACCCACCGTTTTCTTGCTCCGCGCATCGAAACTCCGAAAACATTGAAACATGTCCCTCATCCAACGGCGTAAAAAACACGCGCAATCATATCAATTCGCTCGCGATATTCGCACCCACTGTTTTCTTGCTCCACGCCACGCACCGAAACTCCGAAGACCTAAACATATCGCTCTCATCCAACGGCGTAAAACCACGAGCGATCATATCACTCCTCGTGTCATCAAACTACAGCTCTCGATAACCAAAAAAAAGGGTCGTCTTTCGTTCGTCACGGTTCTTGCAAGCGTCTGCCGTTTCCCCTCCCTTCTTCCCTCTTTCTCACTCGTTCTCCTCCCGAAGAAGAGGGGGTGAAGGCGAATAACGAAGGGAACAGTTCTCCAATGTCGGAAGGGGAAGCGGGCCTCGACGACGGCGAGGCCTTTAGAAAGGTTCGTCAAAGGATCGCCGACCAATCCAAGGTACCAAGCCTTAAATTTGTTCCCTCTTGCTCTTCTATTCGTTTGAGTTATCTTTTGAATCTTGTACGGGGTTTCTTGCTCGTGGTTTGATTTCTTGGTTCAATTGGCCAGAGGGTCGTCCAGACGAAGGAAATTTGTCGAAGCAGGCGGTGCAGACGAAAGAAAGACCAAGGAAATTTTGTCGAAGCAAGCTGTCAAGATCGCCAAGCAAGCCGAGGAGCATGAACGGATTTTGTTCAAGGTTGTTTTTCTCCCTTTTCGTCGATTTTAATCCATCCGCTGGGTTCTTGTCTGGCTGGGCTTGTCGATGTTGGATATGGTACCGTGGATATTTGAGCGTTTGAAACATGGGTCATCGATTTGGGGATTTGGTTATTGTTTCTAGTTCTATGTTGTTAAATCGCTTGTTTTCGCGCCGAAAATATGATCTGTTAAAAGTTTCTTGCTGATATCAGGTGACCCATTTGATGGGGGTTCTTGGATTTGGTGCATTTTGCTTCATATTGGGGGCACGTAAGTAATGCTTGATTCCGGGTATTTATTTTGATGAAAGATTTCGTTCCTGTCTAACGTGCTATTTTACTTTCTTTCCTTCTTCTTTTCTTTTTTCATTTTTAATTTGATTGATCAGGGCCACAAGATGTTCCTTACGTGTATTGCTTGTTCTATGTTACATTTGTTCCCCTTCGGTGGATATATTATCGGTACAAGAAGTGGCATTATTACCTTCTGGTGAGCTATGCATGAATTGTTTTTTTTTTTCTTTCCTTTTTCAGATCTTCTGTTGGTGCTCATGGGAACAGTTTAATGACTATAATATGAATACTGGCTGATGCCGATCACTTCGATCACTTCCTATATATGAACTTATGCTCTTTACTTCTTAAACAAGGCACTGCATGATCATTAAAGTAGGAAAAGCTTTTTCATTATTTTAATTTTTACCAAAGAAAAGAAGGATTCTAATTTCATGGCTTATGTAACTAACAAGGTGGCAAGGTGCTGGGAAAGGTTTAAGGTGTTGACATTAGACCTGCACTCAAGTTTTGGCAAAAAATTTACTTTTTATCCCTTTTTAGGTCTACAATGTCTGCCTAAGCTTTTGCATTTTCTCCTCAAGTTCTAAACCACAAGAGAAAAGGTACACTCAACACAATGTGGAAAATGAAGAGACAAAATTGTTACTTATAGAAAAATGAGAAAAAGACAATGCACATGAAGGGTGTCACTTTAAACAAGGGTTCAGCAACATTTTCTCTGGACACGTAGGGGAGAGTCTTTTCATTTACTGGTGATGGCACACGCCCACGAACAAGATCTTTTATGTTAAGTTGTATACCGACATGCTTAACCTAGATTAACATGCTGCCAGAGCTCTATTACATAGTTCGATCTTTTATTTTGCTTCTCGTATACTTTATTCTGTTCGCAGGGTTTCATTGCTTAAGGTGTATCATGTATGCAATATGCAGATTTTTATACTTTTCACAGGTGTCATGGTCAGCCAGCTTATATGCAGATTCTTTACTTTCATAGGCTTTAGCATTCAGCGAGCTTACATGTATGGTGTGTCAAACAACCATGTATTTAGAGATTAAGAAGCAAGTGCCTAATGTTATGGTTCTCCATATAAGCTTTGAATTGATGTTGAATCCTAAGCAAATCAGGTTTTGCAGTTTATCAGTTTTGTGAATCATAAATTATTTGTGTGATTCTTTTAGTGTATCACTAATACTTTAGGTATATCCGATGTTGATAAATATTGTCGTTTCTCCTTTGATAGGTTTCTTGAATTTTTCTCTTCCCATCAAAAAGACAAAAAAGAAAGAAGATAGATTCCATGGATTTTTCTCCTATCTATTTTGCATGTTTAAATGTGCTTGAATTGAGCTTTGCGACATGTTTGTCTTAAAAATCTCACTTCAAAGTAAACATCATTAATATTTCCTTCTCAAGAATTAGTAAGTCAGTTTTTCCTATCGTCCCTCCTCAACCTCACCCTATAAAACGTTCCTTTGATTAATTGTCAGCAGCCTGATATGATGTGATATACAATTCTAGATGTAAAACCCTATTTTCCATATTATATCTTTCCTAAACAATACCTGATCTTGCAGAATCCTATAAATCCCACCATTAGTGTACATCAGCTTGCCAGTTCTTGTGCTGAGTACAGTGGAACATGCATTTAATTCTAGAACCATTGGTTGTGCAAAATTGGTAATGTGGTACAGTGGACTCGATTCTTATCCCTCCACAGCTTAATTATTAAATGCGGTATATGAATATTTGAATTGGATTCTTAAGTATGTTATTGAGGTTCTAATGTTTTTTAGCAAGCTGTGGGCAATTCTTTGGTGGGCAACATGCTTATTCGAGTTCACCTCTTCATATGGATGGGGAGAACTCTTAAATGAATTCCCATTTTTTAGAGTGAGCCTAGTAATTAGTCACCTTAAGTGCTAGAGCAAGTATTTGAAAGTTCAAAGGGGTTAAGCCATGAATCAATCTGATCATTTAGAGTAAATGCATTTACATACATACAAAGTAGGAGCAAAATGTTTGCATATTGATTTATTGTATAAAGTTATTAGTACATCCATTAAGAATCTAAGATCTATGGATGATATCTAGAATTACGGTAACATGTTTGAGGCAAGTGCAAAAGGTAGGAGACAAACAAGGCAATCCAGTCAGGATTCTATTTTGGGTGGTTTGACCCTCATTCTGTTTAGTCAACCAAACAGCCACCTTTTTAATGGTTACAGCATTTTTTTGCTGAGGGCATAATAGAAATTTCAGAAAATCTGATGATAACATTTTTGCTACTGTAACTTTGGCTCCACTTAACCCTTTCATGCAAGTTAAATGGTTATATTCTGTCCATCAAAATGGTGGAGTAAGTTTAACCATTTAGGCTGTGTTTGGTTGCAGGTTAAAGGACAGAAAAGGAACAAAGGCTCCTTTTGCTCCACTCGTTTCACTTTAACCTGCTAAAAATGCTAGAAACTAGCCTATTTATTCATAGGATAACATGGGTACAAATAAGTTTCTCTTCTTCTCATTTACCTTGGAATAAAATACTGTTTCTTATGCTGCATTTGGTTGCAGGATAACTAACCAAGGGATAGTTAACCTTAATTCTTGGGGATTCCACACTTATCCATTTATCCCCGGGTCAGTGATATTCTTGGTTTAGTTGAAATTTGAGGGTTAGTGGGATAAGTTGTTGTAAAACTGTGAAGAAGCAAAAGAGAGTAGAAAGAGCTCTATGCATTTAAGCACCTTTTTGGGCCCTGTTTGGATGCTGGTTATTTGCTGGTTAGGAGATGGTTAGTCGTTTAACTGGCCAAGCAAGCTCCCAAAACAGCACCTGCATGGTGGAGCAAATTATTGTGAAGAGTATTAGGTGTAAGTTAACCCATTTACTCCAGGTAAATTTATTCTGCAACCAAACACAGCTTTAAGTGCCAAGGCAAATTTTGAAGGTTTAAAGGGTTGGCCCATGAATCAATCCCATCTTTCATGATATATGCAATTACATAAAAAAAAAAAAGCCATCCCAGTGCATGAGGCTCTCACCACTGTAGGGTCTGGGGAGGTTAGATGTAAGCAGCCTTGCTTTCATGTGTAGAGAGGCTATTTTCATGTTTCAAACCCACAACATGTAGGTCACAATGGAAGAACTTTACCGTTGCGCCAAATTTACACACACACATACTTTAAATGTGTAACGAACATGTTTATGATTATTTAACAGATATGGTAGAAGCAGTACTGAGTATTAGAATCTATGGCTAATATTGAATTACATGACGACATGTATGAGAAACTTATGACAGGTTCGGATGTGAATTTGGTGAGACAATTGGGCTTTGATTTGGCCTACACTAAAGTTGGCCTTAAGCATTTAAGCCCATACTTTTTACTCGTATCATTATTAAACAGGTACTGATTCTTAAGAGTCCATTTTTTTTATTTAATTGAAATAGTTTATTTATTCTAGTGAGATTTAATGTAAATCTTGAATGAGAAATATGAATTATTTGAAGAGCAGGGGACTGATATTCAGTTGAGTCAAACAAAAGAATATAAAATGCTGTGGAATGTTGAATGGAAGTGACATTCTAGTCAAATGTTATGGTCAATTGAGAAAGGAAGGGCAAGTTCTTCACTATTTATCCATTCATATGAAAGTCAGGGAAGTCAAAGCACAAGTATCATGTGAATGAAGAGACAAATGATGAACTTTCCAACTCAAGGAACTGGATGAATGAAAGCTATGGCATGCTTTTAAAGTGTTGTGATTGGCATATAAGGGAAAATCCACATGAAGGGTTTATGAAAGGGTTGTAAAAATTGCAATAAGTGAGAGCCTTTACCTTGTTAGAATGAATGCTGAACAGGGATTAAGCTAGCCAGTGCTAAAAAGAATAGGACTTCGGCATTACTGCTTTTGGTTACTGGATATTAAAGGAATTGTTATATCATTATATTAATAATGGTACTGTGATTTGTTATCTTACACTAATTGTTAATGAGTATTTTCAATGTTGGTACTGAAACTTGTACAGGCATATTCAGGACTAATGAGCATGAGTCAAAGTTGTCATGGTTTTTTAATATGAAAGTAGAATAGAAAGGGCTCTGAGTCAGCCATGAAGATCTAGAAACTTTGGGCTAAGCTAGCATCAAATTAGAATTTTAAGCTTATTCTGTCTCCAGGTGTCCCAGCTGGTCATAACCTGGCTGCCCCATCATACCAAGATTCTTCTCTTACAGCTTGCAACAACGTCACTTATTATATTTCTTCACAACTTGGAGAAAAAAGTTAGAAGTTAGAGGTGCTAGTTTCTTCCATACATGTATGTATTCAGAGGATTCAAGTTTTAGATTGACACCAAACATATAAATTTTGCTTTTGGTGCCATGTTGCTGTTCCTTTGACACACCTTAGCCAGATGATCTTGCTTAAGGAGCTCTGTTAGATATGAAACTGTATTTTCACTTTCTCAATATGGTTTTGTGGATGCCACATCCCTCAGGCATTCTTTCCACAGTTTGGGGCTGGCTTTATGAATCCTTATTCCCCATCACTCCCATAACCCTGTTAAAGGAGAGAAGTTGCTGTAACTCCAGATGAGAGAAAACCAGGGCATATGATTTTCCACTCAAACCTTTTTTTTTCCTAAAATAGACATTGTATCATAGCTTATAATTATTATATGGAAAGCATGGCATGATGTTTCTGGGTCTTACACCACTGAATTTGCAGCTAGTATTTGAGTATTAAAGTGTCCTGGCTCTACGTAATTATTATCTCATATTATTTGTTACTTCAAGACAACCTCAATTCTCTGCTTTCATATGGTGGAATCTGGTGCTTTTTTTTTTAATGTGACCACCTTGTTGCCCACAAAATTTTACAGGATTTCTGCTACTATGCCAATACAATCTTCATTATTGTGCTCCTCTTCTTTCCAAAAAATGAGAAGCTTTTCATGGTTTGCTTTTCTTTTGCTGAAGTAAGAACCTTTCTCTCCTTCCTGTCCTCTTTTCTTCCCCAAGTTATTGTTCTTCTTCAAAGCTATTTATTCTGATGACTAAATTGCCCTAGGGGCCATTGGCTTGGGCGTTGATCGTGTGGCGTTGCAGCTTGGTTTTCAGTTCCCTCGATAAAATTGTTAGTGTGTTAATACATCTCTTACCTGGTAAGTTAGCTGTCTACTTGATGAGGTAGATTGCATGAACTTATGTTTCTAAAAATATCTCTAGGCTATACCTGTGCATTCTCGCAGATCCTTTGGACCTTTTTCCTGGATTTTTGGTTTTGAAGATATTGACAATCAATAAAATGCTTAAGCTTATTATCATGTGTTATGCAGTAATCACTTACGCAGAAATATCTTTTTCAGCTATTTCTTGATTAAGCTATAAAAGTTATAGAACACATTATTGAAATTTGTGTAACTTTTTTGGAGTTCAGTAGAATCTGCTTGTCAATAGACTTACAGAGACAACGCTTATGCTATTCCTTTCAGATTGATTTGCTCATTGCAATGCTTTATATTTTAATTTTTTGAAGATGTCTCATTCTATATGAGGAAAAATATTTTGATGCAAGTGTCTGCAGCGTAAGAATATGCAAGTATTGCTAATTGGGCATGCTCATTTTATTAGATCTGCTTATTTTATTTCTTAGATAATTATTAGTTCTAAGTGTATTATGATAAAGGTTGTAAGCATGTGGAACTCAGTGTCATGCATGAAGTCCATGTTCTCCTTTATTTTTTATCCAAATTTGTAATTTTCTATGTTCCCTAACTTGAGGCAAACTTTGTGAGAAATGAAAACAACTAATAATAATGTTATGAATAATTTTTATTATTGACGGAGTATGTTTTTAAATGTTCGACCTACCTTATTTTCTGTAGATATGATAAAATAATAGATAATTAATGTCTAGTGTGTGCAATGATATGGTAAAACATTCCCATGAATAGATTCCCCACCAACCCACATGCACACATGCACACATAAAAGGAAAAAAAATAAAACACCCTAGATGTGATCTTAGAGGGTTAAATGACATAAGCTGGAGATGAACTAGTAGAGGGTTGGTGAATCTTGAATCTATACCTTATTTCAGTGTGGCTACATGCCACAAGTTTTCAGGAGACATTAACTTAGAGACGGTTGGTTCTGGAGTGCCAGCTTTCAAATGATGGAAGTGGTACAGGAACTATTTTATGATGATGATGATGATATTAAGTGGTACAGGAAATATTTATGATGATGATGTAATCATATATCAGCAGCACTGAGGGATTGAATATTGGAAAAGTACGGTAAACAATTGCATCAGTTAAATCGATTTGTAGTTTAGTGAAAATTTTGAAATTGGCATAAAATGAAAGGGATATTTCTAAAAGTTGCAGAAAGGACATCATCGTGGATTCATGATCATCTTGATGATGATGATGATATAATAATAATATATCAGGAGCAGTGAAGGATTGAAATTAGAGAAGTGCGGTAAACTATTGCATAAGTTAAATCAATTTGTAATTTTAGTGAAAACTTTGAAATTAGCACAAGATGAAGGATATTTCTAAAAGTTGGAGAAAGGATCTTGCTGAGGACATTGAGTTAACAAGGTTCTCCACTCACTAACTCCATTGCTACAAGAATGTCTGAAGAATGCATAGAATGTTGCAAAAAATCCAAAAATAATGTTTAGTTCTGTAGCTTATGCTTAAAAATTAAGAGTATCTTTGCAAAGGCGGCATTGCACCAAGTGATACAATAGAGGTCCCATGACTCTCCTTTCTACTATCAGATCTTCAAAGGTCATGAAGTTGAAATCATGGGTTGTGCTCAATAAAGCCAATTTAATATTGGTTTGCAATTTTGTTCACTGCATAATTTTTTCCAATATAGATGCTTGTACTTAATTGATTGCTAGAAACATGAACCAGGAACTGGTAGTGAACAATTTAATTATTGAAATATCTAGCACTTACATTTGTCTTCGCAAGTCCTTGAATTTGCAACTCCTTGCTGTGCTTTGAGCTAGAGCGTATGGACTTGTGTGGGAGATGTTTTGACTTTCATTCATCTTCCTCAATTTTCCCCTGCGGTTTCTCTTTCACTGTTTTCTTTGTGTTTAACTGCATAGAGCAAGTGCTCAACCTCCTCCCCTGTTGTCATTTCCTTCTTTGTTTAAGCTCATCATTATTAATACCCTTCATTTGTAGAAAAATCACCAAGTGTTGATTCATAATGTTTTATACCGTTATCCAATACTAATCCATTTTGTTTTGTAGCACAATTTTATTCATGTGGAGAAAGCACCTATTCATGAAGTTCAAACTCTTCCTCGTTAATGAATTTTTAACTTTATATATACTGATCTTGTCACATCTCTCCCCCCCCACCCCTCCCTTCCAATTATTGAACAATATCAAAAACTAAATCATATGTTGTAGTTTTTTTACTCATAGATGTGACTGTTCCTTCTTTAGCTTTATTTTTGCCACTCTTTCTTTTGTCCATTAGTGCTTATCATTCCCTTTGACTTGTTACACTTAACTGGTATACTTTGTTTGATAGAGATGATCAAAATGATTTGCATAACTACAGTAATGGGTACTTAAAACTTGAAATATTCCTAAATAGTTAAGTTTATAAATATATTTCCTTGCTAAAGATATTCGTTTTTGACTTATGGATGTATATGATCTATTTCAGGGATAGTCTTCTTCACCATTCGGTGGTGGAATCCAGAAACTTTTGCTGCCATGCACCCAGAGGGGAGAGCAGCAAGAGTCTTCTGGCCCTATGTGGAGGATAAGTCGTACTTATGGATGTGGTTATTTTGTGTTCCTTTAGTTGCATACACACTGTGGCAGCTTCTCTATTTCCTCATTGTGAATGTGCTACGTCGCCAGAGACTTCTGCGGGATCCTGAAGTAATGACTTCTTACAGGTTAGTCATTGTCACTTCAAGACACCTTTTCTCTGGCATGTTATATAAAACTATTTTCAGCTAATATTTGTGATATTGTAAACATAATTTATTGACTGATGCTAACATTTGCGCTTGCCAAATGAGTTGTGTGTCACCCTTTGGGGTCTGAAAATTACTTAAAAGATATCAACTAAATTAACTTATGAAAATATGTCAAGTTCTTAGAAATTATGATAGACTTAAGCTAAATGATTTGTTTGTAAATGAGAACCGACAGAAGGGTAATTTGTATTGTTCAATGGATATTGAAATGCTCAATAGTACAGACTTAAAAGCAACACACGTTAACTTTTGCCTGAATCACCAAGCCTTTTCCCATATCCATGGGGTGAGAAGAATGGTTCAGGGGATGACCCAGCAAAATTTTAGTACATTCTTCAATTAGGAGAAGAATGGTTCAGGGGATGACCCAGCCAAATTTTAGTCCATTCTTCAATTAGTTCAGTTCCTGATGTTAAACCTGATGTAAAAGTTCTCCATCTCAGTTATTTGCTATCTGAGTTTTTTTTAGACAAGATTGTATTATTACTGGTTATTGACCATAGGTACAAGCGGACTTGTCCATGGACAAAGGACTCCTGAGGTCCATGGGCACATCAGTGGTCTAGTGCTGGCTTATGTTCATATTAAGTTATAAACAACATGAGGCGCCAATCAGTTTGCTGGCTGGTTGGCTCCAGATACATGTGCATGGTGTCACGCTAGCAGCTCCACATTGCTGGGCACAATGAACAACTGTGAGAGAGTCACCCTCCAAGATTATGAATGTCACATGCAGCACCTTCAATGCTGTTTGGAGCCTTCCCAAGCTGCCTGGAGCTTGGTGAGCAGCATTGTGGTACAAGGACTCCAAGAAGTCATTGCATGTAGGAGAACTCCACGATAGTCTTACACAACAAATGCCAGTAGTAGACTCATGATGATGACAAAGCTGGGGTAAGGGTGGTAAATAGAGCTGAAAATGGGTTGGATAAAATCCAACTACATCTATCAAGGTCCGCAATCTCGGTATCGAATATCGTATCGGTATCTTACTAGTACGGTACGGTGTGATACTCACCTAGTATAGAAATAGCTCTCTAACCATTTTTCTTAATTTTCTCTTGGTACATCTTGATACTGATCAGTGCGCTTTGGTATGGATTTGTATGCAACTTGGTATGTTTCAATACAGATCGATACATTTTGATACAGGGTGGTAAACCTTGGTATCGAGTAGTATGGGGCTTGTACCAACTTGATGTTGAGTTTCGTACTAATTTTCTTCTGGTACGGTACGATATGCTTGGTTCCAGACAGTTTGGGGTGATATGACAGACCATGGCATATGTTTCATATCCGAATAGGATCGAATTCTAATAGGGATTGTGATATCCAATCGGATCTGGATCTGAATTCGGATATGTACTTGGAAGTATTGCTGAATCTAGATCCAAATTTAGATTTGAATGATTCCTAAATTTGGATCCAAACATTCAGTAAAAATTCACGAAATAAACCATATAAGCTAGGATCTGGACCAATATTCTGTGGTTTGATGACAAGCCTCAACCACTAGACTACAACATGCATTCTGACTCCATGTAAATAGTTTAATTTACTTATTCAGTATTCAAGTCATTAAATAATCATTTGATATATGTTGTGATATTTCATGTTTAATCATTATTTTATAAAAATTCTTTCTCTTTGATAAGAAATAAAATGTGAATATACACTATTTTATGCTTGATGATATTTTCAAAGCTTTATTGTTAAAAATATTTAAAAAAATCAATAACTTCTATATATTCCTATATTTATATATAATTTTCTTACAAGTTCTCTAAGAATAGAGAATTCATTATTATTTTATTTATGCTATAACTAAAGAAGAACAGCATATTTGATGCAAGAAAACTAATATTTTATATTATTTTTTAAAATAATTTTTGATTTTTAATATTTTGATACGAATCCAGTCACACTAGTGACCTCTAGACCCTTGACTAGGTTGGTCTCTGTGTGGTTTTAATAATCATGCCGTAAATCCTTAGTTATCTTTATGTCATGTGCAATCTGCATATTAAATTCTGTTCCGGTTCTTTATGAGTATATAATTTATATTGGTTTTTATCATTAAATTCTGCTAAAAATTCTATTTATATCCAAATAATATCTGACTCATATCTTTATGAGGATAGAAAAATGTAAATATAATATCCAACTTTGATATCCATATCCTTTCACAACAAATATTGATATTCTTAATATCTGATTTGTATTCATATTTGTTTCGAACAAATATGGATATAATATCAGTATCCTTTTAATATTAATATTCTTTAAAGAATATACATATATAGGTATATACTAGTATCTAATCTGTATCCTATTTGCTTTTAGCCCTAGTAGTAAGCTTGAAATAGTTGTTCACTCTGAGCATCCTAGGTTGCATGCCCCACTGTCAGATCCATTAAGTCTATAAGGTTCTTTGCTTGGCTTGTTGAGCTAGGAAGTGATAAGGTGTTGAAACAACTGCCACTGGATGTCAATTCGGAAAACAACAATGGATCATAGTATGGGCCAGATCCTCCATGCAAACATCGCAGTACGCATAGCTAGCTTCGGGGAGTAGGTCTTGATCCACAAGAACAACAGCACATGGCAGCTGCTGACGACTGGCTTTCCACCAAAATGTGGAGACCCATGGTTGGACCACCATCTTCAGCACATGGGAATACCCCCAGGAATGCTACCCCCCCATTGAGTACTAGTAAAAGGCGCAAGAACATGCCCGATATGAGCAGTAGACTCTTAGGAGACATGGTTGGGGCCCAACAGTGGAGATCCTCCCAGTCGCCACGAGGGATGGGCATCTCAGTGCACTAAGTAACCACTTTTGGTGGAACAAAGCTAGAATGTCCCACTACCTGCCTTATAGCTGACCGAAGTAATTCCCCATGACTCATCATGGATGAAGAATAGAATATGTTGGATGTTCCAAGCATCCACTGGAGGAGATGGGAAGGATCAGATCCTGCACTTGAGAGATGGATTGCCACAACATAGACCATGTAGTTGTATCGGAGAGTTGAAGAGGCCACATTACCTGAATCCAATATTTACTCCTAGCTAGTTGACTCCATAAAGAATGGGATCCATGAAGATCTGTAGCAGAGATGTTGCGTTAGCTTAGCCATACACCTCTGAAGATGCAGACTCGGTATACACAAAGCCCCACAAGCCGGGTTAGCCTGACTGGATCCCGACGGACAAGATGCAGCTTTGATTGTTGTTGATTGCTAGCCCATAAAAAGGAACACATCAATGTGTCGAAGTGATCCAGGAGACACGGAGAAATGCATGTTATGAGGAATGAGGTGCATTGGATAATGGCTGCAACTGATTGAAGCAGTGTAGTCGGACCAGACAGAGCTAAAGAGCAGGTCGACCAAGCATTATATCTGGCCTGCAGCTTGGATAGTAAAGGCTCAAAGTCATTCTTCGGGGGCCTATTGCCTGACATAGGACTCCCAGGTAGATCCAAATGTCTTGATTATGTGAGACCCCAGCAGTTGCTGCCTGTGGTGGTATCTCCTTGGTGATATGTGTGGTGAGAACCTTACCATAGACTTGGATATATTAATTGCCTGAAACTGATGACGGGCAGTATCATTCATCAGCAATAAATTGGATAACCTAGGGCCATCAGAAGCGAAGTATAATGGCTGAATAGACAACCCTTCCTCTGCTTGATGAAGAGCTCAGGATAAGGTGTCCGCACCCTTGATGAAGAGGTACGGGAGAGAGGGAAAAGCCTTGGCTCAAGTCAATCAGAGAGAAAACTAGACAGATGACAAGCTGTTGGTGAGAATGGCAATGGTTGGATTCATAACACAGTAACACACCCCTGGATCCACTGAAGCCACTGGTCCGAGAAACCCTTATTAGAGCTTCAAGAATTCCCAATGAAGGTGATGTTAAGCTTGTTCCATGTCAAGCTTGATTGCCATGTAACCTTGCTGCACCGTCGCCATACTGATAGTAATGCCTATTGGGTGACCACAGTTAGCTTTGTTGAAGATTCCCCTGAGGTAGCTGATGTATTTTCAGATAAATTAGGAAGATGTGAAATTGTTGACCATTTGTTTTGACTAATTGATGCATCCAATTATGATAATCTCCACATGCTTCAAGCAGTTCAAGAGCTCATGTACAAATTATTATTTGGAAGCATCCGGTTATCTGTCTGATGAGATGACAAGCTCTTTTTCTTATTGGTGGTTTGCCTTAATTATAATAATTGGCAACACCCTGTCTAAGGATACATTAAAGGCATCATTTTGATTATCTTATGTTTCTTCTTGCTGTGGTTTCGTTGATATTGCTTACACAAAAAGCAACGGATGGATTTAGAAGTGACACTGTTTCTATGCACAACATTAGAGCTGGATACACTTAAAAATTCTTTAAAAATATTTCTAGAGGCGATAATTTAATTCATTCACTTGTATGTATGACAGGGAACTCTCAAAGAAGGCACAGAAAGCAAACAACATTTGGTGGCGGTTAAGTGGCTTGCTCGGCGATCAGAACCGCCCCACCATGTATATCTTGTTCCAGGGAATCTTTACCGTTGCAACCATGGCCCTCACCGTTCCCATCTTTTTGTCCTACGAGATGCATGTAATTTTTCAAATCCTCAAGGTCTCTGCAACCATATGGAATGGTGGGAGCTTCCTTTTGGAAGTCATGCCAAGGCAGGTGGTCCTCAAGGAGAAGAAGAAACTGGAGATGAAGCCCATCCTGGAGCAGCCTCGGCAGCCAGTGGTGGATCTCTCAACCAACCACCAGCACACATCTGACACACCTGACGAGCAAAATAATTCATGAGACATAACATAGTGCTGTCTTGCCTGCTGAGGTAGACTGTTGAGGTAGCAGTCGGTCCATTTAATTCCTTTGGTAAATTGTAATCTATGCCAATGGGTTGGTGGTTTGTTGGTAAACAGTTCTGATAGTGCTCTTTCCTGCAACGTTTGCCTTGTGTTCATTGTGTGGTTGTTCACATTGTTTCAAGAACCTTTATAGCAGATGCGGTTAGATTATGTTGCTGTTAAATTATTTCTAGAGTAGATGGAGATCGCATTTATGCCTATTTCTTATTCTGTGGACTGGTGGTACGTATCCGCATGCTTGAAACGTGACCGCTAGAGGTGAGAGCTGGAGCTTAGAGTTACGTGGCAGTCATTTATGAGATGATGAGAGAGAATAATCATATCTGCCATGTATAATGCAAATCCGGACCGGCCATCTACATGTATCAAAAAAATAACGAACACCACAGCCTCCGCCGCCTCTCTCTCTCTCTCTCTCTCATTGTACAGCTTAAGCCCTCGGGGAGGGGTTGGCCAACGGGACCCATTTATCATTTACAGGTATCGAATGTACTTCTTGGAAGACATGCTTCTATGTCGATAGCCCTTGATGTCTCCACGATATCCTCGCCCTCACCTTGCTGAGGGCCGCGCTGGACGACACCTCTTGGCCGCAACTCTATCCCACCTTGCCTGCCTTCAGCGGCACAGCCTAATATTCGCCATCCAACATGGGCGCTTGCGCCGCTTGCTGACCAGAAGGTGCATGCGCGAGCGATGAACACGAGGACAGCGAGCGCTCCCAGTGGGTGGACTACCAAGAACGTCCCAGGTTCTGAAAGAATTGGAGGAGGAAGAGGGAGGAGATCGTCGGGGCTCGTCCGCTTTTCTTACTCGCGGAGATGGCCAAGGAACATGCCAGCCCACAATCATCATCGCCGAACCCAGGACCAGAGCTGCCCACCGGAGCCTTGCCGCCAGGCCCCGGTCAATGCCTCTCGCCGGATCCGCCATCTTGGTGCGAGACTATAGAACAAGAGCGGGAGAAGGCCAGGGAGGGAGGAATTTTTCTTTTTTCTACTTCCCTCCTCCTGAGGGCATGGGAAATTCGGGAAATAGGCAGGATTCTTTCTTTTCGTGCCCTTGGCTTCTTATTCTACCACTAGGCTGGTGGTTGTGGATGGCCGCTTGCTACCTAAATAAATAAATAGAAGAGTCGTTGTTACGTTTTAGCGTAGAGGAGGGGACAAGGAAGCTGTCGGAGCTGGGAGAAGGATGTGGGGGTGGGGTGGGGTGGGGAGAGGGAGAGAGAGAGCTCGTCTTCATTTGGATTTGGAGGGAGGAGGAGAGCGAGGGAGAAGGTGTCTGTGACATTGGGTTAGGTTTTGGAAGAATGCTGCGCAAGACCCGCGGGGATCTCGCCGGCCAGCGTACTCGAGGGATGGAAGACCTTGGAATCAAGTTTGGGCGATGGAGCAGGGGCGCAGTTTGTCCTCCGTATTGCATGCACCAGATGCAATTGGACCGCGTCAAATCCCACGGTGGATAACACGCCAGGCTACCACTTGTATGTCACCAATTCCCGATTGTGCGCTATCCACCGTGCATTTGCTCCGGGAGTTACCCTGGTTGACTTGCACCTGGTTCATGCAATAATTTCTCAAGCTTTTTTTTTGGTAAATATAATTTCTCAAGTTTTTGCGTCCTGGTCGTTCGGGCCCAGATTCAAGGTGAACCTTAAGATATAGGGAAATTCGGTTCGGGTTAGGTCCGATGGTCGTTGGATCGTCTCTTTGAGCGTCAGATTCACTATCGAATCTTTCACATGCGTGTGAGGAGGTAAAAGACGGAAGGCGTGCAAGATGCCTCTTAACACTTCGAATCTGAAGGGTGAGAAGAAGAAATTTCATCGTCCACGGCGCCCTATCTTCCTTGCCTTCTCCGCGTCCTTCCGAATGGCCGATGCCGGTGCTGCATACAGTGCCGTTGAGCGAGCCGAGTGAGTGGTAGAAGGAAGAAGAGAGAGGGTGGGGCCCCAATGTGGCCAGAGGGGTGACGTTGGGAAAAAAGAAAAGAAAAACTTAACCATCAAAATTTTTTTGAACTATTCAGAACTTTTAAATTTTATTCTAAATTTAATTAGTACAATCACATCATTCAACTTTCAAATTAACTCAATTTAGATCCTAACTATGAAATTATCTAACTATCACAATGAAATCATCATGTGATATCACATAAGCATCATCCATTTTTGCCACATAAGCATATCATATGGCATCATATAATAATTTCGTCACAGCAATCAGATGCAATTCATAGTTAGGGATAGAATTAAATTAATTTAGAAATTAGATGATCTGATTATGCTAAATTAAAGTTCAAGATGAAATTAAAACCATCAAATAATTCTGAGAATTTTTTGTGATTAAGCCAAAATATATAAGAGATCTAGAGAGAGGGTGGAGTGAAAGGAATTGATTTAGTTGTTGATTTTGTTGGACGAGTTGACCTTGAATGAGATCTAAAACGATACTTTAGGGATGAATTAAGATCTGTCCATGACCACTGAAGCAAAGGATCCACTTTTGTTTGACATTTCTTTTAACTAAAAAAAAAAAAACTACGATCACTATTCTTTTATTACTGCAACTTTTGCACGATGAGGTGTATAAAAATGATAACATAATTAAATTCATGTTATTTATCGAAAAGGAATGCCAAATCATAAAACAAGCATAAAGCGAAAGCTTAATGTATCCTATTAGTCCGTTTTACAATGTGAAACAATTAAAATGATAAAAAATCTCAGATATACATAGAATTGTCCCAATCAAATATCCCAATCAAACGAAATATTTAAAGTCGCTAAAAAAATTTCCGATGATTCAGCCAAGTCTCGAGGCTCCATTTTCTCCCGCCACACCCTCGGCACCTTCAACACCACCATCTGCTGCCGCAGTCAACGACGGAGTTGGCCATCGGGAAGGAGACGGAGACGAGGAAGATGATGTGGTGGCAGTGGACAGCAAATTTTCTTCTCTCTCCCCATTTTCTCTTCCGGATTACAACGATTTTGTTCGAAATTAACTAAAACCTGATCTAAAGGAAACATGTCGAACGCCTTCCATCTTGATCTCCTCACGTGCCTCGATCCAACGGTCAGATTTGTCATGGGACCATCAGCTAGTCTCATGATCGACGGACCTGACCCGGATCCGAACCTGGATACATGTGAGTACAACTGATGATACAAAGAAAATAGGGTGGTTGTTTGGTGACCTGACACCATTTGAAATGACCTTTAGTTGGGTTAGACGCATGTCAAGGCGCATCTCGCGGCCTTACAAGGTTCAACGTTCACAGAGAGAAGAAAAAAAGGTTGCTTATTGAAGACGCATTTGTTTAAATTTCCTTGAAATATATATTAGCTTATCTATCTTCTTGTAGTTATTTCTTATATTATTGGTGATGCATGCCTTGACCATTTTTTAGAAATTTTTTTTTTATTTGATGAATCTTGTAATTGCCTAACCATGATACATTTCCATGTTTAAAAACTACATTAGGTCTTCACCAGTCTACCATGCAGTCACATAATTGTTTTCAAAAGCCAATTTGACCGGAGGGCACTATAATTGTGAAATGAAGCTAAACAAATGGTGTGCAGGGGACAACCTCAATGCATATTGAACCTTCGGTCATCCAACTTCATTCTAATTGTATCTCTCGGATTTTCGAGAGGATTCATCACCATCACCAATTGCTTGCTCAAATTCACTTTCGGATCTTTCAAAAAGTCTCAAACATTTTGTTGCTGCCAAGGAATTATGTGCATACACGGATGCATGAACGCAAGTACAAAAAGAGAAAGATTACCAAAACTAAGAGAAAGAAAAGAATTATTATTGTTCTTCAAGAAAATAGACAAGGAGAACATGCATTTACAACAGGTTGAACCCTATTGCACCTCATCCAAAGATGAACCAACATCACACTAACACAAGACTATACCATATATATCTATGCTGCCTACCATACAATGAAAACGTACGCCTGCATTATATCCGGGCAGACCTCATCTAAATCGTCTAACTATAATTATATAAATCCCTTGAGGAGCAGATGCTCCCTCACCTACACATCGATCGCAGGTGGCTTGCACTAGTCTCATAAGAACCTACTCTCTCTCTCTCTCTCTCTCTCTCATATCGCAACATAGTTTTCTAAGGGACAATCCCCCACTTTGGCAACTTGATGGACTCACCCGTTTCGGGATCCCAGATATGCCTGGTGGACAATTCTTTCAATTTTGCCGGCTTCATTCCCTCCTCCAAATCCCATTCCCTTAGCTCTTCCTCTCTGCAGTTGCTTCCTTTGTTCCCAGAGTCTCTTCCCTCATCTTCCCCTTGCGACCGTCTCAGCTCCCCTGATCTATCGTCACCGCAGGCTTGTCGTCGGCTTCTTTGCCAAATCTTATTAATCCTGCCGACCATAGTGTAGCCCAAAGTGAAGAAAAGAGGACGCAAAGCACCGCCAATGGGTGATCCGCCAAGAACCCCATGAAGCGTTGGAAGGAGTGGAGGAAGGAGGAGGAGGAGGAGGATGTGGTCAGGTCCAGACCAGTCTTCTTGATGGCATAGAGTGCCAGGGAGCATGACAGCCCCATGATCATCATCGCCGACGCAAGGAACAGCGCCAGCAGCCTGACCCTCGCCGCCAGCCCACGATAGTTGCCGCGCACTGGAATCGCCATTGCTAAATGGCCGGTTACCTGAAGGATTAATTGTTTCTTCTTTTTCTTGAGAGAAAGAAGCTTGGACTAATTGAGATATATATATATATATTCTTATAAGGGGTTTCGTGGTATGAGGATTAATTATGGAAGGAGGAAGGAGAGGAGATACATATATTAATTAGTACGGTTTCTTGCTTTATATTTGTTTAGGTGGTTGCTGTGGGATGGCGCCTATCCACCGGAAAGATGTTAGGAAATGAAGAAAAGGAGCAGTTGTTGTTGGTTAGCGTAAAGGAGAGGAGAAGAGGGAAAGGGAAGGAAGGAGGGGAGAGGGAGGGGTGGTTGAGGGAGGGGAGGGAGCTGAGAGAGAGGTGACTCGTCTTCATCTGGTTAGCTTTGTGGGTGAGTTAGAGGGAGGCAAGCGGGTTGTATCGGAGAGCTAGCTAAGCTTCGGTACGAGGAATATCGTTTTAAACGTTGCTTGGTTTTGTAACCGGGATAGGTTTTGGCCCCAAGTCTTACTTCTACTGACTGGTTTTCGCGAGAATTTGGGGACTCGTCTGGAGTCGGTGAACGGGCCAATTTGGACGTAGGTCCGTCCGCAATGGCGGGGGAGCTTGAAGCCTCTTTAGGGTTCACGTTTTACACGGCAGAGAAAGACCGGAATATTTTTCATCTTGGAAATGGATGGCTTAGCACCATCTTTCCATCTAGTGACGCGATACTTTTTGTGATGAGTTTTCTCCGCTATATGCGGCATTTAACCCTCCAGGCTTGCTGCTCGACTCGAAGAATCATATCTTATTGATAATTTAACTATTAATTAAAGAAAGCAATACATGCCAATAAATTTTCTTCACTAAAATAAATTATTTATTTTTATTTAGCGCCAGTTGGTTCTTCACCGTTGACTCCTGCATTGTCCTTAAGGCTACAATGGGTTAGATTAAACTGTGACCCAACCCAAGTCAAATTGTTTAGATCCGGTTTGGCCCACTTTAAAATTAGATCCACTTCATTTTTTGAATCGTTTCTAGATTTACTGGATTCAAAGCCAACTCGATCCAACCGAACCTGATATACCATTAGGATCCGAAACCATTTGAGTCTCTAAGTTGTAATTGTAAATTTGCATGAGCAATATTTCTAGCATAAGGATATGCTTAAAATTATTTTTATATCTTAATTTATTTATTATTTATTTTGTGTGATTAATACTAGTTCATTATGTAATAATTAAAATATAGTTAGCTACATTCGATTTGGATCCGATTCAGATCTAAATTATTCAGATCGGGGCTAAGTTATATATCGATCTGACTCGACTCGATCCGATCTTTTATTGAATTTGATCTAGATCTAATATTAGAACACAATCAAAAAATCAAATTGGATCTAAATCACTAATAACCTAGTCTAACCCAATCCACTTGTCCTCCTAATTGTCTTAGTGCGGCCATGACATCTTTATGGACTCAGGTTCAAATTGTATTTTTGTGCAAAAAATGATTGATCTTCTTTACAAACTCAACCATTGGATCATATTTGCACCGTCCTACTGCAACCATGAGATCTTTATAAACCCGGTTCGGGTTGTATCTCTCACATAAAATAATGATTGGTCCCTTTTTACAATTTTTATCATTGGATCATATTTTATACAGCTTTTAAAGTATGATGGATCACTTCCACCACCGCATAAATTACAAAACTGATATCGTACATTGAAAATTGTGCAAAAAGTGATCCAATGGCTAAGATTGTGAGAGGAGATCAATCATTGTTTTGCACAAAAGATACCACCGGAACTATATAGTAGACTCTACCAAAGATTGGGAACAGTCACGTACATTTTGCAGCATTCCTTTTTTTCTTTTCTTTTTTTATTTTCGTTGAGAAATATGGAGACTAATATATTTTGCGCCACTCTTGTACATTACTTTTTCTTAATGCCGAAATTGAGTCACAAGTTACATTCGTAGACCTTCCCCCCCCGTCCCAGAATAATTCATATGGGACAGGCTGACTTGCCCACAGCCGAACCCAATAGGCCTTACATCCACGAAGCAACCTGAGGCCAGGCCCAGTCCCTCCCAAAGTAATTTTCACAACCCAATACACGAAACGATGGCCTGAAGCCCAAGGGAATGGCGCATGACAAAAACATTACATTGGATGCTTCTGAGGGGTCGATCCATAGGAAGAAGAAGATGAAGGGATCGAGACAGAAATCAATGAATTGCACTATTCTACCGGATCGGCTATGCCATGACAGTGACGATTGCACACGAAGGACTCATTTGATTTATAAAAAAAAAAATTTTATTGAAATATTTTTTTAAAAAATTGATGCTTAGATATATGATGTCCGGAAAATAATTTTTTTGTATATTAGATTTCACTGTGATATATTTTAAAGTAGTTTATATTTGATTAAGTATCTATCTTGGTAGATAGTTATATAAAATATTTGTTATGCCCTTATTCAAAAAAATTATCATATTCTATCTAAAAGGTTAAGAACATTTTTAGAAACAAAATTACCCCGTGGGAATTGGACTTTCCCATGTTTTATAAAGGTTTTCTTTTCAATGCAATATGAAAACCTTTTGCTATAGAAAAATTATTCTTTTATCTCTCTTCTTTGAAAATTCTGATAAAATATGAGAAATTTCTGGGCTTGGAGAGAGATAGGGAGGCTTGGATTGCGGGCCCAGTTGACAGTTGTGATGTACTCGGACTGCGAATTCTAATTACACAAGGATTCCAGGCAGCTACCAATTTTTACGTTTGCTAATTGTTAACGGTTCTTATGTACATGATAAATTTAAAATAAACGGATAAATCATATATTGCCATGCAGAAACATAGATAATATCATTATGCTCTTATACTCGACAAGTTTAATGTATGATTGACGTGCTATCACAGCGAAACATGATCCTGTCTTGTAATTAATTCTATATACATACAACGCAAAATAAGTTTCAATTATCAAGGAATAATTTCTATTGTCTGTTGTTGACTCTCATGTCTAGTTCCCATATCTCATCAATGAAATGTAGCCAAATTTTTGTTCTGATATGTCCGCCAAAATCTAGTGGTTTTCCTAAAACATTGCATCAAACATCTATGAAACTAATCTTTGGAATACTTGCTCGGTGATATAAATGAAAGATAACGGTTGTCTTTTTCATAGAATATTAATTAATATCAGGTAGGAGTATGTGGATTATCATATCTCATTCTCAACCAAAAGTATCAAAAGAAAAAAAAAAAAAAACTAACTACAACAACCAATCTTAACCTATGTGCTGAGCGAGTCTAGCTCACCTCCCGGATAAGTTGGTGCTTACCTTGTGACTCTAAACTATTTTACAAATCCATAAACCAATACATGACCTTTTATTTAAGGTGCACACCCTCTGGATCAAGGTATAGAAAATAAATTCACGCATTCCATTCATAGTAATATTATAAGAAATGATGTGTATTGTAATACTAATATTATAGGAAATGATGTGTATTGTATATAACCGGATTCATCCATGGTGTTGTCTGACTTCTTCTTCTTCTTCTTCTTTTCTGTGGTAAGGGGGGGGGGGCACTTGATTGAGGGTAGGTAGGTAGCACTTGTTTGGTGCTTTCAAAATCCCACAATAAAAAGGATAGTGACAATATCAAATTTCTTAAACGACCACCGTGAGACAATCAATAGGCTAGATGAGCACCCAAGCGATGTCAATCAACTCATACCATCGCTATTTATCAAATCATAAAACTAAAGATGGGAAACCATGGTTCCCAAGAAACACTTTGTTTCTAACCATACACTCCTCTTGTTAATTTTGATATTCTTTATATAACTAAAATCATATATGGTGTCTACATAATTGTCAACTTGAGACACCTGTCACCTATCTCTTCAGGGTCTAGGTCGTATTTTTCATGGCATCAATCATTGGATCATATCTTGCACAGATCTCAAAATATTTTAACTCTTATTTTTTATCCAACTATATAGACCTTGAAGAGGCCATTAACAATCCAATAACGACATTGCAAAAGAAGATCATTCTTTCACAAAAACTATGCAATCCAAACCCTTCTTTAAGACATCTCTAAAATAATCAAGCATTATATCTTGGTACATTGAGTAGCCAAGCAAGTATATATGAGAAAATATATCAAGATACAAAGTCTTCTATCAATAACAAGATACTATTTTTTGATAATGTTTTATATCTCAGTGTATTAAGTAGCCAAGCAAGTATATATGAGAAAATATATCAAGATATAAAATTTTCTATCAATAATAATAAAAAAACTATTTTGTGATGATGCTTTATATCTCAGTGTATTAAGTAGCCAAGCAAATATATATGAGAAAATATATCAAGATACAAAATCTCCTACGAATAACAAAAAAATATTATTTTTAATGATGCCTTATATCTCGATGTATTAACTAGCCAAAAAAGCATATATGTGAAAATATGTCAAGATACAAAATCTCTTACCAATAATAAAAAAAAGTCTCATCTTTTGGTGATGTCTTATATATCAGTATATCAAGTAGCCAAACAAATATACATGAGAAATATATTGAGATATAAAATCTCTTATAAATAACAAAAAGAGTGCTATTTTCTCATGATGCCTCGTATCTTAATATTAAGTAGCCAAGAAAATATATGTGTAAAAATATATTAATATATAAAATCAACTATCAATAATAAAAAGAGAGTACCATCTTTCGGTGATGTCTTATATCTTCATATATTAAGCAGCTAAGCAAGTATAATTGAGAAATATATTAAGGTACAAAATCTTCTATCAATAAAAAAAAATAGAGTACTAGTTCAACAGAAGGAAAAAAAAAAAATAGAGTACTGGTTTCCGGTGATGCCATATGCTTTACTATGGTCAAAACACCCTTTGAAGTACCACATGCCCCCGCCGTCCTCTCAAGCTCTCTTAACTCTCTCCCGTGGATCACGTGAGACAACGCGGGCCCAGCGATTTTGGGCTCAGGAGACGGTAAGTTACCAGTGGTCGGCGGCCCCACAGATTTAAATTCAAACTTTAAGATGGCCTCCTTCAGCGGAACTTTTAAAGGCAGGAAAGCATATTCCCTAATTCCCCGAGCCTTGAAGCCCAGTACAGAATATATAATTAATTGGGAAACAAATCACTAATTACACTCTCTTTTGGCAGATTGCCCGCTTAGGAGAGATACGTAAAGTGTAATTAAGAATCTTCCACCGAAAATTCCCAAATTAATCGGGGACTACATCTAAATTAACGTAAATAGATACTGACTATTAAACAAATTAAACGAACATAAGAAGTTTTAACAACTTAAACACGCTACCCAATATTAAAATCGACATTCTCGGCAACTTCCGCAAACGGGTCCAACACCCCCTTCTTCTTACCCTTTTCTGCGCGATGATGGCAAACTACCCGTCTTAGGACCGTACGCCTGGGACCCACCCATCATCGCTAGCTTTCATCAGCCCAATAGTGCCCGATCCTGTTCCCTGTTTTCCTTGAATACCCAATCGTTCATAGAATCCCTACCCTTCTTTCTCATGAGATATCCTACCAAGCGCTCGTTATCAAAATTTTTAATCAATTCTATCTTGATCCGACGGTCAGGATAAGCAATCGTACAAGCAGAACATGAGCTTTTAGACTCCTCCGCGGGAATATTATATCAAAAGGCGTCGTTTGAACAAAGGAATTATTAAAAAAACAAGCAAGGCATCAGCCGGTGTCCATACCACGCTGGCGTAAATTAGCGTAGAACCCGAGGCCCGCCGATCCCGTTAGCTCTTCTCTTCCCCCTTGTACCAACAAGACCAGCTCCGGGATCTCGATCACCGGAAATCCCTCGCCGGTAAGTCGTCTTTCCCACCTCCTATTGAGGCTTTGTTGCCTGAATCCTAGATTCCCAATTCCTCTTTTCTATGCATCCGTGAGGAGCGCCATCCTCGGCAACTCGGATTCGGGGAGGTCATGTTGGGGAAACCGGTCTCCGGCAAGCGAAACGCTGCCGGCGACACTGGGAACGCCCGCTTCCTCCACGAGATCGAGGCCCTCAGCAAGGCCCTCTCCCTCGACCCCAAGAACCCCCGCCGCGCCCTCCCCCGTCTCCCGCCGCCGGCGGCGACCACCACCAACCCCGATCCGTCTCTGCCGGCAGATCCCACACCTCCGGCCATCCGAAGGCGAAACCACCGTCGTCGTCGCGCAAGGAGAAGGCCTCGTCGTCGTTCTGGAGCTGGAAGCCCCTGCGGGCGCTCTCCCACATCGGCCGCCGCCGCTTCGACTGCCGCTTCTCCCTCACCGTCCACTCCGTCGAGGGCGTGCCCCCGGTCCTTGCCGACGCCGCCCTCGCCGTCCTCTGGAAGCGCACCACCGACTCCGCCGCCGCCGGCACCCGCTCTGCCCGCGTATTCCACGGCGTCGCCGAATTCGAGGAGACTCTTACCTACCGCTGCCCCATCTACGGCACCCGGAGCGGCCCCACAACGCGGTCAATACGAATCTAGACATTTCTTGATCTATGTCACGGTGGTCGGCGCCCTGGGCTGGACCTCGGGAAGAATCTGGTAGACCTCACCAAGCTGCTGCCGGACACGCTGGAGGAGCTGGAGGAGGAGGGGAAGGGATTCCGGAAGTGGAGCACGAGCTTTCGGCTGTCAGGAAAGGCAAAGGGGGCGTCGCTTAACGTGAGCTTCGAATGCTTGCTGGTCAGGGATGGTTCGGCAGAGCCAGCAGGTGGGAGAAGAAGATTCAGTGGGGCAGGTCAGGAGCCAGGTTCGAAGCCGGGATCGGTCTCGGTCGGTGGAGGACGTGAAGGTGCTTCATGAGGTGTTGCCGAGTTCGAAGTCAGAGGCATCTGTTCTGGCTGATACTGAAAAGGAATTGGAGTGTGGGAAGTTTGAAGGTGACGAGCTGAGTACTGTGGAACGTGGATCAAAATCAGAGCATGAAGTTTTTGTTCAGGAAGATGAATCAAAGGATTTGAAGCCTTGCACAGTGCCAGAGCCCATCGAAGGGAATGAGGAGTCACCCAAATTGAAAACTTGCGCCTCATTGGAAGAGCTTCTTGCAGGCAATGAGGAAAAGGAGTGTGATGAACCCGAATTCAGTGTAATTGAACAGGGAATAGAGATTGCCTCAAAAGATCAAAATTATGAACCTGCCTCAGAAAAGGTCGAGCCTGAGGTGGTTGATGATAGGGGTGGTGGGGTTGATGGGCAAGAAGCGGAAGTGGGCATGAAGCCAGAGGAACAAGAAGAGGAGTCTTCACACCACGGTTATAATTCTGAACAGAGCAGCTTGGATGCAACCATTGATGATTTGGCCTCAGTCTTCAATAGCCTCTCAATTCTTGAATCTGACGTGCCGGAGTCTCCACAATTCGAATCCAAGCCATCTCTGCAGCAGAATTATGTAGATGTGAAGTCTAGTTACAAGACTGCAAGCAGAAAGAGCAAATCCCGCAGCTTGGATGATGTTACAGAATCCGTTGCTAGTGAGTTCCTAAACATGCTTGGTGTAGAGCATAGCCCTTTCGGGTTGAGTTCTGATAGTGACCCAGAGTCACCAAGGGAGCGATTGTGGAAGCAATTCGAGAAGGAATCACTAACCTCTGGTAGTGTTCTCTTTGGTCTCGGTCCTGAGTTGGGGACGAATCTAACTGGGATAAGTATCCGGACAATTTCGATTTCTCACCTATTGTTCATGAAGCCGAAACAGAGCTTCAGAAAGCAACTCAGGTTGTGAACAGCAAGTCGAGGGTTGAAATGCTGGAAGATGCTGAGACAGAAGCTTTGATGCGTCAGTGGGGTTTGGATGAGAAGGTCTTTCAGGACTCGCCACCTGGAAGCAGGAGTGGATTTGGTAGTCCGATTCATCTTCCCCAGAGGAGCCACTTGACTTGCCTCCCCTTGTGGAGGGCTTGGGTCCATTTATTCAGACAAAGGATGGAGGATTCCTGCGGTCCATGAACCCAGCCCTCTTCAGGAATGCAAAGAACAATGGTAGTTTGGTCATGCAGGTGTCTAGTCCCATCGTAGTTCCTGCAGAAATGGGTTCTGAGATTATGGAGATATTGCAACGTTTAGCTTCAGTTGGAATTGAAAAGCTTTCGATGCAAGCAAGTAAGCTAATGCCTTTGGAAGATGTCAATGGGAAAACAATGCAACAGATAGCCTGGGAGGCTGCACCAGCACTGGAGGCATGTGAGAGGTTTGCGGTTAGCCTTATCTAGTTCTTTCAGTCGTGTTTTGATATTGGGCCCTTCAGTACTCATTTTTCTAATCCTATTTCAAAATTTCCCCTCTCGTTTTGTTTGTACAGGCAGGATCTGTTACAGCATCAGAACCCAGAAACAGAGTCAAGGATTGGTCAGAATGCTGCTGGTAGGAGGAAGAAGGGTAAAGGCTTGAATCTAGCTTCATCAGGTCGTGTGGAGATGGGCTCAGAATATGTTTCATTGGAGGATCTTGCTCCATTAGCAATGGATAAGATTGAAGCTCTTTCAATTGAGGGGCTGAGGATACAATCTGGCATGTCAGATGAGGAGGCACCTTCAAACATTAGCCCGAAATCTATTGGGGAAATTTCTGCTTTGGAAGGAAAGGGCCAAGAATAGCATGTCACTGGGTTTAGAGGGTACTGCTGGATTACAGCTTTTGGATGTTAAGGGTTGCGGAGATGACATAGATGGCTTGATGGGTTTGTCTTTGACTTTGGATGAGTGGATGAGGCTTGATTCTGGGATTGTTGATGAAGAAGATCAGATCAGTGATCGCACATCGAAGATTCTTGCAGCCCATCATGCTACTTCAATGGACTTGTTGGTGGGGATGGAAGGGAGATAAAAAGGAGGTAAGAGATCTGGTAGAAGGTGGGGTTTGTTGGGGAATAACTTTACAGTTGCCCTTACGGTGCAGCTTCGGGACCCTTGCGTAACTATGAGCCGGTTGGAACACCAATGCTTGCCTTAATTCAAGTGGAGAGGGTTTTTGTTCCCCCAAAGCCCAAAATATATAGCACAGTTTCAGAAAAGGAACAGTGAACAAGATGATGAGCCTGAGCCTGAGTCTAAAACTAAACCATTGGCAATGGAGGAGAAGAATGAGGAAGAGGATGTTATCCCTCAATTCAAAATAAAGAAGTTCATGTTGCCGGTCTGAAGACTGAACCTGAAAAGAGAAAAGTATGGGGTAACCCAACACAGCAGCAATCTGGTTCTAGGTGGTTGCTTGCTTCTGGAATGGGAAAGAGCAACAAGCATCCATTTATGAAGTCAAAGGCTGTGACAAAACCTTCTGAAGTGACAACAAAAGTGCAGCCAGGAGATACTCTTTGGAGCATTTCTTCACGTGTTCATGGCACTGGAGCCAAATGGAAAGATTTAGCAGCTCTCAACCCTCACATACGAAATCCCAATATCATTTTCCCAAATGAAACTATCAGGTTGCATTGAGAACTGTCAGCCGTCTTACAGTCTATCATATACCTTTGGCAGCGAGAACTGAGTTAAAGTAGGTGAAAGTCTTTATCAACATTGGTTTTTCAGCTTATCAGGGCATATATCTGGTAATATGAACTGAATCCCGTCTAATAGGGTTCAGATGGTGGCTGTATCTGATTGTGGAGCTTTTTCCCCCTGTATTTACTTCGAACTTATTTTCAGGATCCATGAAATAAAGTTAATGGTAAATGGATTACCTTTCTGTAAGAAAGAAATATATGTTTGTCTTTGCATTATATATAGGTTTCAGGTCTTGTCAGTACCTCTATATTATCTTTGTTTGGAACTGTGTATATGCACGTCTGCTCAGCTGAGTAGTTGATGCATTTTTTTATGGAAAATATGACATCTTTAACATCATTTTCCTTTGTAATTGGTTTCTTCATTTCTAAGTTGCATGCGAACATGTTTTCCCCATAATAAAAGCTATATTTTTTGTGTCTGTCTTAGTCTTTTGCCCGCATTCTAACCCTTAGCATGTTGACTGTTTTCCTAATCAATAGGCGATCTAACTACCCAAATGGCTGCTTACCTTCTGCCTTGTCTCCTTTTTTTATAATGTAGCTGAGCAACACTGACATTGCTAGAATAGATGGTATATGGCATGCTACTAATTTGCTGGCTTCATTGTATTCCTTTAACTTTCCATAACGACAACATTAAAGCAGTTTCTTGGTATTGGTTATTGGTCCTTATTTTTTGATATAAAGCATTTCGAGCTGTGCACCTATAATTTTAAGGAGTGTTTCTTGTTTGTATCATGAATGGTTGAAGAGATTGTTGAGTCCAAAGTTGAGAAAGAATTTAATGCAGGCCAAATTCATCCTACAATTGTAAGCAGCAGAAATTCCGAGAAGAGGTAAAGATGGACCGGAAATTCTGGATGTCTCACTGATGAATATTTAAACAAGAGTTAAGAAGCAGTCACCAGATTAAAATCACATTTTTCATTGAATGGAGTTGCGTGGTTGCTAGGAGTGAGGTTGATTTAGCTAGGCAGTTTACTCAGATTCCAGTTATTGTAGGTAAATGAGTATCTCTTTCATTTGTGTTACTCAAGTAGAGGAGAGAGAAGGATGGGAGGAATGCATCAGAAGGCCATTATAAAAAAGTTATATAGCAAAGCAACTGACAAACACCAATTTCAAACATTGTTTAATATCCAAATGAAGCTTGATCCAAGCTCCCCAGATTACTGACTTAAAGTAACTGCATTAAATTAACATTATGCCCGCCTCTCCATTTCCCACATCTTTCAAACCTATTTTTTATTTCTTGCTAGGAAGCAGGGATGCTTCAAATAACATGCTGTGTCCATATCAGATAGGTATGGGATATCGATACTGGTCAAATACTTCTTAGACATGTGTCTGATACTTGCATTAAATATCCTTTTCTTAAAATCAAAATAAAAAGAAACAATCTGGATGCTTTGCAGTAGACCTCAGATACTTACCAAATACCTCCAAAAATGAGGGGAAGGGCTCTTGTTCTTTTTTCATGTTAACCTTTCTAATAGTCTATGGTTAATTTTGGAGTCTATGATGTTAGTATAAGAATATGCAAATGATAGCTCAATATGGATTTGAATGATGACCAAATGATGAGCTTGTAAAAGTTGATGCTACCATGTAAGTATGGACCACATTATTTTGATAGCTCAGTATGCTTTTTGGATTCTATTTACATGCACACACATTACATGTATATGTATGTTGATGTTTATGCATTTATATATTGGATGCATATATATTCATTGACATATCCTAGTCATATCTTATCCTACTTTTTAAGATATGTTGTATCAGCTTATCCTATCATATCACTGTATCCCATGTCTATATCTGTGCTTCCCAATTTGCTTGATAATGTAATCCACACCTTGCTTTCTTGGTCCTTCAAGATCTTCCTGTTGTGCTTTTCATCAAATTTCATGGGCCTCCCATTTGGTTGGATCTGTTTGTGCTTGCTATGCAATTGGACCAGACCCTCAAAATGTTCGCAGAAAAAGCCGTGGAGATTGGGAAGAATAGTAAAAGTTGATCCTCTCACGGCTCAAGGATCAGGAAACACAAAATTGAAGTTAATGCTGGTTGATAACTGAAAAGGAGCATCCCAAATGGTCCTAGGAGTTCTTTGGATTCGGATTCAAATGAGGAGTGTATATTGGACCGTAGTGTTAAGTAAGAGGTGCATTATATTGTTATGTTGAGTTTTCTGGTGTATATTATTGTTAATTTAATTGCTTTATTGCTTTGCCCTCTTGGGAAGGTTTTTGCTCTTTGTGCTTTCTTCTTCTTACATTTTGAGTACATCTAAGTTGCACTGCTTCGCGACAAAGCGTAGTTATCTTGCACTTGGTTTCAAGGATAATAATCAGTCACCTGAATTCCAAAGAGCAGCACCTTCCTGTCAAGTGTTGTGAAGTTAGAAAGATCTTAACGCCTAATTCATAATTCTGAGAATTGATTTTTCAGATTCATGAGTCCTCATCATAAGGATCCTTCAGCTTCAAGAATGAAATATTTAGGGATTCTTCAGCTTCATCAGTATACATTCTATGAGATAATCAATTAATCTAAGGAACCCCAAAGATCCCTTGAAATGTTAATTTATCAACGGCAGTAATTTGGCTAATACTATGAAAATTTGTGAGCCCTTTTGGAAATTTTTCTGATCATTAGTATAAATGATGGAATATTTTTTTCTTAATAGTAAAAAGGACTGTTGAGCAATCTTAAACTTTTTTTGTTTGTTGCAAATCTGATAGGTCGTGCACAAACAGTCAGTATAACATGATATTATGCATGTTTAGGAGGAGAGCATGTTCTGAAGGTGTATTAAATGTTGTCCCCATGGCTTATGTGTTATTTCCCCCAGATAGTAACCCTGGCATGTAAGAGCTCTTTGTGATCTCAGGTTTTCGTGTGCTTTGAAATTATCAAATTTATGCCGTCCATGTTTGCTTTGTTACTTTATTTTTAGGAGATTATTGAAAAAATGATATTGCATAAAGACATCTGATATTTCTTTTTTGGCAGCACAATTTTAAATCATAAGATGATATTGACTCATTTAGGGCCTGGTTCACTCAATGAATGCCTCTGAATCTCATTTTGCTTGTATAGAGAGCTGGTATGCCAAGAGGCCGAACATCTGAACTTTTATCTTGTCTTGCCAAGGTAAGCTGATCATTGGTATTACCACTTGTTTACTGGGTGTGTACTGTGAAATCATCAATAACTACTTTGCCATGTTGGTTTGGCCTTGAATCATGCATGTCTTAAGCATCTGGTGTTCCTAGACTAAACTCATCTTTTCACACGTGCTCAGGTTGTTAAGTTATAATTTGTAGGTAGAGAGAGAGGTATTAGCAGACTAAGGCACTGAACCTTTTAATTCCTGTAAACGAGCAGTTTTGTAATGTTCTTTGACCCAAATGTGCTTACATTGTCAATTTTATTGGAAAAAAAAAGAAAAAAAGAAGAAAAGAAGCAGCATCTAGTCATTGCTAAGTCTTGTGAACGATAAGCTTAACCTGGAAACTTTAAACTACTGGTTTGACACCAGCAAACTTGCCATATGCTATGAAAACTCTTACTTATGCTCTACCATAATTGACAGAGGTCATTAGAAATGCAAATATTTGGCACATTAACAATGCCAACCACCAATCATCATGAAATTATTGAGCCACCAATTATTATGAAGTTATTGAGATAAGCAGAACTTGCCGATGCTTTAGAAAAGGATGTCAAATAATTGCCACATGTCTTGAGATGTATCTGTGCAACTTACATTGTACCGATTATTAGAGTGACATAGAGCAATATCATTGTACTGGATGATACATGTATATTTGCTTTCCCTAAGATATGCAGTTTGGTTGCATTGTTATGTTCACAAGCAGATTTATACAAAATGTTCACGTACGTAGCAATACTTTTAACCATTATATTCTTCGCTTTGAGAGTTTTTCTTTTTAAGGAATTTACTTCAACATTGTTGGTATTTTTTTTGTTTAAGCCACATATTCCTTTGTTCCTCCTTGTTTCGGAGGCTTAGTTACCTATGACATATCCATTGCTGTTGCTTATAGAAATATTGTTGCCTGAGTCTTACTGGTTTGTGACAATTTTTATACTGTTAAATCCTTTCTTCATTCATTACGTATTTATTTAGTAGCAAATCATTTTATTCAATTCAATTTATCTGTATAAATCCTAGGAATCAAAGTAGTATATTTGGTTCAGTGGTGTCCCTTAAAGAGGCAGGTTTGATTGCTAAACTTCTGAGGAATCCACCTTTAGCATACAACTGATTAGGAGTACTATGATAGATATCCAAGCCGCTATGCAGACTCGAAGGTCTCAAACGGAATAACAAAGTGATTATGCATGAATTACTAATAATTACAGTGGCCACTTTATCAGAGTGGGTAGCTATATGATATCTGTTGTCTAAGCCTAAACTTGAAGTCAGCTAGTGCAAGACCGCAAGGTAAATTCTGATGGCTCTATCTCCAAGTCATCATTTGATGCAATAATTTGAAAATAGCCAAAGAGGAACCTCTTTTCATTACATGTACAATGGTTAAAAGGGATGGATCTATTAACTGGCTTGAGCTACATTGGGCATTGGTCAATTTACAGTCTGCAAACAAGTTACTTTTGCAAGATCTTGACTTAGAGATTTGCTTGGGTAGAAATTGGTTGCTCCTAAACCCCATGGGATGCCATTATCTTGCTTAGCAGAATTTGGGATGCTTCTGATCATGTGGTAGGATTTTAGGTTTCAAGTATTTCGGGGTGGGACTATAGGTATTGGATCCTTGTCAGTTTATTCCTCCTCATCCATCGAACACACACACACACCATCTCTGAGTTAATGACCTCTTTGCTGATTGAGAGTTTATGATAATATATGCAAAGGAGGGGAGGGGGAGTTGTACCAGAGTTGAGATGTAATTTCTTCTCTGAACGGATGATCTTTGTCTATATCTTCCAGATATGAATTTGTGCACAGAAAGGGGAAAACCAAAAAAGGGGACAGATTTATGTTTTCTGGGAAGGTGGTCTGATGTTGCTTCAGTTTATGTACTTGACATGGATTCTTGAGGAAGATATGGAGTTTAATTATTCACATCTTTGAAACAAAATGAATTGTTCTGGAGTTCCAGGTTGATTGAGAGCTGGAATAGTGGTGAAGTTTATATAAAGAGAATATAACTTGTGGTGATATCCTCATCATGTGATTTTTGTGCATGTTATAAGAGGCAGTCTTAAAATGATTGAAGATGAGTATGACATCTTGGAAAAGGCCGATGATTTTGCTGATTCTATTTTGCTTCTCTTCAATTGACTTGCTGATAGAACCATCCTTTAAAGAAGATAAAAGAAAGAAATAGAAAGGAAAAAAGAAGAGAAATAAATAGAAAAGAAACTAATATCTTGCTTTTCGTTTATCTATTTTATTGAAGTACGTTGTGGTTCTTTTATTGCAAAGCTTCATCTTTAACATAAGAATTATCCTATTTGAAGTTTTGTGTGATCCGTTCCTAACATCTTACCCTTTATTCAGCACTACTCATATAGAACTGTGTTTGTATATTTTGGTACTCTGTTCAGTTATGAGGACGTTACACTTTGGTTTCAAATGGTAAACAACAAAGTGTGGACCTGAGACAGGAAGTCATACTTGGGCCAGCTTGTAGAAAACATTTAGTTCACCTCTTACCTGCTTGTAGCGATTGCTATTGATCTACTGCTCCATCAGGAAGAATTGAAAGGGAATCCTTTTGCTCATTCCATTTATATTTCCCAAAAAGACAATAGATGATCAGATACAAAGCGAGATTCTATGGGCAATTAGAAATGTCTGTGGAAGGGAAGCTTACGTACAGCTATTGATGCTAGCTTACTTGGCACCTTCCACTGTAAGATAGTCCCACATGAACTTCGTTGATCCATCAGATATCAAATGATTAATTGGCAGAGCTTGTTGAAGAGGAAAATCAGAGCAAATCGGCATATAAATATAGTAATTTATTATTATGATTTAGCATTGAAATCTTTTGCATGATTACGGTGTTGGTCTGAGGACACCTCTAGCTGTGGAGTGTGGACTCTGAAATTAGGAAGCAGCTTTCAACATCCTTCTCTCTCTCTCTCTC
>KE504784.1:826604-843408 GCA_000441515.1 Elaeis oleifera | reverse complement strand
TCTTCTCTCTCTCTCTCTCTCTCTCTCTCTCTCTCTCTCTGTGTGTGCGTGTGCGCTCGTGACTTGCATTACATCCAGGCTTTCAACAGACCAGGGTTGCTGTAGTGTGTACACTTTTGACATACTTCTTTTGGACAATAATGCGTTTACTGATCTGCATGTGCATGCAATATTCATTTGGTTCTTTTTGAGTCATCTCTAGGTGCAAGAATGGGTGTACTGGTCTTCATGTGCATGCAATATTTTGCTAGTTGTGCACCATGTTTGCATGATTCTGCATCTTCTAAAATGACTTGGTAGTATTTTATAGCATTGCATGGTCATCAATTTCCAAAAGACATCGCAGCCCTGAACAGCCCCAACCCAAAAATCATAAACTTGTGCCCCCATATTTTCAATATCCAATCCCCAAAATCCCAGATACTGCCTTCATTTTGAAGAGGTGCACACTAGGATTTAAAATAATGTTGAAGCAACAGCACTTGATGCAAAAATGACTATCAAATACTTGTGTGCATGTTTTAGATGAAAACTATTAGTTCTTTTGATTGGTTTAGTACATAGACAGCACACTTTCTTAATCGGCTGTGAGTCTCCAGTACATATCTTTATTTGATATCTAAAAAGCATAATGTCTCCCTTAGTTCATGACCTATGCATTGTTTTTCTATTATTCTCATTGTCGAAGTTAAACATATCTTGCAGTGGATTTACTCAAAAAGAACTAATGATCTAATGTGGGATTGCTATGCAGTGACACCTGTTAAGTTGTAAAAATATACATCTCGGTACCGTGACAGGCATCAAAGCACTCTATTGATTCTCATTACAGATATTTATCATGAAGAGAAATTATAGAATTGAGGTGTATCAGGTGCTTGAAATCGAGATGATGCAGGTGAGGGAGCATGGTGATTATGGACACCCTCATAGGTGGTTATCACATAGCTTGAGTCTTCACGCTCTCTCTCCACTCTCTTCTTGACCTTGCATCCTTCACTTGAGCATCGATAATAATTCCTGCCAAGTGTCAACCATTTTGTTTGTTTTTAAATTACAGGTTCATACCAAGGCACTGGGAATAACAATAATGTAATTTGGTTGTCACTGCTCTGCAAAAGCAGAGAAAGAAAATAGATGATATGAAAGCTTTTCTGAATGAGTGGATGCATGTTATTATCAATTAATTTCCAGCGTTTTCTATACCATACATCTTTCGCCTATTGCTCTCTCTTTCTTATTTCCTCCTCCTAAAGTATGTGCTGTATTCTTGGGCAGATTTTTACCTTGGATTTGGGCTGTTCTTTACCGTCTTCTTTCCGTACTTCCTCCACTTGTATCCGTCATCCAATATGTCAAGCTCTGATTTTGTTTTGAATGCTATTCTGCCAGTTCTGCCCTTCGGAGTGGTATCCACAACATTCTTATTTCTGCACGCATGTACACAAAACAACCAAAACGGGTGCTTATCCACTGGTAAATATTTTGAAGAATCACAGCTCAAATGAGTGATAGAAACTATTTGAAGTGAAAACTTGCTCGTCACGGTCACTGGTGTTGGTTTTGTTATCGCCACTGCCATTTGCTTGCAGGGGGGGAGGACTCTGCTGACAAGAGGGAGGTGGCACCAGGTTTACATCGCCGAGCTCTTCATTGAGGGCCAGGTAGTCGGTGATCTCGAATAGCATGTCATCAGGCCAATCATTGTCCGAAGAATTGGATGATAACAAAGAGTAGGAAGACATGGCAACAAATCCTAACTCAGGTATGATCCTCTACTGGAAGGTGTGCTCGAAGATTTTGCGAGGCCAGCATGACTATATTCTAATGGAGTACCATGGTTTCATGTAGACCTTCCGAGTGAGGTGGGAGGAAACTTCGCCGCTGATGTCACGTGCTTCTCTTCTGGGTAGCATACAAACTTGTCCCAAGTCAAGAAGACAAGGACCCGTTAGCGACGACTTGGTAGACCTGTAATCTGAAAGACTTTGTACTCCTCCATTGTTTGCTGGTATCGCCATCTCCAATACCCTCATGTGTTTGAAAGATATAATTGTTAGTCAGCCAGCGTGGTCAAGAGAATACCGAGTCTTCCCCATGGATTTAGACCGGCAAGGGAGGCCTATTCCTTGGAGATTTAGAGCACCAGTGAAAAGCTCCGAGGGTGCCAATTTTTCCTGCAAGTGTGAACTGTTGTCCTTGTGAGGCCTTCTCTTCAGTGTTTCATGGCCTTATGTGCACACTAGCTTCTCATGTGGCAAACGAGGAATATTATTATGTGAACACTAGCTTGGAGGGTGACAATTTTTGTGTAGTCGTGAGCAAGCACTCTCACTGTTTATGGACCCCCTATCTGAACGCGGTTCTAATTTGGCGAAGAAGGAATATTATTTCCTCGTACTACTTTCTTTGGTCTTCTCCACGCATTGCTTTGAAACGCAATCCATTTTGGTGTAAAAAGAGCGATTCGTTTCTTCCAACACAGCTCGAGTCCGTGAGGTGTGCGTTGGCAGGTTATCCGCAGGTGATGAGCTCATCAAGTTGGAGGACAAAGTCAAGAGAGGGGAAGACGGAAGACGTAAAGCATGCGATCCCATTGGATCCGACCCTTCCCTTCCGGTAGGGTGCGATGACTGAGATACCCGGTTGTTGGGTTAACTCACAAACGTCAGACTTCTTTATGGTGTTCATCAATACAATCTTTGTCATTTAATGTAGAGAGGCGAGCTCATACCTTACGGTCTCTTTCGGACCAAGCTGTTGAATTGACTGGTGGACGATATTTCGAAGGGCAGCCGGCGATGCCGAATGAGTCTGTCAGTGGGCCAAATCTCTGGCAATGGTTAGTGCCTTAGTGGAGTAAGTTCTTTGTTTGATTAGTCCACCAGCATTATAAAAATGCACTCCAAGCACCAAGGAGGATTAACATGTTTAAAAAGAATAGTAAGTGTGACGTGTGCCTTGGACCACCTACCGCCTGGTGATCATCAGTATATTTTTGAATGTAAATTTAACAATCCTTATTCTTTGGGGCCCACGAGAGAGCGAGAGAGAGAGAGAGAGAGAACCATGTGGCGTAGAATATATGAGAGAGAGAGAGAGAGAGAGCCTGTAATTGGGTGGGCATTACATTGCTGTATTTGCATGCCTAAGCCTTGTGAGCTATATTTTTGCAACAAAATTTTTAAGGTATTAATACAAAACAGTAATAGACATTTTACACTTAACAAGGATGTTTATTCACACCACCAACAAAAACAGGATTAAATTGGAAATAATTATGCAGAGAATGATTTTCAAAGTATAAGCATGCAATAAACCATATTTGTAAGGATTTACATGCAAAAATTCTTTGTGATGATAAAATACAGAAAAAAGCAAATGCACAAAGACATTCCATGACTATTTCAATCCAAGCTACGATTGCTCTTCGTTCAAGTTGAAAAGAGGGAAGACACTTTAGATGGCACATAGACTAAAATTTGAAAGTGAACTCTAAAATTTGATGATACACGGTATTGAGATAAATCGATCGATCTCCATAAATCGACTGATCTCCAGCATAAACCGACCGACACCCGACTCTGGCTCCACAAACAGATATGACTCAGATCAATCAACTACCAACTTCAACTCAACAACAGCCGATCGACCGGATATACAACTCTAACTCTATATCGGCTGAGTATGCGGTTCCGACTCTTTATCGACCAACTGAGTGAACCGCACCGACCTATTGCTGGCCGACTGACTAATGATTCGACTACTACCGATCGACAGTGGATGACTTGGACCATCAGCATAACAGAACTACTAGCCGACGGTTGTTCATAGATTCTACCGACATATGGTCGGTTCTACCGATATATGGTCGGCTAATCTGCTCAGCATATCATGACCGTTACGAACAGTTACCGACCGCATATCACGACGCGATCAGTGAAAATTAACGATTCACTACACAATTATGACCTGATGATTCAGCGCAATAAAACACAGGAACACGTCCGACGGTTACGAAAACCTCATCTATAAAAGGAGGTAGGAGAAATAAGGTTGGTAAGCCAATTCTGGGCAAAAACTCTGCTATTGTCTACATTCAACTCCTGTTCACCAACTTTCTTCTCTGACTTAAGCATCGGAGGGTCTCCACCGGACACAAATCCGGTCTGCGTAGACGCAGTTTTACAGGTGTTCATTCCTGACGACAGACGATAGGGAGTTGGTCGCAACAGATTGACGCGCTAAGAAGGAGGAAGAAGATAACTTGTAATGATGAAAATCATAGCCCAATGCTCGACTGCAACCGGGTCAGCGAGGCATTCTTTCCATCGGAAAAAAATCCCTCCCCCTCCTCCAGTAGCAGAGTCTAGTTCTTCACGTCCTGTAGTCACCACGAACGTCCAAATCGCTGCACTCGTGCAGCAGATAACTGTTCTTACAAAGATGGTCAGAAGTCTCCAGCAGCAGCAGACCCAGCCGCCAGCAGAGCAACCGATGGCGCATTCGGTGCCATCCAGGCATAGCCGCCGTCATCCACGACAGTCTCCTTCACTAGAGCGACCGTCTTGGCCCTCTCATCGGGATGAGCAGTGGCACTCGCGGTGCTCTCGATGAGCCACCCACTATTCACGATGTTCCTCTCCTTCTCAGTTGGATCGAGTAAGGAAGGAAAGCGACCGCGAACATCGTCTGCTTCCCCCTCTAACTCATCGGGAGGTTCAACCCCCAGAGTTTTCCAACGGTGATTCGATGATTATGAACGTAAATTCTAGGAAATCAATCACTACTCGCTCAGCTTCAAGTGGAAGGTCGGAAGTCCTCCAACGACTACGACTTCCACACCGCCTAGTCATTTTCTCGGCACATCTTGGACCAATCGATCTCATTTCGGTTCAAGATGCCTCAGGTGGAGCTATACGACGGATCCACCGATCCGATCGACCATCTTGAGAGCTACAAGGCTCTCATGACGATTCAGGGGACGACCGATGTCCTCCTATGCATCGGCTTCCCAGTAACTCTTCGAAAAGTTGCTCGAGCTTGGTACTCCGGACTTCAGTCGGAAAACATATATTCTTTCGGACAGCTAGAATATTCTTTCGTGGCTCACTTCAGCACCAGTCGAAGGCCGCCACAAACTTCTGATAGTCTCTTCTCGATTAAGCAAAGAGAGACTGAAATACTTCGAGATTTCGTGGCTCGTTTTAATGCGGCTACGCTTGAGGTCAAAAATCTCAATGAAAATATGGCTATCTCGGCCATGACAAGAGGTCTGAGGGGATCTCGATTCTCATATTCTTTGGATAAAACTCTCTCTCGAACTTATGCCGAACTTTTGGAGCGTGCATACAAATATATGCGCGCAGATGAAGGAGCTTCTGACAGGCGCCAGACAGAAGGTAAAAGTCAGAAGAAGAAGAAAAGAAGAGAGGAGCTCCAGTCAAATCAAGTCGGCCACTATCCAATAAGCGAGCTTTACCCTGACGACAGAGTCCAAGGCCGAGTTACGGCAGGTATGACTCCTATACTCCTCTTTTCACTCCTCGTGCGCAGATCCTTATGGAGATCGAATGAGCGGAATATCTACGACACCCCCTACCGATGAAAGCATTGCCGAGGAACGCGATCGGAAGAAATATTATCGGTTACATCGTGATCACGGTCATGATACCGAATAATGTATCCAGCTCAAGGATGAAATAAAAGCCCTGATTCGACGAGGTTACCTCGAAAAGTATCGGAGAGATCCACCGACTCAACTTTCAGCCGACTGAGGAAGCTGTAAATAATCAATCGACTACGGAAGTCATCAATATGATCTCCAAACGACTAAACTGAGGGATAACTGCCGAAGAAGAGTCGGCGAAACGACAATAACTCAATATAATAACTTTTCCGAAAAAAGATGTTCGGAGAATTCAAACTCCTCACGACGATGCTGTTGTTGCTTCGACAATTAGCTAATAAAAGTATGACGGATGTTTTATTCTACTCAACTTCCTTTCGAATGCAACTACTCGGAGAATCAACTGCTTTAGTGTCAATTATATTTTGATCCTCTTGTAAAAACCGACGTCCCGACTGTACTTTGGCTTTCACTGTAAAAAGTCAGAAGACCGATTTTATCTCGACATTGACTGTACTTCGACTTTCACTGTAAAAGATCAGAAGATCGACTTTATCTCAACATCGACTGTACTGAAGCTTTCACTATAAAAATCAGAAGATCGACTATCTCGACACCGACTACATTCCGGTTCCTTGCAGAACTGACTTATCAACTTCAACTGGAGGCCAAGGCCGGCGACGCAGACTTTCTCCACAAAAGTCGCACTGCCCTCATAGTCGACTCTCCATTGAAGCAGCTGGCTAATTTACTGACTTAGTATCACTAAGAAAGGCAAAATGTCAAGATGACCAAAGTTGGATTGGAACTATACCGACATAGCCACAGCCAGTCGAGGGATATTCAGCTTGCCACCGATTATCAAACACTACGACGTGTAAACCCGATCAAACTTCAGATAATGGATATTCGACTTACCATCGTTATCCTAACTAAATACGTTGGAAACTATGCGACTAGCAGATTCTACAAAGTCTGCGAAATAGTCGGATCTACGATCTACATTCAGAGATTATTCTACAAACAGACATTGCAGACTCGACGATATAGAGGAATATTTCAGAACAGAAGTACTTCTTTCATTATCAAAAAAGAAGATTACAAAATTGGACCGAAGTCTGATTACATCTTCTTTACAAAAAGAGAAACCAAGAAAACGCCGACTAATCTTCATCGCCGTCCTTCGCTCCACTGAAGAATCGACAGGCCCACCTTGAATCAGCTTCTTCAATAAACTCCATCTTCCAGCTTGGAGGACGATACGACTCGAGTTGAGCTGTAAAGATGATTGATCGATCGCATTGCTCGACCAACCACATCAACAGCTTGACCCACTTATACGAGAACAGAGAGGGTCTCACCCGGTCGACGACCACACCCTCCTCGTATAAGAGCTAAAGGAGGGCTTCAGATTTTCATCCATCACCGAAGATGATCTTGATCGTGCAGCTGAGACGGAGACGCGAGATATATGGTAACTGATCGTTGACTTCACCATCAGCACCAGAAGTGAAAAGCTAACATCGACCGGCAGCACAATACCACTTTCGAAACCGACCAACAGTCAGACCCGAGAATGAGAGAACTTTCGAACCCGACAGGGAGTCGTTGGTCGGAATCTCCGACCAACCACCCCCTCCAGGAATCTCGTCCATCGGAAGAATTGTCAAAGATTCAAGGGAACTTAAAAAAACGACAAGAAATGTTTTCGCACCAGAACAGCTCTTTGATAGAGCTCTCCCGCCAGAAGAGACAAAATGAGAGATGGATACCTGGCTGACAGCAATCTTTTATATAGAGGAATGCCCAACGGCCCAGATGAAAGCAGCTAGATCGAGACCATGTCGGATGATGACACGTGGTCGCATTTGAACCCGTCATCGGCCTGACGGTTCGAGGCACCTGCATCAAATTAAACCACGTCACCTCCATCTGCGTGTACAGCTCTAACCCAAAAACATCCCGACACATGACAGAAATCTACATGCCAGAATCAAATCGCATGACGTCGGTTCGCCTTCCCGATATAACGCCTGTCGCCGGCTCACCTTCCGCAAAAGACGTCTGACACCAAATCTTCCTGCTGATACGACAGCTCAAAGACGACAAAGTGATTGATCGGTCGTACTTCAGAGAATGTGGTGGCAGAGTTGGAATTTGACATCACAGGCAACAACTCCTTTCGTCCAAAACAACTGACCACATGGCGATGCATGCGGTGACTCACCATTGGACTTAGAAGTAGGGGGACAATTGTTGGGATAAACCGACCGACCCTCATAAACCGACTGATCTCCAACGCAGACCGACTGACACCCGGCTCTGGCCCCACAAACAGACATGATTCAGATCAACCAACTACCGACTTCGACTCAACAACAGCTGATCGATCAGACATACAACTTCGACTCTACATCGATTGAGTATGCGGTTCCGACTCTTCATCGACCAACTGAGTGAACCGCACCGATCTATTGCCGGCCGACTGACAAATGATTCGACTACTACCGATCAACAACAGACGACTTAGACCATCGGCATAACAGAACTACTAACCGACGGTTGCTCATGAATTCTACCGATATATGGTCGGCTAATCTGCTCAGCATACCATAACCGTCACGAACGGTTACCGACCGTATATCACGGCGCGATCAATAGGAATTAACGATTCACTACATGATTATGGTCAATGATTCAGCGTCATAAAATACGGGATCAGGTCCGACGGTTACGAAAATCTCATCTATAAAAGGAGATAGGAGAAACATGGTTGGTAAGCCAATTCTTGATAAAAACTCTGCTACTGTCTACATTCAACTCCTGTTCATCAACTTTCTTTTCTGACTTAAGTATCGGAGGATTCCCGTCAGACACAAATTCGATCTGCGTGGATGCTGTTTTGCAGGTGTTCATTTTTGATAATAGACGACAGAAAGTTGACCGCAACATATAAGCTTATATCTATGTTCAGAGTCTCTATTCAACTCCTTTGCTTTCTTCTCAGTCTTTTGTTGGGTCCCTTTGTTTTCCCATGTATTATTCGCACCTTTTTTTGGTAAGGTGTCGAGGAGAGTAAAGACCAAACAAGAAGAACCAAAAAGAGAAACAGAAGGTAACACAAAAACAGAGAAGAGAAGATCAAGAACCCCGTGCTCTAGGAAATCCCATAACATATTGTTCACACCTTCTTCTGCTTTGTTGTTCAGTCACCAACTCATCAGGTTCCGAGTCTATTTTGTACCATATATACTCCGCCTCAGCCTTTGTTTTATATAAGTTCACACGTTTCACCGAAAAAACAGAAAAAACTCTACGCACGCGTGCGTGCGTGAGAGAGAAGGAGAGGGAGAGGGAGAGTCTCCCATCTCTATTTAGACGCAACAACCGTCCCTTCGAAGACTTGCGTCAGATCCCTAAATGAATAGACACATTTGGTACAAATTCACAATGGTCAAGCACATCAAATCACAACCATTGGTGCATATAGAGAATAGACTTTGAACTTGGAAGCAGCAGAAGTAACAGCTAGCAAATGTAAAGCTCGCAACGGTCAAAAGAGGCAAGTCACTGGGATTAGCATCTGTCAAGAATGGACATGAGGCTCCAGCAACCAACACAGTCAAGTGCCTCTTGTTTCTTTCTTTTTTTTGTTTGCTATGAACTGCCTCTTGTTTCTCAAAATTCAAAAGCATCAAAGAATAGAGAAACTTGCATATTTCAGTCTGTCGAGTCCAGTCATAAACACAACTGAAAGGAACCAGGCATCTGCATTATCACATTCTATATTTCTTTGTTCGTATATTTCAAACATGAATTATTTTTCAAGCTCAGATCAAATTGCTGTATGCAACATTTTTGCCCAGCTATTTCTCATAAACAGCCAGCTCTTCTATAAACAGCCAGCTCTTCTATATTCTGCACATCTAGACACTTGCAGAAGATCGCAGGATGACATGGTGGCATTGCCTACAAACATGGGTTAGATTGGGACTGACAATTCGTGTTCGCGGGTCGTAACCGAATCATATCCTTTTGGAGGTATAATACAAATTAACTCAACCTGTATATGATCTGTTTAATTAAACGAGTCGATCTATGGAATACGAATATACATGGATTGACACGATAGGATCCGTCTGACATGGTTAATAACCGTGTTGGCGGATCAAATAGGTACACGACTCGCTTAATAATCTGTTTAACTATTTGATTTATTATAAATTTAACTAAAATAATAAAATTTAGTCAAAAATTTAATAATATAAAATAATTTAGTTACCTGCTATGCTAATTCACAACTCTAAAACAAATTAAACAATTTAAAAATTAATTTATTTACAAATACTCCTCATTTGCTCTCAAATAATCTTAAAATAAACGTGTTAAACGTGCTTAAATGTGTTATGTAACCCATTAATCTGTTTAACCTTTTTAGTCAAAACGGGTCAAAACAGGTTACACGGATCAACCCACTTAAGATACGAATTTGTCGTGTCACTAGAACCCATTTATTCCAAATCTAAACCTACCTAAGTACGTGTCGTGTCGTATTTGTGTCTGTGTCAATGGATCGTGTTGAAAATTGCCAGCCCTAGGCCAGACCAACACAACCATTTCAAGAAGTGGTCAAGATGTCAACAAAATATTAACTTGCTCGTTAACTAATAAGAACAAAAACACATCTATATGTTTTAATATATTTGCCAAGAAAGGACAATTCTAAACATTAGACCTGCAAATCACTCTGAAATTATGGAAGGCATGGAAGACGCATCATGGATAGGTGCAAACACATCAATATGAAGTGCATCGTATTATTCATTAGGGCAAAAATTTGTATTTTATCATTGTTCACAGTTAACAAAACCACAAATTATGCTAACAACATAACTCCTTTCAGTAATCAATGGTAACAATGTAGTTCACTTGAGTTTTCATACCATGCGCAAATTGGATGGACAACCAACCAGATATCAATGTCATTCGGAGCTATGTTCAGAACATCAGGATATATCTCATGAAGACACTGGAGGTGCTCGCAAAGCAGGGCAGGATTGTATTCTATGAGATTTTTTTTCCCCCCCTGAAAATAGGGGCTTCTGAAGTATGCCACATGAGACTGGGTTGTACATGTCCAAGTAGAGATTACCAATTTGTGCATACAGATTTGGATCAACAATGATAAATTCTCTGATTGACCAAAAGCAATTGGAGCTTCAAAAGCAATGATTCATTGAATGTGACCATCTGCAAATGCATGCTTATTCATTTTAGCTGTCTCTGATTTTAGAGGCCACATAATGGGATCAGAAGACCCAACAAAACCTATAACTAAATGTGCATCACTGCCATGTCTAACATGCAGCAGCCACAACTAATATTTAAAGTAGAACAGAATAGCATTAGTATATCAAAACAAGCATTGTTATAGACATTATTTAAAAAATCATTCTTGATAAAAATGAAAAAGGTCAAGCTTTATGAATTTGGTCTCTGAAACTTCAGAAGAAATGTTGTACAGACAGCAAGATTGCAATAGGCACCAGGTATAGCAATAAGGAGAAGACCATTAAACCATCATAACAAAGCACAATCCTAAGCAGAAGCTGAAAGTGCAACCCCTACTGAAACAAGAAAAGTAGTTTGGCCCCAAAGAGGCTAGCAGCTTGAGCACACTTCACACTTAAAGAATACAAGGACAAGTATGTGATGCTAATGTTCAAAATTGTGAGGATGTCAGAGGATAAATATGTCATTCATGGATGGAATTCAGCTTTTTTGTAACATGGGAGTTGCAACATAAGGTCAATGGTCTAGACATTGGTGGCAATCAAGAAGCTAGTGGATTGTGGGGACAATATCTAGAAGAGGCAAGGTCCAAGGTGTATCATTCAAGGCGGAGAGAAGCACATGCATAGGCAATGAATCAATCATCACAGGACAAATGCTTTTAGAATGGTCGATATGTGGTTAATTGCACATAGCCCATCATGCCCTGAAAAATAGATGATGAAATATTTTCTGTTAAGGGTCGGGGCAATTGGGTGAGATCAAGATGAAGATACCAGAGAGCATGGGGAGCTGGAGCTTTAGGTTGAAATCGTGAAGTTGTGGAGGTGGACAAAAGTTAATACTTGAAGCTTTCTAGGGATAGAGGCAAAATGAAGAAAATAGCCTGAATGGTCTGGCCAGTGAAATGTTCCACAATGCACCTGATGATGGTCCTTCAGGTAGCAAAAGGTATCCTTGTCTTGGGCGGTGAATTGCATGGTTGAACATGTAAAATTCATGGTTTCTCTTTTGTCTAAAAAGAGGAGAAGTTGGCATGGAATGTTTAAGGCGATCGAGAAACTGTGATGGGCAGCAGTTTGGACTTGATAGATTAAATCAGGGAGAAATAGGTTAGGCAGCAACACAGGGACCTGCATGACAGCTTGAGGCAGCCGAGATAAGACTGTCTAAAATGTCTTCTCAGTTCAGTGCATAGTATAGATAAAAATCCAAGTAAATAAGAAGCTAGACTCCGTTTCTAGTGGAAGGGATGGTTTGTAACTTTGTACAGTAAGAAGGATGATTGTGGTAGAACAATGGTTTCTCTCATAGAAAGGATTGTATGCTATGACTACAAATGTGGGCGTTGAGGGAGCCTGGATAAGTGCTGCACTGGTTTGACTAATGGATTGTACATCATGGTTTAAGTAATGCAAAGGGAGCCTGGTGCACTAGCTCCAAGCTTGGAGGATCTCCAATGCATGGAAACATATGCTAGTGCTCTTGGCAATCCACAGTTAATGCAAGAGAATGTCATTATCAATAATACCAGAAAAATTGTACAAAGTCAATCCTGCGGTCATATTAATAAAAGATGCACCAAGAGTCCTGAATAAAGAATTTCAAAGGCAATTGCTAATTTATAAGGAAGATCACTTTAATGACAATTATCAATTTCTGTTGTAACCACTAGATATGAAGCATCTCCTATATAGAGCCATCGCTATCGAAAAGCACCATCTGCATCCACTGAGGACCCAGCATCACCTTTAATAGAATATGCAGAGGCTTCTGCTTCCAAGAATACACGCCTCAGATGCTTGTCTTCCAAATGTCGCTGCCAAGAGTGATGGTGGAAATTTAATTAAGAAGTTGGAACGTGGAGTTTGAGACATCAGAGGTTCAATCCTCAAAAACCATAATAACTAAGAGAAGGAAAATTTCCTTCCTTATCAAGGAAAGCAAAATGCATGCTAGTCAATAACCTTTTCATATGATAGATCAATGCATTTACGATACAAGAGAGTCCGAGTTTCCAGTTTATGAACCTAATGGCAATAGACAGTCAATATACCAGTACCATTAATGGTACTAGAGATAGAAGTTTTCTTCTTTTTTCATTAACTTCTCCTTTGATGCATTCTCGAATCTTCATTTTTTTCCTAAAGACATCTTGCTGATTAGAGAAAATATGCTCGATTAAATCACGTAAATTTAGCTCTTTCACAATGAAGACCTCCTACTCCTACCCATTTCAAAATGGTTAGAAGATTTCAACCCCAACCTCAATTATTTCATTTCTTTACAGTATCTGCAACTAAGATCAAGCATAAGAAAACTTGCTTTTCACTTGCCATGTAACCCTAACTATTTTCTCGTATGTAGCATAGTCTTCTGTGCATATGGAACCCTAACCATATTTACCCTAATGTAACAAGAAAAGAAACTCAAATTAATCTGAAAATATTGCACCTCTATGCAATAAGGTTCTCTCTCTCTCTGGCATACAGTTTTACCTCCATACTTCCATTTGAACCAGAAAAGGCGCATCAATGAAACCATTTGAACCAAGAAGACAAGGTAAATATAATTGTGACCGGAAAATGACAAAAAATCAGGAAATAACAAAGGGGAACTCACAGCAAGGCAGGCTCTGTACTTCTCCCACTCGGAGACGCACTCCTCTTTGTCCCACTGACCCTTTGAGAACTTCTCGGAATACCACCTGACAATTTTTCCCATAAAAATTCGATCTTTCTTCACTAAAAACAATAAAAATAAACAAAGAAACCGCACTATAGAACTCCAAGAACAAAATTTTCGCGTGATGTGATGCTATGAAGGAGAGAAATCAGAGACTTGGAGGATTAGAGAACCTATTGAAGCAGTCGTGGTAGGCGTTTCTGAGGTGAGCGCAAGGAGACGCAGCAGGGGCTGATGTTCCCCTCTTCGTATTATTATCGATTCCCATGGGATCCACGGCGAGTCGTCAAGTATCCAGAATCCCAGAAAATCTCCTTGGGTATCTAAAGATGATAATTTTTTCCCCAGATCTCCGGTGGGATCTTGAGGCGGCGACGGGCGATCCCTGTCCGATTCCCTTGCAGCCTTGGGAAACCACGAGCATCGGAGAGGGTCGTCGCACGTTTCCCATTCCCGAATACAGCCTTGAGCCGTTTGACCATTCGCTTGGTCCACCTCGTTTCCCTTATTGGCCGAGTTTGGTTGGTGCTAAGAGAAGACTAATTATTGGATGCAAGAAAATTTCTCAAAGGAAAAAAGTAAATGCAAGAAAAGTTTTAACTTGGTAAATGATGCACGTTTATGGATCTCTCCACAATTTCGCAGGTAGTTCTATGTACAATGCAGTCTAAAAACTTATGCATGATATTTAACATAGATGGATCAAATATTAAGTATATACTAACAAATGTAGACATGGTGCATGGTTTCATAATAAAAAAATAACACAATAACAAATAGCTACAGTGATTTCAAATAAAACATAGAATATTAAATAAAATAATAAAAATATTGAATAAATATAAGTAGAGGAACTCAAATAATTTTTCTACTAATTGTCTGGTATGTACTGATGTTAGAAAGCTTAAACATGTTAAAATTATTTTTTAAAACAATAATGACTTTCAGAAAATTATGGAACTTAAAATTGTTAAAATATAAAGTATACATTAAATAATATTAAAGTATAAGTATATAAACTAATAAAATTTAGATATAAATTAAATAAATATAACAAAAAAAATCCTAATGCCTTATTCAATTAGATTACAAAATATGAATGTGGTTATTTTTTTAAGAAAGAATATGAGTTTTATAAAATAGAAAGGCAAAACTTGTAAACATATCAATAAATATAAAAATTATAAAAAGCAAATACCTTGGCTCTATCATGGATGGAAAGATGAAAGAGATTGGTACAAAAACAAGGAGAGAGATTGATTTGGCTGATGAAAGGAAGATATCTTGATGTCCATGTGAGAGATAGCATGGGAGGAAATATTTGAGATTTAAACTAAGAGAGATTGAGAGGGGGATAAACATTAGAAGATGGAAAGCTGGAGAAAAAGGAGATCACCAGAGGAGAGAGACCATGACGACGAGGGACTTGCTTGGCCAAATAAAATTTGAAGAAAGAGAAGTAATGGTATATAAAATTAAAATTTTATAAGTACGAAGTCCAATTTTAAGATTTTGTTTTTCCAACTATCCATATGCACTACAATCTTATTATATAATTTTAGATATTGTCTCGTTGATATTCTCTTTATGGGCAAACTTGTTAGACCCAAAAGACCCCGATGCACTTTTTAATATAGTACAAATATACTAAATATTTAATTTATACATCCCATATCTAATATTTAGATCAATACAAAATTATTGAGAGTCGTCTAAATATGTATCATGCTTAAGGTTGCAAATGGGTCATGTTGATTTGTGACCCGATACCAATCCAACCTACTTAGACTCGATCTGAACATTTTAAAAGGCCCATGGGCTAAGTCGGGTCATAAAAATTAAACATATTCCATTCTTCTACTCTATGACCCTATCCAACTTGAACATGATATATCATTAGGATTCGAATCTTTTTGAGCATCTAAATTGTGATTTAAGACCTGTATGAGTAATGCTTTTAACATAAAATACGTTAAATTATTTTTATATTCTAATTTATTTTGAAATAATAATATTTATTATCTATTTTATGTAGTTAATAGTAGTTGGCTATGTGATAATTATAATATAGTTAGCTATATTTGATCTAGATTCGATCTGAATTCAATCCGAATCTAATTTTTTTCATTCGACTTCGATTATACATGGACTCAACACAATTCTAATGTCCCATTAGATTAAAAATTTTGACCGTAGATCCTGTCCGACCTTATCCAATTGTTTATTAGATTGGATCTATATTAACATTAGAATTCGATCAAAGAACCATATTAGGTTGAGGTCAATCCTAATTTAAACCATCCCAAGCCATTTGCACTCTTAATCATGTTATAAAAATAGCAAATATATAAATCTGATATTTTTCTTACAAGATGATTAAAGATTTTTTTTTTGGCAGAACAACATTTGACGGTACTTATTTTCAAAAGAAGGTGATCTAGGTGGGCAAATGTTAGCTTCACAATGAAACATCAAAAGATTGTTATTATATGCGAAAAAAATCAGTTGTTCTAAGCAATATTTGATCTGAACCTAGAAGCTAGAGAGCAAGAAATTAATGCGAAAACTAGGAGGCTAGGAAAACTAGATCCAAGAGCTAGGGATACCTGGTGGCCTTTTCAACTCACTACCAAAAGGCTTCTCCATGCTAGGAAATCCACTCACTGGTGCTTGAAATACGCTATAATCAAGGAATTCATCAATTGGCTTCATCATTGTCCCTGGAATCCCACATAGCTTGCACAAATTCCACCACATAAGGAAAAGGTGCAAAATAGCATACAAAAGTATAATTCTTAGGCTCCGAGACCTCCACAAGGGATAAGAATAACTAAGTATCCTCAAAGTCCTTGAAAAACTTAAAATACAACTTCCAAAATATTTAAATTAAAATTTCTTACTGAATGGGCTATTGCAGGAAAAAATATGTTCCAACAATCATCGGAATGCTTCAGATGGTAACGTTGGTTGTTACATGAGGGTGAAAGGTTCACCAACAATTTCCTTAGTCTTGGCTTTGGATTCAAACTTGGTCACTAATCTTTTTGATGGTTAGTAATGTGCTGTCAAATCTAAAAAAAAAAATCAGGCCCGGAAACAATTTCACTTTACAAGTTTATAGAAGGTGGTTTTGATAGCGAACATGAAACCATTGATGAAAAGGAGAAGGAGATATTTATTTTTTTTCTTCACTCTTGA
>KE504784.1:798986-812241 GCA_000441515.1 Elaeis oleifera | reverse complement strand
AAAAAATATTTAAAAAAAATGGGAAACAGGGGCGGATCGCCCTTGTTTCACGCTGTGGAGCCGCGGGAGGTGTTTACGCTGCCCGACGGCCACGACGGCCCGCCGGAGGCCCCTCCGGCAGACCTCCCTCCGTCTTTTTCTTCCTCTCTCTTTCTCTTCCTCTCTTTTCCTCATTTTCTCTCTTTTCTTCCCCGGCACCGGCATGTGCCGTTTTCCATGCCAGAACCATCTCGGTTCCCTGCCGGGACGGTTCGGCACACCCCGTACTGGACGGTTCGGCCCGGTACGGCATTCCTTACTAAGAGAGTTGAGGATTAGATGGTCTCTTTTTTATTTAATTTCATTTACCATAGAATATACTATGGCCATTTCATCATTTTATTCCAAATGAAATCTGTTTTTATTTTTTTCATGTCTGTTTGTCTTTTTGTTCTTTCGATATGTATATATTGCATAATTGTAATATGCAGTGCATGTTGAAAGGTATCCTGTCTCCCTGAGGACTCCACAAACCATTTGTATCATTATTTCTCTTTTATCATGGTTCAGTATAGCAAATATCTTCATGTTTTCTAAAAAAAAGAATCTTCATTTACTTATAATCTTAAACAATTCTCTACTTTTGCTGAGTGAGTTAAATCACCATAAGTTTTTTGTGTTATCCTCAATCCTCTCTTATAATGTTTGTCTCACAAAATATTATTTCTCCATAATATTTCCTATCATGAGATTTTGGAAATTTGTAAAATCGAACATAATTTTTTTCAAGGTTTAATTTTGCTGACTTTTAGAAGTTCAAACAATGTTCGACTTTGACGGGCCACAAGTTGTCAATTAAATGGATGACTACGAATATAGGAGGAAAATATGGAAGGATTATCTTTGAAGAAAAAAGAAAAAGGAGATATATTATGAGATCACAACATATAGCTGATTGGTGTGTAAATTTCTTTGTTAATTGGTTTAATCGGTAATTGTATTATTGAAATCTTTGCAAAATTTACAGTTAGTGAGGCTGTTCTTGCTTAATGTTTGCGTACAGGTGGTTGCAAATTTATCGAAGGTGTTTCCCAGGGATACAGAAGCTCCACCTGGTGGTGTGGATGACATGACAAAGTTATCATATTTGCACGAACCTGGTGTATTGCAGAATCTGGCCACCCGCTATGAACTCAATGAAATATATGTAAGCTGTTTATCATGTCTTCCATACATGTTAAAGTCATTGACTGGAACAAGGATTGTTCGTGACACTAGGTTCTCTTGCATTCTCAGACATACACTGGCAATATACTGATTGCAGTAAACCCCTTTCAAAGGCTGCCTCATCTTTATGACACTCACATGATGGAACAGTATAAAGGAGCAGCATTTGGGAGTTAAGCCCTCATGTTTTTGCTGTTGCAGATGTTGCTTACAGGTGATACTCAATATCCCCTATTCTTTTCCCCACAAGTCAGTGTATCTAAGTGGGTCTGATCTGGATTTTTCAAACAAAAAAGGGCAATGATAAATGAAGGAAAAAGCAATTCCATTTTGGTCAGCGGAGAAAGTGGTGCTGGTAAAACTGAGACAACAAAGATGCTCATGAGGTATCTGGCATACTTGGGTGGACGATCTGGAGTAGAAGGAAGGACTGTTGAGCAACAAGTATTGGAAGTAAGTTGGAAAAAATGGTCTCATAAAATTCAGTTTCTTCCCAGCAACATTTTGTTTTCTTCCCATTACTTGCAAGAAATGGCATTTGAGGTTGAGCCTGGGTTAATGTCTTCTCATTCTAAATTCAGTCCAATCCAGTTCTTGAAGCTTTTGGGAATGCCAAAACCATTAGAAACAACAACTCAAGGTAAGTTTTTGTTAAATGTGTTATTGTCAACAGAGACACGCTCTTAAATATCTACTCAAGGTTTAAAACAGATAGTTCCATACGTGGGAAATTGTAGCAAATTATTTATCCTGTCTGTTATTAGATAATTGTCAATTCCAATCAGCTAATGTGTCCTTCTCATTTCTGTGCATTAAATTGTGTTCAAGTCGGTTTGGTAAGTTCGTTGAGATTCAATTTGACAAAAGTGGGAGGATATCTGGTGCTGCTATTAGAACCTACTTGCTTGAAAGGTCTCGTGTCTGCCAAATCAACGATCCCGAGAGAAATTACCACTGCTTTTACCTTCTTTGTGCTGCCCCACCTGAGGTTTCTATTCTCTATTTCCTTATCTATGGTACATTTTAATTGTACCTGTGGAATAATCTGAGGAATATGACGGTATTATCATACTGGCAGGATATTGCAAAGTATAAGCTGGGAAATCCTCGATCATTCCATTATCTTAATCAGTCCAATTGCTTTGAATTGGATGGGGTCAATGATTCTCATGAATATCTAGCAACTAGAAGGGCCATGGATATAGTTGGAATCAGCGAGCAAGAACAGGTATGCAATATGAGTTGTTTTCAAGGCATAAAGCTGTGCAAATATTGAATACACTTTATTCTATTGCTTAATAGTAATATAAATTTCTTAACAATGTTACCGTCTTCAGGAGGCAATATTCAGGGTTGTAGCTGCTATACTACATCTTGGGAATATAGAATTTGCAAAAGGGCCAGAGATAGATTCATCCGTAATTAAGGATGAGAAGTCAAGGTTCCATCTCAACATGACGGCTGAACTGCTGGTGTATGTCCAAGTTCTTTGTTCTGTTATTTGAAATGTTTGAAACTCCTTTACCAAATTTAATATTGATAAATTATCAATTTAACAAACTTCCATAAATAAATGCTCAATTGCAGGTGTGATGCCAAAGGTTTGGAAGATGCACTAATTAAACGTGTGATGGTAACACCAGAAGAAGTTATTACAAGAAGTCTTGATCCTGCTTTTGCAATTGTCAGCAGGGATGGTCTAGCAAAACGTTATACTCCCGCCTATTTGATTGGTATGAACCAAGAATCTCATCTGTTATCTGAGAAGTTTTTTGCAAGGTTCCATGTTATTTCAGAGGTTCTTATTACTATTTGTGCAAAGCATATTATTTTATGACTGATTATAATGTCTGCAGGCTAGTAGATAAAATCAATGTATCTATTGGGCAGGACCCAAACTCAAAGTCACTGATTGGAGTTCTTGATATCTATGGTTTTGAAAGTTTCAAATGTAATAGGTAAGCCATCCACAGAATAATGCAAGTGCAAGTGCAGTATCTGTTCTGAGAAACAATTAATCATTATCCTTGATTTTGTAAACCTAAATTAATGCATTTTTGGGAAAACAGTTTTGAACAATTCTGCATCAATTTTACAAATGAAAAGCTGCAACAACATTTCAACCAGGTTTTCCTGAAATCCTGGCCATAATTTTCAGGCAGCTTTTCTTACAATTTATTTTTAACACATGATGTTGTCATTGCAGCATGTCTTTAAAATGGAGCAGGAGGAGTATACCAAGGAGGAGATTAACTGGAGCTACATTGAGTTTGTTGATAACCAAGATGTGCTGGACCTAATTGAGAAGGTGCCTTTTTCCTTCTCTTGATGCATGATAACCGGACTACTTTAAGCCTGCCCTAGGAGCACTCCATTATTTAATTAATCATAAGATTGGCCTTTTACACTATGCTTTTGAAGAAAGATGGATGGGAGATTGGTGAAGCATTGTTGTAGTAGTTTATATTTAGAGCAAGTCTTCTAAAGTTTCATTTTGGATAATGTTTGGACAAGCTATGGACAAGAACTTGGTAGCCTCAATATTGGATAATGTTTTAAACAACAGTTAATGAAATTGTGCTTGCTAATTTCAACAAAGTCCTTGGATGAAATATATTCTTGATTAATGCAAAAGAGGAAATATGATGTATGAAATTATTTATGAATAATTTCACTCGGGAAATATATTTGAAATTCTGCAAAATTCATTTAGGCTCCAAAACCCGATGTTATCTCATCAACCACCTGTATTTATTTGAACAGTTAGCAAGAACCACAAATCATTTATTCATTGATGGGCAAAATAGATGTCATATCAATCGTCAATATGATCCATGTTTATTTTGTGTTGATAACTGTTAAGTTTCAAATAAATTGAAAGGATGTATAGTGAATGCATATGTATGGATTTGTAAAATTAATTGCTTCTAACAAACAATAAAAGCGATCTAATTCCATCATGTAACATTTTGATGAGGTTGATATGCATCATCATCGTCCTGATCATCAAATAACCTCGACATTTATAAAGGTGGACATAACAACATATTAAGTGCCTGGTCCCAGGGATACATATATTAATTGATCAGCTGTGCATGGTAGGGCATCTACATAACTTGCCTTTGCCATTATTAAGTTAGAGTCTTGGTTGTAACCTCCATGAGTGTAATGTCCATAGGTTCTATTGTAATTGTGCAGACCGTCACCAATTGAGGTACCACTGGAGTGAACTTGTGGGTATTCCTTTCTGTTCGTGGCATAACTAAAACTAGAAACTGCTCTATGGTTGAATAGCTGGAAATATGCCTATCTAGCAAAGCCACCATAAATGGAATCATCCCTAAGGCTACAATCATCACCATTTCCTTGAGCACCTTTGTCGCCATTGTCATCATCACCATCTTTTACCGGTGGTTGAACACGCATCTGGCAATCTTGCTACTGGATCCACTGGATATGGCAGTTTGGACTTAGAGTATGTTAGATGCAATATAGGAATCAAATTTTACCATACTAAGCGAACACACATCCTGAAACTCCTTTCCAAGATGCTCCTGCAACGTTCCTGTTCCATGAATCTTTGGCATGTTTGTTTATTTCTGGTATTATCCAAGCCCTGGAATAACTTATCAATTCTATTATGATACATATATACCTGCATGCATATCTTATGGCTCCAACTTGTGATTCAGTGAAAATGACAAAGCTTCTACCTTTCTCTTTTTGTGCAGAAACCTGGTGGAATCATTGCACTTCTTGATGAAGCCTGGTAAGTGGCTGGTGTTTGACCTCTGCTAGTCTCTACCATCACTGTTCTTGTTAAGGCCTGATATAAAGCTTTTGGAGTCTAGTGGTTACTTAACAAGGTATCAGTGCCAATGTTTATGGGTTCAAATCCCATTCAGGCGAATTTTATCCCTTTTTTGAGTCTTTTTCTCATCTTGACTCGTTTGGGTTATTACTTGAGTTCGTTGATCTTTTATCTTGAGTCATTCTTGACTCATTCATGCCTTCACATGCATGATCCGGCCTGCATGTAAGGAAGGGTGTTAAGGCCTGATATATGTTATGACCTCTTCCCTACCAGCTTAATCTTTTGGGGTCTAGTGGTTAGTTAACACTTCTTAGCTTTGCATAATGCTGATATTCAAATTTCAAAGCAGTCCTTGAATTCTTATTCTCCCCAATATGCATGCGCTGCAATGTCTGCTGTGGACATATGTTATTCTTTCCCGTATGTAACCCAGCTTATCTTGTGTTATGATGTGCCAATCAGCATGTTTCCCAAGTCAACACACGAAACGTTTGCTCAGAAGTTGTATCAAATGTTTAAAACAACAAGCGGTTTAGCAAACCAAAGCTCTCTCGTACTGATTTTACCATTTCCCATTATGCAGGGGAGGTAAGCATGTGTTGCACTCAAAAGACCCTGTTCTTTCACATGAACTGTTTTGTCTTTCGTTCATAATCTTTTTATGCTCTGTGCAGGTAACATATCAAGCCAATCAATTTCTAGATAAAAACAAAGACTATGTGGTGGCAGAACATCAGGATTTACTGAATGCATCTAACTGTCCCTTTGTAGCGGGTTTATTTCCGCCACTTCCTGAGGAGACATCAAAATCTTCCAAATTTTCCTCCATCGGGTCACGCTTTAAAGTAAGATACACTTCATATGTTATTTATTTTATTACAATCTCCTTAGAGATAAATTCTGTTGTTCTATTTATCCTGAAAATGAAAATACTTGAAGCATTATTTTTTTTGTCGTCTTTGAATTACATATGCCTCTTTAATATTTTTATTATTCATACTTTTATTTAGTATAGTATCTATGCTCAATATGTATCTATGCATGTTATAAATGAAATGTTTATGCTTGACCATTGAAAAGGACAATATTTGTAAAATTAGCTGCTAATTATTTTATTCATTTTGTACTGATGTTTGTAAACAAATTTCAGCTGCAACTTCAATCTCTCATGGAGACCTTAAGCTCTACAGAACCTCATTACATCAGATGTGTGAAGCCAAATAATCTCCTTAAACCTGCTATTTTTGAGAACTTCAACATTATCCATCAGCTACGCTGTGGAGTAAGCAACCAACTTTGTTCTCATTATGCCTTTTGCATTCTACATCTTTCTGTACAAGCTTTTCATTATCTAAAATTGTTTCCTTTGTATATATGTTTTCATATTTGTAGGGTGTTCTTGAAGCAATTAGGATCAGCTGTGCTGGATATCCAACTAGAAGAACCTTTTATGAATTTCTTCATCGTTTTGGTGTTCTTGCCCCAGACGTTTTGGAAGGAAGTAAGTCCTATGCAGTTTGAAACATGCATTCTTGGTGCATTTTTCCAGTACTTAATTATGCTTAAATTTCAGCTGTATAATGATGCACCTTCAACTGGATGTTTTGTTACTGTTCAGCAATGATGACAAAGTTGCGTGCCAAAAGATTTTGGATAAAATGGGACTCAAAGGTTACCAAGTAAGTTACTTGCTACCAAGTTGCATTGACTGGTACTGATTTCTATTATATCTTTCATATAGGTGGCTTGTGAATTATTTAAGTAACTTGAGTGCAATGAAGAAGTAAGAAAGAAATACTGATTCATCAAATGGATAAAGGGTGAGATAGACTACAAAGGTGAATGAAAAATGCATGATGGCTTTGCTCCAGCTTATCCCTGGATGCATTGAATGCTTTGAAATGGCATCTAAAATCAAGCAATCTAATTCTGCATGCCTAAAAGGAACCACATGTCTCAGTCCTTCCTTTATTTATTCTCCTAGTAAATGTATTTTACTTTGTTATATTTTGCAATTTATATCAATATCCCATTGCCCTTGTTTTTGCAAGTTATATTTTGTTTCAAAATGTCAATCTCTTGCATTGCATGACATGGTTGGCTTTGGCAGATAGGAAAGACCAAGGTGTTCTGAGAGCTGGCCAGATGGCTGAACTGGATGCCAGAAGAGCTGAGGTACTAGGAAGAGCTGCCAGAATTATTCAGAGACAGATTCGTACATATATTGCTCGCAAGGAATTCCTTATGCTGCGTAAAGCTGCTATTCATTTGCAAGCTCGTTGGAGGGGTATACTCTTAATTTAGATTAAAAATGCCAATACAGTGTGATGGTTGCTTTAAACTAGCCTAAAGTGTATGCCTATGTATGCTGCATGACTGTCTTCCTATTGAAAGTCCCATAATGCAATTGATTGTTTCTCGTCCACATGGTCTATGTAGTTAGATTGGTCAATATGTTAAATTACCATTTTTTTCTTCTCTTTTTGGTTAATTGCAGGAAGATTGGCTTGTAAGTTGTATGAGCACATGAGACGGGAAGCTGCAGCACTGAAAATTCAGAAAATTTGCATCGTTATTTTGCCAGGAAATCTTATACAGCACTTCTATCATCTGCAATTACACTGCAGACAGGCTTCAGGGCAATGGCTGCTTGTAATGAATTTAGATTCAAAAAGCAAACCAAAGCAGCAATTCTTATCCAGGTTTGTTTCTTTCAGTACCAAGATGTTGCTATTTTCACTGGTGATGAATGGTTTACTCTGTTCTCCATATCTGCTGTTTCTTTCCTCTCTATGAATGGTTTGCATTTTGAATTCACTTGCCATCACATTGAAGCCTCTGTTGCTGAATATTTCCTTATGGATGCAGGCTCAATGGCGTTGTCACAGAGATTATTCATATTACAAAAGTCTGCAGACAGCAACACTTACTTATCAGTGTGCTTGGAGACAGAGACTTGCAAGGAGAGAGCTCAGAAACTCAGAATGGTTTTGTCTACTTCCTGTCTCTTTTACTTTTGAGATGCATTTATGTTTGTAATGAGGCTTAAATTTGAACTATTTTATTTGAATGTATCCAGGCTGCAAGAGAAACAGGAGCCCTCAAAGAGGCAAAAGACAAACTTGAAAAGCGTGTGGAGGAATTGACATGGCGTTTGCAGTTGGAGAAACGATTAAGAGTAACTACCATCTGATTTTTCCTGTTGTTCAATCTCATGCTTAAACAGATGTTGCCTTCTGCATTGCTTGATCAAACATGTCCTTTTCTGTCCATGCAGTATGATCTTGAGATTTAATCCTGTTTGGTTCCAATATGCAGACTGATCTAGAGGAGACAAAAGCACAAGAAATTGCCAAGCTGCAGGATATGTTGCATGAGATGCAGCTGCAGCTAGAAGAAGCAAACTCCATGCTCATCAGGGAACGAGAGGCTGCTCGAAAGGCTATTGAAGAAGCGCCACCAGTAATCAAGGAACCCCTATCTTAGTTCAGGACACAGAAAGATTGATTCATTGACTGCTGAAGTTGAACACCTGAAGGTAGGATCACTGAATTCTGTGCTAGTGATTCATAGTTTTATGCAGGAGGTGCATGAGACATGAGTAAAATTGGAAATTTAATATAAAATTAATCACTAAATCATGTAAATGTAGGCCAAGGTAGCCTGACAATCACTTTGTTAGATGACAAGCAAATATATACATGGTATGAAATGAACTTAGCTAACTAATGGAGAGCTGTTTTTTAGCTGACTCACATGCACCTTTTACTAACTTGTTAGATGCACATTTATTGAATTACTTGATATATCAGATTGTAGCTAATTAGTTAAAGAAAACATGGTGACCTTGCTTTTTCCTCCTTTATCTATGATTGCAGGCTTTGATGCTAACAGAAAGGCAGGCAACTGATGCAGCCAAGAAAGCATATTTTGAAGCTCAAGAAAGGAATAATGAACTAGCTAAGAAATTTGAAGATGCTGAAGCAAAAGCCGATCAGCTTCAAGAAACTGTTCAAAGGTTCTACATTTCTAAGTGTGATAAGAAATGAGTTGTTTGTCGGTTTCATCCCAATTACACATTTAATATGTTGGAAATTTGACAGTCAAATGCTTTAGAGTTTTAGTTCTATTCAATATTAGGAGTCATTGAACTACAATCACAAACCTATAAGCTAAAACTTCCTATCAACCATGTGAGATACTTGTCAACTTTCCTTCCATAAATGCAGACTCGAAGACAAAGTATCCAATCTGGAGTCAGAGAATCAAGTACTTCGTCAACAGGCACTTTCCATTTCACCAACTGGCAGGGCATTGGCTGCACGTGCAAAAACAACTATCTTGCAGGTGCTTGTCACATCATTGGTGGTCTCCTTTTTAAATCCTTCTTTCTAGTTCTTGCTTGTATATGCTTGTTCTTTATGTGCTGTCTTACCAGAGAACTCCGGAGAATGGGAATCTTCCAAATGGTGAAACTAAACTTGCATTGGTAGGTGCAATACTGTCCTTTGGATGCAAATGTGGTTTGTGTTGATTTACTTAATTGACAAACATTTGGTTCTTTCCCATCCATAAAAATAATTGCAGGATCTAAGTCCTGCCTTGCCTAATCCCAAGGATCTTGAAAGTGAGGAGAAACCACAGAAGTCACTGAATGAAAAGCAACAGGTATGCCTTTTTTTCTTTTCTTTTTTTTTTGATATAACTTGCTGTGTCACCAAGGGATAGTGCAGTAAATGTTCCATATGTTCATCATGACCATGTACTTTTATTTCTGTCACCTATTTCTCATCACTGCAGCCTTTCTTCTACAGGAAAACCAGGACTTGCTGATTAAATGCATCTCTCAAGACCTAGGGTTCACTGGGGGAAGACCTATTGCTGCTTGCCTCATATACAAATGTCTTCTTCATTGGAGATCATTTGAAGTTGAAAGGACTAGCGTTTTTGACCGTATCATTCAAACAATAAGCTCAGCCATAGAGGTATTCTACCATCTTTGCCTTTTGCTGAGGCTTGTAATCTTTCCTGTACCATAGGTTGACTAGGAAAAGTTTTAACCTTTGGGATAAAATGTGAGACAGCTGTAGATATGTAGTAATCCAGTCACTTTCCTGCATCAGAGTCATATTGGTGAAGATTTATCTCATGTCTTATTTTGTACTAATTTTGCAAATTACTGAATTTTGTTTCCTGTTTATTTCAAGGCCCAGGATAACAATGATATATTAGCCTATTGGTTGTCCAACTCATCTGCATTATTGTTGCTCCTGCAACGAACATTGAAAGCAAGTGGAGCAGCCAGCTTGACTCCACAGAGGCGGAGAACATCAGCTTCTTTATTTGGGAGAATGTCTCAAGTGAGAAACGAAAACTTTGTTTCCATATATCGATTCATTAAAAAGGTTTTCATTAAGGTTTCCTTTGAGTTTCTCTTCATTACGGTTTTCATAATTCATTTTGCATTTTTGCTTATTTTTAGGGTATCCGGGCCTCTCCTCAAAGTGCTGGGTTCCTTTCTTAATAGTCGTCTGATTGGTGGATTAAATGATTTGCGCCAAGTTGAAGCCAAATATCCTGCCCTGCTTTTTAAGCAACAGCTTACAGCTTTCCTTGAAAAGATTTATGGAATGATAAGGGACAATTTGAAGAAAGAGATATCCCCACTACTTGGTTTGTGTATCCAGGTATTATCAGACGTTTCTAAATTGTTTGACAATAAAACGATGAAAACTGCTGCATTTCACAATTCTCAGCGACTAATTTTTTGCCAGTCTTTCTCAAATGGCTTTTCTTGGAAAGTTTGTTAAAATTCTGCTAAATGTCAGGCTCCTCGAACATCTCGTGCAAGCTTAGTGAAAGGATCACGTTCTCAAGCAAATGCCATGGCCCAGCAAGCTTTGATCGCACACTGGCAAAGCATTGTGAAAAGCTTAACCAACTACTTGAAAACACTTAGAGCCAATTATGTATGTTTCACAGTAGTAAATGTCTTCTTTTTTCTTTGTGAATATTTTCACCTTCTTATGTTTGCCAACTTTGCAGGTTCCCCCATTCTTAGTGCGCAAGGTTTTTACCCAAACATTTTCATTTATCAATGTTCAACTATTTAACAGGTATGTCTTAATTTCTACTCAGCATTGGTTGCTGCTATGCTGTTAAACTCATGTGATAAGATATAGAGTAATTTCTCCTTGTCTTTTCTCTCTCTTCGGTAGCCTTCTTCTTCGGCGTGAGTGCTGTTCATTTAGCAATGGTGAATATGTCAAGGCAGGATTGGCTGAGCTAGAACGCTGGTGCTATGATGCAACTGAAGAGGTGACCATCTGTCTTGTAGTCTTTCTCCCTCTAAATAAAGTAAACATCTGGAATGTATTTTCATAGAGAGAGCATTAATGAAGAGCTTTCCTAAAATTTATTTGCATACAGTATACTGGTTCAGCTTGGGATGAGTTGAAGCATATTAGGCAGGCTGTCGGATTCTTGGTACATTTCCTTTACATACTGAAACAAGGGCTACTGTTTATGATTAATTTTTTTTTGAGCGAGTTTCTTATCCAACTCTTTCGAACTTCAGGTCATTCATCAAAAGCCCAAGAAGACATTAAAGGAGATAACCAATGACCTCTGCCCAGTGCGGACCATTCCATCCATCCTTTCATATGTTCTTGTATCATTTACTTGTTCAGCCCTAATCCTTGTATTTAACTACAACCTGTATCTTACTCTGTTTTCAGGTGCTTAGCATACAACAGTTGTACAGAATCAGTACAATGTATTGGGATGACAAATATGGTACACATAGTGTTTCATCAGATGTAAGTGCAGTTGATTGACGTACTCTTTCCATGTTCTGTTTATACTTCAGTAGCAATCCTGAGGGAGAGGAGCTTGACAGCTTAAGCCAAGTGTTCTGTCTGATGAGTATCGAGTTCACTAAATTTTTGTAGGTTATTTCGAGTATGAGAGTCATGATGACCGAGGACTCAATAATGCTGTCAGCAGCTCTTTCTTGTTGGATGATGATTCCAGGTGAACTTTTTCACCAAATCTTTGTGGAAAATATTCCAAATTTAGTGGCTCCAGGAATTTCTTAATGAGATATGCTTCCTCTTTATATTTCTTGATGCAGCATACCATTTACAGTGGATGACATCTCCAAGTCAATGACAGAGATAGAAGTGGCAGATGTTGATCCACCACCTTTGATTCGTGAGAACTCAGGCTTTGCTTTTTTGCAACAAAGAAAGGAATAGTGATGTTCCTTTTCATGGGTCCTTGTCTCTGTCTTCCCAGGCATCTGTTAGGCTTTCTCCACCATTCACTGCACCATTCACTGCATCCTGTGCATAAATATCAACCACTTCTTCATCATGTAAATACAATATCATTCCATTCCAACAAAATCAGCTGGTCAGCCCAGGGTAGTTGGTAGATTGTCTTTTCTAGTATTTGCATTTGATTGATTGAATTTTTTTCATATATTTTTTTTTCACGTGTGAGGTGTAGTTAGAGGCAGCAAGCCACTATTCTGACTCTGGGCTGGTATTGAAATGCCCAGGGTATACACTACCAAAGGGTTCCACAGTTACAAGTTGTGATTTGACTTTTAGTATTGTATACTATGTAAGTTATGAAAGCAGCAACGGCGTCAACCTCTTATGTCTGTTGTATGTCACAACTATTGTAATGTAATATATTATTCTTTCTGTTATAAGTTTTCTGAATCTGGTTTTTGTAGTTTATGATCAGACAGCAGCTTCAGCTGGATCTCGAGCCACAAAACCATGGATCCCATTGCTGCTGGTTTGTGGCCAAACTAAAGTAAAATATCTACTGATTACCTGTCTTGTTCAGGATGATATTGTATGTGTCAAAAGAAAACTTGATGTAAATCCAGATTTTTGAGGATTGACTTTGAAAAATTCATGAAAATAAAACTCTCAGGACACGTTTGGTTCACGAAAAGTGGAGAGGAAAAGAGATAATTGTTGAGTGAGGTCTGATTGGATTTTTAGTAGAAGAGAATAAAAAAAAGCTTTTAAGTTACTTTCTATATTTTATGAAAATAAAATTAAGATAAATTTGTAATTTTATTTTTTAAATATTTGTTAAATTATGGTTAAATTTGTAAATATCATGAATAATTAAATAAATATTAAATAGTAATAATATAATATTATATTAATATTATTCTAATATTTATATCAATGTAATATAATATTTTTATTGATA
>KE504784.1:763272-794564 GCA_000441515.1 Elaeis oleifera | reverse complement strand
GGCGACCAGGCGTGATCGACGAGGAGATTGGCCGCAACAGTTTTTAGTTAAACCATTGAGATATTTTATATACGATATGTAACATGTGCATTTTGGAAAATCCTTCCAAGATCCAATAACCTTTTTCTAAAGCTAGAGAAATATATCATTTGATATTGATCTTAAAAATATTAGAATAGTTTATCTGAAAAAGATTCCCGGCTAAGATGTGCTGGGATTTATTGCGGCATTGGTCACCCGTATGGCTGTTATTAAATTTCTTAGTTTGGATACATTTACATCACATGTGTCATGCATATATCTTTTAGTAATTTAGAACGGATCCAAAGCTAGCATTAACCCTAGAAACCATCAGGAGTGGCATTCATGATGGGAAGGGCCCTTTGTCGGTGACCACGGGACCCCAATTAGCGGAAGTCCACCCTGTTCTTTCAAAATATTTGTTAGGTTAATATTAATTCAGCACTTCTGATTTCATGTGAAAGGAAATGCTGCGAAGTGCATCAACCCACAAAACCTCATGCAATTACTGTATTCTGTAGTAGTGGAGTCAATAGAGTGATAATTGTGCTCTAAAACCTAAACCACGTGCAGGCAAAAGCTGTCTCCACCGGCGTGGAGACTCTCATTACTTCCATAAAAAAATGATCAATATAATCGCTTTAAAACTCCCATTCCATCGCTCTCTGACGACTAAAAGCCAAAGATAACCACCGGGGTACCCAATAAAATACAGCCGATGCCGTCCCACATATAAAACTTTCCCTTCCTGTGTAAGACTCGCACGACTATCACCGCAGATAAAAATTCGAATCCCCGAGAGCGAACGCCACGCCACGCCTCGCCGCTGGAATTCACTGAGCGAGGGCGAGAGAGGGAGGGAGAGAGAGAGAAAGAGGGGACTGAATGGCGGAGGAGCAGAGCATGGAGCAGTTCAAGGGCCAGCCGCGACTGCCCGAATTCGCCGCCCCCCGGCGCTACGATCTCTTCCTCAAGCCCGACCTTTCCGCCTGTACCTTCGCCGGCGCCGCTGAGGTCACCGTCGACGTCGTCGCCGCCACGAGGTTCCTCGTCCTCAATGCCGCCGACCTCGCCGTTGACCATGCCTCCATTTCTTCAAGAACCAAGAATCGTCTGAGGTTTCCCCCTAACCCTAGTTTCCTACATCTTGGAGGGTGTTCTCGTTCTTTAGTATTTCTTCTCTATAACGAGAGCCGTGGGCTCGTGATATCTCGTTCAAGTATTAAGAATCGTCTCATGTTGCTTTGACCACACTTCTTTCTACATCTCGGAGGGTGTTCTCGTTCTTTACTATTTCTTCTTTATAATGAGAGCCGTGGTCTCGTGATAATCTCGTTCAAGACTTAAGAATCGTCTCATGTTGCTCTAACGATACTTTTTCTACATCTTGGAGAGTGTTCTTGTTTTCTTTTTGTTTAATGAGGAATTCATGGGTGGTTTTAGGAGCTCCGCCCTTTGGAGATCGTTGAGGTGCAAGAAGATGAGATCTTGGTGTTGGGGTTTGATAGAGTTCTTCCTTTGGGGAAGGCAGTTCTTAGAATTCGGTTCACCGGAACCCTAAATGATCAGATGAAGGGGTTCTATAGAAGGTATTTGGCTGTGTTTGCTCCTTCCATGTAAAGTTTGTTCTTCGTCTTTTCTTTTACCTTTTGTTTGGATCATGCTGTTTTTGTCCTGCAGTGTATATGAGTACAATGGGGAGAAGAGAAATATGGCGGTTACTCAGTTTGAGGCTGCTGATGCCAGGCGATGTTTCCTTGCTGGGATGAACCTGCTTTAAGGTCATTAATTGTATTAGGAGAACTGATGAATTCATTTTCGTTGTTTTGAATCCTCTTTGATCATTGATCTTGTTAACTTTACATTTTCCTGTTAGTATTCTTTGAATGAACTTTCGTTGCGAGAGAATTGATTTTAGATGCTTGGTTGTTTCATTTTCGCTAGATTTTTAAATTCTTCTTGATAGTTTTGCTTGGCCAAAAAATATTGTGCAACAGAAGGGAAAAGTTCCATAAACATGTAGGATGCATTGAATTATTGCTTGGATCCACAGTTTATTGATGATAAAAGGTTAGATGTGTGACTTCTTATGATTAGGTTAGGATATATATGGCTGTGAAATGATATGACTGATGCTCTTTATGCACCGGGTTTGATCTCTTACCATGATGAAATAAAGAACAATTTCCATTTTCACATTGTGTTAGACCTGTAGGTTTCCATCTTAATCTTTTTAGATAACTTCTGCAGATGATTGATCATGTTGTCTTGCACTCTTATTATGATGGTTTGCAAATTCATTTTTATGCATCTTTTTGACCCGTGCTTCTTAAAAAGATCCTCTGAAGAAGGGAATGCCAAATATGGGGAAATGCTGAATTATGCATGAATTTGTGCCAACCAACAAATACATTTATTAAGCCTTGTTGACTGGAATATCTTGTCAGCCTTGCTTCTGAATGATTCTTGTGCTTGTTCGCATGTTGTCTGCTCAATTTAAATTCCTTATTTGTTTTATGAACATAATTTTTTCAGGCTACATTCAGGATAAAATTAGAAGTGCCATCTGAGCTGGTGGCATTGTCCAATATGCCAGTAATTGAAGAAAAAATGATGGGCCTCTCAAGACTCTCTCTTTCCAGGAATCACCAATTATGTCAACTTATTTGGTGGCTGTTGTTGTTGGTTTGTTTGATTATGTAGAAGCATTTACACTAGATGGTATGGCCTATCTATCTATATTACCTATTGTTAAACCCCATCCCCTTGTTTCTTCCTCTATTGCAGAACTCGTTTGATTAATCATGCAAATGGTGCATGTTTCCTCAGGAATCAGGGTTCGTGTGTATTGTCAGGTTGGTAAGAGCAACCAAGGAAATTTGCTTTGGATGTTGCTGTGAAGACACTGGATTTGTACAAAGAGTAATTTCTCTCAATTGAAGTTTTGACATAAACATCCATTTCTGAGCTTAGTATCTTATTTCTTGCACCTTCAGTACTCTTGATTTTTCACCACCATTACTACGGCCACTGTTATCACTTGCCACTACTGTTGCTGTTGTCATTGTATCATTACTTCTCTTCATACTTTTAGACTTGTAAAATAGATCCAGTTGAAAGTTATATACAGGCCATATTTCTACTTCTACTGGTTTTTTGATGTTTTCATTTTTTGGGATGTTTAAGGGCACAGTAGATCTTCCCTGGTGGCCAACTTGACTGACTATTTCTTCTCCAGATATTTTGTGGTGCCTTATCCACTTCCCAAATTGGATATGGTCGCTATTCCTGATTTTGCTTCTGGAGCTATGGAGAACTATGGATTGGTTACGTATCGCGAAAAGTCTTTGCTTTATGATGAACGCTACTCTGCAGCCTCGAGCAAACAATGGGTGAGCATAAATTTGATTTTGTCTTCTTGATTTGATAACTGTGCATGTCAGTCAATATGCTAACTAAACCAAATACTAGATTTGTTTAAATCTTATTATTTGCCAGTTTAAATGTAATTGATGTAGTTCTTAGGTTCCAAGGTCCTTCACCATGCACACCATCTGGTTTGTGTTGGATCAAGTTTGGTGCCTCCTTTTGTTCATTTAGAAAAAGCTAATTGTCAGTGCATATGGTGGTTCTATCTAGGTGGCAATTACTGTAACACATGAATTGGCTCACCAGTGGTTTGGAAATCTTGTGACAATGGAATGGTGGACACATTTGTGGCTCAATGAGGGATTTGCATCATGGGTAATCATGCTGCTCTACTGCTGTCTGTTGTTAGCATAATTTATACTGGAAAGCCATTATCATCGCTTGTGCTGGAAAACTCACGCATCATTTACTTTGAACTACTCTTAAACAGATGAGCTATTTAGCAGCAGATTCCTTATTTCCTGAATGGAACATTTGGACTCAATTTCTTGATGACACTACATCGGGCCTTGTGCTGGATGCACTTTCTGAATCACATCCTATTGAGGTAATATTCCTTTGTGATGTTTTGGCATTGAAACTAAAACATCTCTAGCCACACAAACCTCTATGCTCAAGAACTGTTAATTGCTCAGCTGTCCTGTAGTAGTTTTGTGTACCTGCAGTATGTGGGTAACTGCAGCCAGTGCACTCACACACATATACATACATACACAAAGTAGAAGGAAATATCATTATGCCAAAAGAAAATTCTCTGACATGTACTTCTTTGGGAAATGGAGAGTTGACATTTAAAAGTATCCATTTGCTAGATCTGATTCATGTGATGGCATTGTAATTAAAAAAGGTGTGATGCTTGGGCTATAATATCAGGCAGGGCTGTCAAATTAGTAAGCTGTCCGAGCAGCTCATGTTCGCCTTGAAATTCAGTTCAATATGGAATCTTTCAATTAGTAAATGAGCTGAATCACAACTTTGCCTAGGAAATTTGTGTTTGGCCCGATTAAGCTTGAATAGAAATGAATAAATCTACGACATACAATGCATCATGTATTATTTTAATTGTTCTTCATAAGTAAAACCAAGTCTCATCATTGTTTAAAATGAGAAAATTGTACCTCAGCTGCAAGGTTGAGATTAAACATTGAAAATTACTTCAATTACATACATTCATACACCTGTACGTGCATAATAAATTGTGCATGTGTACACATGCATATGTACATACATAAATACGTATGTGCATACATATGTAGATATGTTTTTAACATACGTATAGATATATATGCACTTACATGCACATACACATTTACATACATACATACATGCATACACGTACATATGTACACACACATACAAACATACATACATAATACATACATACATAATATATGGAATCCTTGGGAGACCTCAGTCTTTCCCCAAATTCTTTAGACAAGCCATTCATCATCAGCTATAAGTCAAGCTATTAGGATTTTGATTTAATTATGAAACAACCCATGCTGGAGCATGGCCTGGCTTGCATAACTATACAACCCTAAACATAGTTTGAGATGTCAACTAGTGCATCTGAAATCTGCACACTTCCTCATTCACTTAAACTAAGTTAAAGAGAAACAGGGAAATCAAAGAAGAAAAATGCTTAATTGTTTAATATCATTATCTAAAGATATCATAATTTGATTGGTAATAGTGTAACTGTACCTATTAAGTATACTACCTTGTCATGCAGGTTGAAATAAATCATGCAAATGAGATTGATGAAATTTTTGATTCGATAAGCTATGACAAAGGAGCCTCTATTATTCGAATGTTGCAAAGTTACCTTGGTGCTGAATGTTTTCAGGTTGGTTGTTTGATACAGTACATCGAGTCACTACTTTTATTTTATTTTATTTATTTTGTGTTATATCTTGGTTTAATTTATTGGGATCAGATGGTTAGATTATCCTAAATCAAATCAAACCAACAACCATACCCCAACAAACTACTTCAAATATATCCTTTTCTTACAACCACTCAAAACAAACCTACAACCATATCCCAACAAACCAATTCAAATATATCCTTATCCTACAACCACTCAAAACAAACCAACAACCATATCCAACCTGGTGGCGTCATGTATAAATGACATGGGAAGAAGAAAAAAGGAAAGAAGAAAATTTTGAAAGGTTTAACCTATACTTCTATCTTGAATTTCTTCTCTTCCTTTTGGGATCGTCGTTGCCTCTTCCTCGCGGACGGATCCGTCTTCGGCTTTTTTTCTCCTATGACTTAGCTCCCTCTTCCCCATCGTGAAGCCTATTATCATGGTGCTGCTCTCCTTGGTGGTTGTGGAAATCCTGTATCCCGTGAACAGGTTGAGACTTGAATTTTTTCAAAATATTTCCGCACTCAAGGTAACAGATCCATCCATAACCTTACCTCATGCTGCCTCTCACCCCATCATTAAAATCTAGCCATCTGAACTCAGTTTTAAGTCTGGAATGAACCTATTTCTTAGTGTTTTATGTTGAAACTAGTATATGTAATTGGTCTTGGAAAGTTTGTCTTAGTCATGGAACTTTCATCGTTATTATTTAATAAATTTTGAACATGTTGCTGATTTCTATTTAGTTCCAGCATTGGCCTTTAAGAGTTCATTTGAATAGATTGCATAGTATTTAGATTTACAACATATTGCATTCGTTCTTTTTCTTTTTCTTTTTTCTTCTTTTCTCTCCTATGCTGCATTGTTACAGTAGCACGCTTCCATACCATGTTATAGTGTCTCTTTAATTGCATCAAGTGGTATCAGAGCAAGTTCTGATCTTAGGGATTGACTTTAGTTTACATTTAGCTTTTATTAGGTTGCATCTTATTCAATCATCATTGCATATTTGCTGTTAAAATTTATTTCTTGTAAGTCTTTGTTTGCTATCCAGAAAATTCATAAAAAATTCTGTTGCTGTCCTGAAATTAGAACCCTCTAATTGGCACCCTTGTTGGCTGTCCATGACTTCTTAAACCTCCATCTCCCCATCATAGAGCCGTTAGTACATTAGAATGGCAAATAACCACCCGAAAACCCTAGGGATTGGAGAGAGGCCTATGAACGACAACAAGAGTCCATTAGAAATATGCAAACCTAACTGAACCAAATACAATAAATGTTAGAGGCTTTAAATACCCAACATCAGCTCGGTGGAGGGGGATTAATTGAATTAGAGAGTGATCCTGAGATAGAAGCCAACCGTCCTCTTAAGAGAAATCGTCCGAACCAACGTCAAATGAACACCGTACGTTGGGATCAGGGTATCAAAGTAGATGTCAGTGAGTTCGAAGGTAGGTTAGAACCTGATGAGTTGTTGGATTGGATTGACAAGATAGAACAATTTTTGAATGGAAAGAACTACCTGAGGATAAAAGAGTCAAATTTGTCACCCTTAAGTTGAAAGACCATGCCCTAGTTTGGTGGAAGCAGGTACAAAATGATAGGGTTCGAAAGGGTAAAGAGAAGATTGCCACTTGGGAACGAATGAAAGAGAAGTTTAGGAGTAAATTCCTTCCAGCCGATTACCGACAAACTTTATTCCAAAAGCTTCACAACCTTAGGCAAGGGTCTAAACCGGTGCAAGAGTACATCGAGGAATTCTATAACCTTCAGGCCCGTAATGACCTTAGGGAGGATGAAGAACAGCGGATAGCTCACTATCTTGCTGGACTTCACCCTCAAATTTAGGATGAATTGATTTTTTACAATTTTCAGCGAATAGATGCGATCTATAGTCATGCACTTAAGGTCGAGTCTAAGTTGAAGAGATAGACATTCCGATAGGATAACACTAGTGGGAAGTTTTCTATAGGAACCAAATCAGCCCTGAAAAATGACACCTAACTCCCTCCGAAATCTATTGGTGATACTAAAAGCAAAGAATTTTAGGTTCCAAACCCTCGGAAACCAGTATCACTTGTTACAAGTGTAGGCAAATAGGCCATAAATCATCTGAATGCCCTTTGAGACAATTTCAGCCTAGGACCAACTTGATAGAAAATGCTAATGAAAGTGATCAGGATGAAGGAGTAGAAGTGCAAGAAGAAGACACTATTGAGGATAGTGAGGTCTTAGATGAGGCTGCCGAAACTACTGAGCCAAACCTTGTAATCAATCGAATCCTTGTAGCACCTAAATCTACCAAAGATGATTGGAGACGATGCAGTCTTTTCGAACTATCTGCAATGCAGGGAAAATTTTGCTCTGTTATAATTGATAGTGGAATTATGGAGAATTTCGTCTCTCAAGAGATGGTTGATAAGCTTCAAATGAAAACTGAGAAGCTTGCACAACCTTATCGAATTGTTGGTTTAAAATGGGGATGAGGTTTCTGTTACGCGATGATGTCTGGTTAAGTTTTCCATTAGGAAGACCTATACTGATGAGGTTTGGTGCGATGTAGCACCCATGGATGTGTGTCACTTGCTTTTAGGTAGATCTTGGCAATTTGACCGTAGCACTATACATGATGGGAAGGAGAATACCTATGTAATCACTAAGGACAATAAAAAGTTAGATTGGTTCTACTTAATAGTACACTCAAACTGGTATCTAAGCTTGATTCAATCCCAAAATTGTCACCCACTGAGAGACAATCAGTGATGATTTTGAATAAGACCCAATTTGTCAAAATCCTACCAAAGTCTCCTGTGGTTTATGCTTTAGTGGCAAACGAAATCACCAAAGCTTTTAGAATTCCGTCGGTTGTTCAACCATTATTGGACAAATTTTTTGACATCATGCCAGAAGAACTCCCTGATGGCCTACCCCTTTTGAGAGACATCCAGCATTGCATTGATTTGGTGCCGGAAACAAGTCTCCCACACCTAGCCCATTATAGGATGAGCCCAGCAGAACATGAAGAATTGCGTCAACAGGTCCTTGACTTGTTAAGAAAGGGCTACATTCGGGAGAGTATGAGTCCCGTGGCTGTGCCTGCCCTCTTTACTCTAAAAAAAGATGGGACATGACGAATGTGCGTTGATAGTTGAGCCATCAACAAGATCACTGTAAAATATAGGTTTTCCATACCTAGGCTTGATGACATGCTAGATATGCTGGGAGGCGCAAATGTATTCTCCAAGGTTGATTTAAAGAGCGGATATCATTAGATCTGTATCCGACCTGGAGATGAGTGAAAACAGCATTCAAAACCAAGGAGGGTTATATGAATGGCTGGTTATGCCTTTTGGGCTGTCCAACCCCTAGCACCTTTATGCGCACCATGAATCAGGTGTGCGATCGTTCATTGAAAATTTGTAGTGGTTTACTTTGATGATATTTTGATATATAGCACAAACCTTGAACTCCATTTGAACTATCTACGACAGGTGCTCCAAATCTTGAGAGAGAATCATTTATATTTAAATATCAAGAAGTACATCTTTTTATCCGATAGTCTCATCTTCCTAGGCTACATTGTATCTGCTGAGGGAATTAAGGTAGATCCGGCTAAGATTGATGTAATTCGAAACTGGCCAACTCCGAAAACTTAACAGAGATTCGGAGCTTTCACGGACTTGCATCCTTTTACAGATGCTTCATTCGAAATTTCAGTTCTTTGATTACCCCGATCACTGACTGTCTGAAAGGAGGTAAGTTTTGTTGGACTCCCGAGGCTGAACAAAGCTTCAAAGTGGTCAAAGACAAGCTTACAAGCGCACCTGTACTCGTCCTATCTGATTTTAATAAGGTGTTCGAAGTTGATTGTGATGCCTCCCATGTGGGAATAGGGGGCCGTGTTGTCTCAAGAAAACACCCCATAGCCTTCTTCAGTAAGAAATTGAACGATGCTCGATTATGTTATTCTACATATGATGTCGAATTCTATGCGATTGTGCAGGCCTTAAAGCACTGGCGACCCTATCTGATTCATCATGAATTTGTACTTAACTCAGACCATGAAGCATTACGTTATTTGAATTCTCAAAAGAATCTCAACAAAAGATATGCCAAGTAGACTGCATTTCTGCAAGAATACATCTTCCATTTGAGACATAAAAAGGGAGTAACCAATCAGGTTGCTGATGCACTTAGCTGTAGGACCCACCTTCTCGTCGCTGCCTTCTTGCAAATTGTGGGTCTTGAGGCGATTAAGGAATAGTACAAGGACGACCCTTCGGACCTATCATGGAAAAATGTTTGTCTTCTAATACTAGCCAATTCTCTGATTTTTGTGTTGAGTCTGAATATTTTTTTAAGCGGTCCAAATTATGCATTTCTGAAGGTTCACTGAGAGAGTCTTTGATTCAAGACCTACATAGTAGCGGATTAGAGGGATATTTCAGGTGGGATAAGACCTTGGAGTTAGTTCAAGAGTGCTACTATTGGCCAAATATACAAAGAGACGTAGAGCAATTTGTACGACGCTGTAGAACTTGCCAAACCTTCAAAGGTCACTCACAAAACACAGGTTTATATACTCCTCTCCCCATTCCTTTCACCCTTTGGGAAGATGTTTCTATGAACTTTATTCTTGGCCTACCCAAAACTGTACGACATGTTGGCTCAATATTTGTGGTTGTTGATCGATTCACTAAAATGGCTCATTTCATTCCTTGCAAAAAGACCTCTGATGCATTGGATATTGCAAAACTATTTTTCAATGAAATTGTGCGTCTGCATGGCATTCCTAGATCCATCACATTTGATAGGGATACCAAATTTATAAGTTATTTTTGGAGAACTCTAATGGTCAAGGTTGGAAGTAATTAAATTCAGCAGCCCATACCACCCCAAACTGACGGACAAACTGAGGTGGTAAATCGATCTTTGGGCAACCTTTAAGATGCTTGGCAGGTGAGGGACTGACGTAATGGGACTTAATCTTACCACAGGCTGAGTTTGCATATAATAGTTCCATCAATAGAACCACAGAAAATCCCCATTTGAGACCCTCTATGGCCATCCTATACCCCATTTCTTGATCGAGTATCCATTCCATACCTTGGTAGAGTTAGTGCAGATGCCGAAACCTACTTGAAATAGGTTCAAGATGTACAACAACAAGTTCACAAAAAGCCGCAGATTTCACAACCAAATACAAGGCAGCCGCGGACCAACACCGTCGGGATATGGATTTTAATGAGGGGAATAGTATTCTGGTCTATTTCAAGAAGGAGCAATTTCCAGCTGGAGGTTACAACAAGCTAAGCAGGAAGAAATTTGGGCCATTCAAGATCCTCAAGAAGCTGGGGAAGAACGCCTATCTCATTGACTTGCCCCCAGGATTGTCTACTTCCCTGATTTTCAATGTGAGTGATCTGTTCCAATATCATGGTGAGTCATCTCCTTCTACCGATGTCGAGACCCTATCCTTCTACACAGCCGCAGAGATCACATCAGAGGGCATAGAAGAGATTTTGGATGTACGTGAGACAGGAACACGACGGGGTTCACACCGCTGATACTTAGTACGATGGCGTGGGCGTCCAATTACTAATAGCAGCTGGATTTCTGAGATCGAGCTACGTCGACTTTGGGAGGACCTATTCTACAGCTATATGGAGGCTCTCTTGATGGGGTCGAGAATTCGCCCACTCGGAGAGAACTGATGCAGTACATCGAGTCACTATATTTATTTTATTTATTTTGTGTTCTATCCTGGTTTAATTTATTGGGATTGGATGGCTAGATTATCCTAAATCAAATCAAACCAACAACCATACCCCCATAAACTATTTCAAATATATCTTTATCTTACAACCACTCAAAATAAACCAACAACCATATCCAACCTAGTGGCGTCATGCATAAATATGACATGGGAAGAAGAAAAGAGGAAAGAAAAAAACTTTGGAAGGTTTAACCTATACTTCTATCTTGAATTTCTTCTCTTTTGGGATCGTTGTTGCCTCTTCCTCGCGGACGGACCCGTCTTCGGCTTCTTTCCTCCTGTGACTCAGCTCCCTCTTCCCCATCTTGAAGCCTATCATCGTGGTGCTGCTCTCTTTGGTGGTTGTGGAAATCCTGTATCCCGTGAACAGGTTGAGATTTGAATCTCTTCAAAATATTTTCGCACTTAAGATAACAGATCCACCCATAACCTTACTTCATGCTGCCTCTTACCCCATCATTAAAATCTAGCCATCTGAACTCAGTTTTAAGCCTGGAATGAACCTATTCCTTAGTGTTTTATATTGGAACTAGTATATGTAATTGGTCTTGAAAAGTTTGTCTCAATCATGGAACTTTCATTATTATTATTTAATAAATTTTGAACATGTTGCTGATTTCTATTTAGTTCTAGCATTGGCCTTTAAGAGTTCATTTGAATAGATCGCATAGTATTTAGATTTACAACATATTGTTACTTGTTCTTTTTTTTTTTTTTTTCTTTTCTTTTCTCTCCTATGCTGCATTGTTACAGTAGCACGCTTCAGTACCGTGTTACAGTGTCTCTTTAATTGCATCATTGTTGTTTGTCATGACCTTCTCCTATGTTATTCTTTATCCGGACAAACCATTCCTGAGTTATATATAGTCACTATTAGGAAAATCATTTGATCATCTAAATTGTGATAGTTTATTTGCACAATTTATTATTCAATAGTACAATGGGCAAGAATATGAATTGCCAACCTTTTGCTGATAAAGAAGGCAGCTGTCTGTTATTCTTGTCAAAGGATAAGCTGGGTCACAAGGTATTGTTAGCATTGCTGTCAATCACTTGGTAATGTGTCATGAGCATTCTTTTTAAATCTTTCAGATAAAGAAGCATAATGATTATTTGGAGAAATTTGCTTTTGCCTTATTTTCTTCTACACATCCAACTAATTTGAATATGGGTGTAAATGAGCCAGGTAGCTTGCGAGCTACTCGAGCTTGTCTAGATTAGACTATTTCGGAGCTCGAGTAGCTCAAACGGTTTTTCAAATCGAGCTTGAGTAGCAAAACACTTGGCTCGAAGGTTTGCGAGCCTAAATGAGTATATAATGATATATTTTATTTATAATATATATTATTAATTTAATATTTAAAATATAATATATATTATAAATAAATATAATATTATATTCTATTTTAATTTAATCATATTTTTAAATTATGGCCAAGGTTTGAACTCAAGCTCAAGTATGGCTTGGTTGATATATGAGTCGAATCAATCTCGAATATTGCTTTTTTTTTATCGAGTTGAGCTCAAGCTTGGATATTAAAGCTCGATCAATCTCGAGTCTAGTTTTGATTCTGAGTAATTTGAATTGAGTTAAGCTTGAGCCTCTAGCTGCTTGGTTCAGCTTGATTGTAGCCCTAATCATATCGTCTCACCTATCTTGCAAATAAAATCTTGATGGTAAACAATAAGATTTGATCATTGTGGATTTTGTATGGAGACCCTTGGAAAAGGGGAAAAATGTTGTCGTGGTTGATATGTGGGCTGTACTCATGAAACATTACAATGTTAAGTAATAGGTTCAGCAAATGATTTTATGAAGTACCATATTTTAAAAAATGCTAGCGAGATTCTTATCTCGGCTGGGATCCTTTTTGTATCAGTATTGGATACCTCCCTATATGAGAAATAGAAAATCTCAACTTATATTATGTCATCATATATAAACCGATAAATCTTAACATACTAGGTGATCATATTATTATATTGGCTTATATTTTGTAATCACATATTTTCTTAATTTGACATTTGACTATTATTATTTTTTTAAATTAATGCTTTAAACTAATTGCTAATCTAGGATTTGTCATATGGGCTAAGATTCTAATATCTCAATCAAGGTTCACCAAATTAGGACTGGGGCTTGTATTGCATAGCGCTGGTTTGGTACGGTAATGGTCTATATCATGTTGTTCGAGGACGTATTGAAATAGGGAGGAAAGAGGGAGGAGAGAGAGGGAGAGGGAGAGGGAGAGCGAGGGAGGAGGAAAAGGAAAAGGGCTGCTGAAGTTCGAGCTGTAGCTAGTGAGTTTTGAGAGCTTTAGGTCTAGTGACCAGGAGTGAGGGAGAGAGGGGGAGAAAGAGGGAGAAGGGAAGTTGAACCATTGTGGAGGAGCTTCGAGAGCTTTGGAATCAGTGATGGGGACTGAGGGAGAGGGGGACTCACCTGGGATGCTTCAAGGATTAAGACCTAGGGACAGAGGGCTTTGAAATCAAATGACCAATCAAGGGAGAACTGAATGGAGGCTGAAAAACTTCATTATTATATACTGAACTAACCGGCTGAACTGTCCCAATAATTGGCCGATCTAGTTAGGTATGCCTTGAAATGGATGGTTTGGCACAGTTCGTCTATGCTCAGTCTCAATACCAAAATATTGGCTGAGATCTCGGAAAATCTTGGATGTTTCCAATTTTTTCTCCATTTACCTTTTTAGCCAAGATAAACCAAGGTCTGAAGTCATCTGGTCTTGATCACCCATTGAGATGGTCGATGTCCTGGTTATTTAGGATTTTGATATCAAGTAATAGACTTTGTCTTGACATGTGCCCGATGGCAATTTAGGAGGTTGTAATAGCAAGATATTAACACTGTGTGGCAGTGTGTTGCAATGCTTTTGGCAGTTTTTGGTTTATAGAAATGTTTGAGGAACTTAAAAGGGCCATACAGTGATGCCATACTTTGTTGTAGACTGTTTTCCTGTTGAGGCCACAATTAGAGGTATCATAAGCTCACTACTTGTATAGTTAAAAATATTATCATAGAAGATCAAGGTTACATATTGTAAAGGAGAATGGGGTCATTAACCAATATATGCAATCTATGTACTGTACGTAATTGGTACACCCCATATAGAGTCTCAGTATTATGCCATATGACTTGCTACATATATGCATCAAGTGCGGCTATATCGATTGCAATCAAGCAGGAAGTTTCTTTTTAATTTGCATCTGTTGAAGTATAGGTTAACCACCAGTCTATTTATGTTAGTTTCTGGATATTTTCCATTTGACATTTTCTTGGCAAGGAACATTCCATTGTGGGTGACTTGCTGCTATATATTTAGGGATGAAAAGTCCAGTAACTGCTGAATATCTATACTATCTGGGTCCAGCTAATATACTAGGTATTCTTATCTTATGATGTTGATACCAAATGTTGCAATGGGGATATCCTACTTTTATATGTCTAGATCATTTTAAGCATGCAACCAATCAACACAATAATCTGAAACACTATTAACAGCCAGAATATCAAATCATAAATCAAGGAGAAGTTTCTAGTAAGATCAGTTGTACCTTGATGTGGTAGGTTAAGACAGAACATCATATAGCTACTAGTATCTTAAAACTCTTGAAACAAAAGCAAATCTGACTACTCTATAGTATGTAACTTTCATAGGTGCTGCATTTTTTAAGAGAAACCCTTGCTGCTTCTTCTTCTTCTTCTTCTTTTCTGTGGGAAGGCGGTCACTTCATACAACCCTAGTATGAATACAACCCAAAAAATCAAAGAAAAGGATGTCCCGGAAGGACAAAGGAAAAGGGAGACATCAGTCCAAATCCACAAGAGTGGTGAGTAACAAATGAGGCCACCTAGTCTGCTGTACTGTTCGCCTCCTGATAGGTGTGCCGAATCTCGTAGGAAACCCTTTCTTTAATGATTGAAGTTTTCATTGCATCAAATTATGGACAATATAGGCCTTGTTTGGAATGATTGCAAATTTTTTTCTTTTTCTTTTTTTTTCAAAAACATAAAACGGGGACAGAATTGGTGTTTGGTAACCCAATTTCTATTTTTAATCTTTGGAAACTTACGACCGGTTTCTGAAAATTGTGGAACCAAATGATATGATTTAACTTTTTTTGGAAGCTGGCTACCACTTGCCACCACCTCCATTGCCCACCCACAGCCACCACCACCCCAGGCACCAGCTGCCTGCTCTTCACGTAGCTGGCTATCACCAGCTGCCAACAGCCATCTCCTGCTGCCCACTGCCACCCACAATCATCACCATTGATTGCTGGTGGCCACCACTCCACTGTCACCATATTCCCCTCCAAACAAGTTTCAAGTTTTGGTTTTGAAATAGAAAGAGAAACTTGTTTCCGTTTTAAAAATTGAAAATTGAATACTGGCAACCATGCTAAATGCTATCATAGTCACCATGATTACTCCTAATTACCGATACTTTTTGATTTGGCTGGAACTGCCAAACTGAATCATGTGCTTGGCGCTATGCTGTTTTGCAACTTTACAACTTGCTAAAGCAACAATAGTTTATGCTGCCAACATGTCAGAGAACTGGATTTTTAGTTCTTTTGGACTGCTGTCAAGTACTCAAATTTTGTTAACTCAAGAACTTATTTGCTTGAAGCTCATTATATGTTGCTATTTTTTTCTTCAATCAATTTTCTATACTACGTGTAACTTCTGTTGAGTGACACTATCCGTTTATGATTCAGAATGGTTTGCATTATTTTTATATTTAACTTTTTCAAATTCTCCAGAGATCACTAGCTTCATACATAAAGAGATTTGCCTACTCAAATGCGAAGACTGAAGACCTGTGGGCTGTACTTGAAGAGGAGTCTGGTGAACCTGTGAAGGACTTAATGAGTTCTTGGACAAAGCAAAAGGGATATCCCATGATATATGTAAGACTTAAAGAGCATGAGTTGGAATTTGAGCAGGTTTGTCTTTGGAATGTTTGCTTTGCTTTCAGTTTTGCATAAATGAATGGTAGCACACCCACCCACCCCCTCCTCAAAGATTGCATCATAGCCTGTTCCACTTTATTGTTACAGCATCTAGATATTCAGTGTGAAGTCCTGTTGTGTGCTCATTTATTTTTTGAGTCTGCCAGCAATCTTTAATTGAGCATTGCTAGACTTTGGCAGTCTACTAGTCAATCCCATAAGTTTAGTAGGTGTAGAAATTTTCAGGCATTAACTTCTTGTTAGAGGGATATCTATTTCTACTATTTGATTGTTAGATTCTTGCCAATGTTATAGATTTTGAATGACCCGGTAGGTGAATAGTAAAAGGACCCTTGTTATTTTGGGGCACCTTAGATGAGCTCACTGGGTCGCAAGGACCCTTCCGTGGTTCCTCAATTTGCTGCCTTCATGATCTTATAGTGAATGAGTAAAAGGATAATGAATTTGTTGATGTTAATTGAATGGTTTGAACCATAGTAACAAACTTCGGTATTTTTTTTTTTGAAAATCATGAATAAATGGCTGTACAGAAACCAACGTAATCACTGTGCAATTTATTTGTTGATATGCGGATCAGTTGTGACTTATTCCCAAAAATTGTAAATCTCATGAGTAGAGGTGGCAATGGCTCAGTTTCGGGTTGGCTCAAGTAAGGACAACATACAAAAACTTGACCCGTACCTTACCTGACCTGACATTGGGTCACGATCTCTTGACCCATACCCACCCACGGGTCATTTTGGCTCACCTATTTGACCTAACCTAATTAATTTGCATGACAGCCCTTAAAAGACCGAGCCTAATCTATTAAATCCAATCTTTATGATCCTTATTAATCAATTTCTAAAGTGATTTAAATACCCAGTGCTAAAAAAAGAAATAATGCTCAAAAATATTCTTATCCAAAATCATGACTCAACTCAGTTTAATTTGTTTTAACCCAATAATAGAACACTACCTCATGACGTGAGTCGAGTCAAGGCTTTCACCCATACCTGCTCCATTTAAAGTTCAAGTCAAAAAATTCGACTCATACTTGTCCCTTACTGAAAAACGCTTGACCAAACCTGACTTAAATAAGGTCATTTGGATCGGTTTCTTGGATTGGGTCAATTTTTGCCATCCCTGCTTGTGAATATATTGTGAAAGAACATTCAGGTTTGTAGGTTTCATGAGGCAGAGTGAGTGGGCGACTAGCAAAAGGAAAAAGGATGATAGGATGTGGGCTGACGGCCTGATGAAATGGAAGGGAATAAGGAGGATTGGGAATAGGGAAAGGCAAGGTGAGTCCTGTTCTTATATTCTTTCGGATAGCATAGTTAAGGTTCGCAATGCTCTCTCTTCCTTCTCGGTAAAGGTGTTATTTAACTTTTTTATATTTCTCAAAAAAAAAGAATTTTGAATATAAGAACAATTGCATCTTGAGGAAAGGGGCATAAGTAATGATGAACTTGCTAGAATTCTTTCTCTTCTTTCTTGTGAGAAAACATGACTTGGAATTTATACATTCTAAAACTTCATCTATTCAAAAGAGTTTTTCATTATATTTGTTTCCTTGATTGGATTGGAATATGATACAACAAATTTTTGGATTGGAAGATGATATATTATAAATGTTAAGAAAGTGATTTAGTTATGAATATGTTGACAATAACGAAGTCATGTAATTATCTATATCTAAGCATTTATATTTAAATATTATTTATTGATTACTAATCGAATTTGTGAATTTTTCCCAAATTTTATCTGAATTTGCTATTTTTCCAAATTCTGAAATTTTCAATGTTGCTAAATTATTCCCAAAAACCTTACTCATGACTCTGGTGTGAACAAATCTAATATGGTAAATTAGTATTCAATTTTAGCTTGTTTTGATTTGGAATGAATTTGAGGTGAATCATATGTCACCTTACAAACAAATTACCTAAGTATTCATCTTTTGCTTGTTTCTGTTTCGTGGTTTTGGCTCATCTTTGTCCATTTTGCAAAAACTCCAAAGTAAACTAATTTTATGAATTGGGCTGACATTTTTCTTAATTTTCCTGTCCATTATAAAATTTTGTTATAATATTTCCTCTATATATACCTTATTTCAAATTGCTAAATCCCTTTAACCTTATTTCTAAGCCCTTACCTCTCTTTTCAAGCTGTTATATTATATTTGTTTGTAGTCAGACATTTTCCCCCATTTCCATGTTTTGGGCTGCTACTGCTTTTTCGTTAATACAGGGGACACATCCTGCTTGTGGTGACACCCAAATGCCTTTGCATTCGCTGATCTCAGTGCAATGGTGTAGATTTTCTGGCTTGGAGCTGGACTCAACGGCAACACCATGTTGCATATTATTGAAGCATGGGTAGACAAATCTACAAAAGTTTTAAGTAAAACAAGTAAAAAGCAACATCAAAATGATAATGAAAAGCTTGCTGATGAAACATCATGAACACCCTTTGTTAAATTCAATTGCAAGTTGTGCGAAGATCTTGTTAAATTCAATTGTGTTGTCAGTCTGGTTTATTTTATGTAGTTCTCATTTGGGGATTGATCGTGGATCATGAGTTTTTGTAGGCTTTCCTTGAAAGGTTTATTTGTGATCCCATCTTTATGGAGATAATTTTGCCAATATATTTATATTGGTTCCTAATATTTAGAAATAGGAAAAAAAAAAAAACTCTTTGATTGGCAATCTAATATCCTGTTAAGGTTTACATATCATGCAGCTGAAATATTTCCATTGTTGAACATGTCTAAGTTCTTATGGACCTTCACGCTTATAATTGGTATTTTATTGCTTTCTATTGTTTGGGGGCCCAAAAAAGAGGTGTTGTTATAGATCACATCATTTGATATTCTTGTTTTGGAATTATCATCACAAAGAGAGGTCATTTAATCTGTTAGGGGTTAATCTTCTTTATCATAAGTCTTGACAAGTAGTATAGGTTTGGCGGTGACAGAAATTGGTGCTGGCTATGCGCTTGGTTATTGATAGTTAATTAGCAGATTCCCCATTAAAGAGAACAGTCCTCTCTTTATCCTTCTCCTTCCTGCCCTCTTTCAGTAGAAATATATCTGATGACATGGATGGATATCATTATAGCAGTTAGGCAATTCCCAAAAGGACCATTGTGCACATGAACCTCTAACCCGAAGAGGAACTTTATGCAATGTGCTTAGCATAAAATTCCTACGTATAATTAGCTTTTGGACTATTTGAGGCCAATTTCTCAAGAGAATTTACTTCATATTCTTGTACTTATCATCTTTCTTTAATCTGTCAGCATTTTCTTTAATAAAGGAGTCAAACTGATTTTTTTTTATTTAAATTGCAGTCACAGTTTCTAACGGATGGATCATCTGGTAATGGACGGTGGATTGTTCCTCTTACTTTATGTTGTGGTTCATATAATACTCAGAAAAAGTTTTTACTAAAAACAAAATTCGAGAAGTTGGATATCATGGATCTTATTGGCTCTGCAAATGGTAAGGCCAACTTGTCAGGGAAAAGCAGCCAAGGGAACTCTGAACGCTTTTGGATCAAGTTTAACATTGATCAAACAGGCTTCTATAGAGTGAAATATGACAATGAACTTGCAGCTGGACTTAGATATGCAATAGAAGCTAATAAGCTGTCTGCAACAGATAGAATTGGTAAGTTGACTGAGTATTCTTATTTTGACCTATTTTTGTGTTTGGAAAATCATTACTGTTATAACGTTCTGATGTGTAGGCATTTTAGAAGACTCATATGCACTATGTGTGGCTTGCAAGCAAATTTTGTCATCTTTATTGTCTTTGTTGGATGCTTACCGGGAAGAGGTTGATTATACCGTGCTGGGGCACATTGTCACTGTATGTTGCCCTCCAGATATCCTTTCTTTCAAATCACTTTGCCTAGAAAATAATACTTCTTTTTCTGCCTTGCCAGATAAGTTGTAAGATAGCAAATATTGTTGCTGATGCCACTCCTGAATTGGCAGATGAGATCAAAGTATTTTTAATCATTCTTCTCCAAAATTCTGCAGAGTAAGCCCAGCCAAGGCGTATTATATATTGTTAATCCTGGTTACATTTTATGTGGAGTGGCCATTATTATAGACATAGATACTCACCTATTGTTTAGTTTATCTTGATAGCTTTAAGCTTTAGGTTGTTTAATGGGATAAACACAGAAGTAGCTAGCATAAATCATAACATAATGAAATTCATGATATTCAGTTACATATACCTTAAAACTAACCCTTGAATTTGGACCTTCCATATTTTTAGCTTGAAAGAGTTGATCAAATTTCCATAAGGTTTAATTTGAAGATGCATACCTTATTGCAAATTATTATGTGGCATTGTTGGTGTTTATCTTGTTCAAGAGTTCACCTTAAGAACTATCCAGGCTCCAAGTAGACTTTCAAAATTTGCAGCTGTGATATAGTGGCCTATACATACTTTCGAGTCATGGGACCATCTTGTTTTTGAATTTGCCATCATCGCCAAATGCTTAGATGTTTTTTTTTCTTCCACTATTTGTTGTTCAACAACATATCGTATAGTTGTTAAACTGTAGCTATATGTATTATGATATATTACTTGGATTGATTTGCATTGATACAGCATAACACATGAACAAGAATACATGATTTGGATAAGAGCAATGCTTTAACTCCTATTGGCACAGGGTTTGTCGGCCAGTGGCCACACAGCATGTGCCTTGCTGAAACTAAGTATATAAATGCACGTACTTTAACGACTAAATAGGTAAGGAACATTAGTGAACATATGAAACCTGTGACAGGACTGCACAGGTTGATATGCTGTGGCATGGTTTAATATGAGGCGATCAAGGATTTCCTGGCATATGTGCATGCCTTGTGCCAGCGGTGGTCTGGCACAGCTGGCATGGATTTGCATTTAAAACCCTGGGCAAGAATGTTAGAACTTACACTCCCCAGTGCCCCTGCGTGGCCCCTGGAGGGAGGTCCAAACTGAGAAGGGACTGGGTGCACGCATGGCCTCCCATCATGTCTCATTGAATTTTTTTTAATACTTTTTATTTTTGTTTTTCCTCAAGCCAAATGGAAATGTTACCGTTGAAGGGTGGCTTGTGGCTGTGAGATCCATACGGATCGGATGGTGGGGACCCGACCGGATTTGGCTTCAAGCCTGGTCAAAGGAACCCAGTTTATCTCTCTCTCTCTCTCTATATATATGTGTGTGTGTGTGTGTGTGTGTGTGTGTGTATACGTATGTATATATGTATTGATGATCTTTAATGTCCAAATGGTAATTATTTTATGGTTTTTGTTTTCAGAAAGTTAGGTTGGGACCCCAAGGAAGGTGAGAGCCACCTGGCAGTAATGCTAAGAGGGGACCTTTTGACTGCTCTTGTTCTACTTGGGCATGATATGACTAGAAATGAAGCAGTGAGGCGTTTTACATCTTTTTAAATGATAGAAACACATCACTGCTGCCTCCTGATACAAGACAGGTGGTCAAATTTCACCTTTGTATTTATTCTTCACATTGCTTCATATGTATGTTATGCTTTTAGTCTAATGCAAATTATCTTGTAGGCTACATATATTTCTGTAATGCAGACTGTTAGTGTCTCAAATAGATCCGGATATGAATCTCTTTTAAGAATTTACAGGGAGACTGATGAAAGTGAGGAAAGAGTGCGTGTTCTAAGTACGTGAGCTAACGAAATCTTTTAAGGTCAGATATGTTTAACTAATACTGGTTGGTATTGAGAATTCTCTTATCCCTTAGGTTCCTTGTCATCTTGTCCGGATCCAGATATTGTCCTTGAAGTCCTGAACTTTCTCTTGTCTTCTGAGGTGATCTTAATATTTTTACAGTTTCTAGTATTCTCTTGATGGTATAAATGAAGTGGCCTGACTTTATCTTGATCTGCTTATAAGGTTCGAAATCAGGATGCAGTTTATGGACTTCGAGTTAGTAGGGAAGGACGTGAAACTGCGTGGAGATGGTTGAAGGTATATGTTCTTATGACTTAAACAGATTCATTGCCTCCATTATGCCAATTAGAATTAAATATCATTTGTCACTGTCAAATTGGCTCTGGTTGCTACAGTTATTATTCAATATCACATATTAATGCTGAGGCTACATTGATTTATAATGTCATTGCAATTTTATTGATTTGCAATTAAGAAGAAATGATATTTGGTGTGGTTGAGACCCATAAGAGCCTATTCTTGGCTTTTTGGTTTTCGCGACCATGTTATGTTTTTGGGTACACACACAACTCTGTTATTTGACTTGTATCTTTGTTTAATGTGTTTACCTTGGTGTGTTTGAGGTATTTTGGGTACTATTTCGGAGTCAAGGAGCTTCTGGTAGATGTGCAGCCATCCTAGGTCCTCTGCCTATATGCTTTTTGAATCTTGTGGGTGTTGTGCCAGCTAGTGTACCCTCCTCTTCCTATTTTTCCTGCATTGAGCATTGTATTCCTCGTGTACACCCGTTTTGTCTCTATTTGGTACATCTCATTGTATTACTGATGGTTCCCATCTTGTTTTGGCCCCATGACAACTCATTACACATGTTGTTTTTAGGTGGTTTTGTTCTGGGCCAGGGCATATAGTCTGAAATTCATGTGACTAGGTTGTGTGGTATCTCTCCATTTTCACCCTCTCAAGAAGGCATGAAGCTTCTGTGAATACTGAAAACATTAATCAGGGCTAGTATCACTTCTGGTCCAGAATGATGATGTCAAGGGCAATATAGAGAGAATATAATTTAAAATTCATGCAACTAAGCTGGGTGAGTTCTCATGGTTTTTCCCTTCAAAGAATGCATTGGGCCCAGTGAAGCTTTCTACCACGAATACCGAACAAGCATTAACAGGGTTAGTACTCGGTGGATAAAGATGTTCACTTGTGCTCTGGAATAACGATGTCAAGGACATTATAGAGTGGATATTTGCTAATATAAAGATTTAAAAAAAAATGGTAGGAAATGTCTTTTTCTGGCTCTTGGAAGTTCACAGGATTAAGCTAAAGCTTAGCTGCATTTGATTTTTGAATGCAGGAAAACTGGGACTATATATCGAAGACATGGGAATCTGCTTCCCTAATTTCAGATTTCATTGATTACGTTGTATCACCGGTGTGTCAAACATCTCATATTTTGTGCTTTTTGGACTTCTCTACTCTGGTGAGTGTAAACCCAGGTTGATAGATTTCCATCTCATAATTTCAGTTTTCCTCCAAGGAGAAGGCTGAGGAGATAGAAGTATTCTTTGCAAGCCGAACCAAACCTTCATTTGCGAGAACATTGAAGCAGAGTCTTGAGCGTGTAAGAATCAATGCAAGGTGGGTTCAGAGTATTAGGAATGATTACTCACTTGAAGAGGTGGTGAAGGAGTTGGCACAGAAGAAAGAATGACACAAAGCTGGAGGTTGAGCAGACTCCTTGCTGATCATGGTGTTGCATGTTTTGCATGTTCCTGTCCGCTGAGCACTGAAGAATAAAGATGCTTTCTTTTCTGCACTCTAATTATTTGGAATTCTGCATCTTTAAAGCAGTTTGTGTGATGGCTTGTCTTTGGATGTTATAATGGAGGCTAGTTTTCCAGTGAATAATAAACATTAATATATGAACTTCGTGATATTTTCAATTTATTGCATGTTTGGTTGGAGGAAGTTGGGCTTTAGAATGAGAACATGAATGAGTGATTTTATTCCAGCCATTTGGTTGGAGGGAATTTCATTCACATTCTGATTTTAGGGAAATGAGAATGCTGCACTCGTCACTCTTGGTGTTCAAATCTTCTGTTTTCAATTATAGTCACAAACCAACATGAGGAATATGGTGATTCCGATTTCTATTCTAATACATTCCAATTCTGATATTGTTTCTGGTTGTAAACAGGTGGGTGTCGCTTAAGTTCTATTGCTGTCATGGTATGCGACCTTTTGTAAGATGTGATATGGACGAGAATAACCTTGCATGTCGTGCAGCAAACGAACTGGACTGCTAGTGTATAGCTTAGTTCAGGTTGATTCTCGCTGATGAGGGTTTGTAGCCAAACAAGTTGTGCTCGGGGTTTGGCTTGCAAACAAGCTACTTCTGGACATATGTGCAAGTCAGGCGCAGCTTACAATTATCCTGCATCAACAGGTGACGGGCAAAGCTGGTGGCATGTGCAGCAGCTCAAAGCCCAACACTCTCCAGGTTTGACAGACCTGGGTGCAAGTTGAAATGTCAGCTTATTTGTTTGTAGTTGTGGAAGTAGCTAATGTATTCTCCAGTTACCTTCGAAAGCTAATGACGGAATAAGAAGAAACTAGTACGGTGATCAACGGCGGCACTGCAGCAAAACGGTGTGAGGTGGAAGAGGTACGGCTGGTAGAGGCTGGCATCATAGCCGTTGGGGGCTGTCATAGACTACAGGAAGAAAAGAAAAACTGTCTACCAAAAAGTACGCCATAGGATTCAGCAGCCAGCATCCGAGTTTTTGCTTTGAAAATGAATGTGAGTTTCTACAAATTATTGCAGGAGTCCTCCATTCTTAGAATATCATGCAACAGAATTGGGATTGTAGACTTGAGTTGGCTTTGTTAATCCAGTGAATTACATCTGCTGAGTCACCCTCCATCCAGATTTTGGGTTTGTGGAATTTTGTACGATTCTCTATAAGCCCCTTCGCATGCTGCAAAGAAGCTCGGCCTCTAGCGCTGGATTGGCAGAAAGACATCTGGATCCGGCATGCAGCAACTGCCCCGTATTGTTTCGAATGAGAATCCGAGCTCCTTCCCCTCCATCCTTCTATGAGGCGTCCAAGTTAACTTTGCAGAGACATGGGAAGGACGCCTAAAACACCAGTTTGTTAGACCTTGTTGATTTGCTCACCAGCTGTATCATTCTCATATTAACAAGTTTTTCTCCCTCTGTGGCTGCTGTAGAGCTTCCTCACTGCTAATGCCGTAGGCCATAGGCACAAGGTGCCAGTTACACTTGCTCTTATCATAGGATCCTATAACAAGGACAAACCATCACATCTACAAAATAACATCTAATTATGCCCGGTAATCCTCGTATGATGGCCATCTATGAGATATTCCGTAAGGTCCCTTGCGGTGAAACCCTGTGCGCAAACACGTCCGCATTCGCACCAGCTCCCTCCAAAGAAGTAAAAATTAATAACCGTGTACCAACTCAACACCTTCATCTTAAGTCTTTAAATGATCATATACCAACACAAGAATAATTTTGAAAAAAAATATTTATTGTATGTGTTACAATGAAGTGATGAACGGATCCTTTATTCTGTTGTCTAAAGTGCATCATCATATACTGCTGTTACAAGCCTGGCTAGTTAAACAAGATCACAGGCTCTCTCTCTCTCTCTCTCACCCATCCAAATCTATACAACGGCCCCTCATCCATCACTTCATTTCCAAACAATAAACACACACCCAATCCATAAACAATAGCAAATGCACACTCCAAATTTCTACTAGTCCTTGCCGTCGCTTCTCTCTCGATCCGTATATAAAAACAAGAATTCCAATAATAGAAATAGTTAAAGATAGTTTTGTTGAAGGGAAAAAACAATTTTACTGCATCCGGCGGCGACCATGGTGGCGCCGGCGCCGGCGGAATGCTTACCTTGGTATTGGGTCGTCGTCAAAACCCTTATACCATCATAAATTCCTCCTCTTGCTGCCGTTCTTGTTGTTGTCTTCGTTGCTTCTCTCGGAGGGAGTTCAACTTCTCGAGCTTGAGGCCGGCTCGGAAGCGGGCGATGAAGAGGTCCGCTTTATTGTTCACGTCGGGGCTCGGGCAGAACACCGCTACTCCCTCCTTTTCTTCTATCTCCTCGCTCCCCATTCCTCCTCCTCCAAGGATTCCGTCCACCGAGATCTCTTCCTCGGAGAACAGCAGCTGTAGATCAGACGGAGGTGGCGGAGGAGGAGGAGGTGGTGGTGGTGGCGGCAGGGAGGATGAAGGCGGAGGAAAACCAGAAAGATTGGATTTTCCCGCGTCTTGTGCAGATTTACCTGGGGTGGGGCTGGCGGTGGCGGTGGCGGTGGCGGAGAGCGAGAGACCTGCTTCCTGGATTTCTGGGTGGGCGGCGGAGGTGGCGGCGGAGGAGGGGAGGAGGCATTCCTCTTTGATTGTCGTTTCACAGTACAAGGTGGTGGTGGAGGCGGCGGCGGAGGCGGAGGAGGAGCTGGCGTCGAGTGGATCCTCGGGTTCTTGCTCCCGACTTCTTGTGAGAGAATAACTGGTAGAAGACCGACGACGGCGGGGGCGGAGGTGGCGGCGGCGGGGGTTGCGGGGTTTGAGGAGAAGCAGCGGCATTGGCGGGAGGCGAGGTATCGTCGTGGAATTTCTTCGTCTTGCTCCCTTTCGTCCTCTTCTTATTGTAGAACAATGCGATGGCGATGTCCTTCGCCTTCCGGCGCTCATTTCTTATGACTCCTCTTCCGCTCGCGCGTCGCCGGCGGAGGCGGCGGGGAGGCGCTGGCGAAGATGGCTGGGGCTTCTCCTCTTCCATTGTCACTTCTTGCTCCACTTCCTTCTCCGGAACCTTATGGACGCTCCTCCCCTCGAATGCCTCTGCGGCGGAGGCGGCGGGGGCGGAGGAGTGGGTGGCGGAGATCGGCATCGCGGCGGGCTCTTCCGGAGAACAAATGTATCCACCGGGATGGTCTTCGACTCCGCCTCCGAAGTGCTCTCCCATCCACGGTGGTTGTTCTCCGATCTCCGGCCTCCGTGGTACAGCTGGACGTCGTCGGAGAACCGCCACCCTTCGCTGGAGGCCACCGGGATCGTCTTGGCCCCACCTCCGATCTCCGGGAGCGGTGATAGAGCTGGATGTCGTCGGAGAACCGCCAGGCCTCGGCTGCGCCGCCCAGGCTTCCAGCGCCTCCTGCCTTAGATCCGGGTAGGAGCTACTGCTCCTCATCCGCCGACTCCCCACCATCGGAGCGACCGGGGGATCCCCGTAGCTATTCTGCACCGGCGGAGGAGCGGAGTATCCGACCGCGGGCCACTCGGTGGGCCGCGGCGATTTGTCGGCGTCGTCGTCGTTGTTGCGGCCGAGAAGTCCACATAGAATGGCGAAGAGGACGAGGCAGAGATTTAGGGTGTCCCACCCGTTCTTTATGAGGCTACCAGGGCGGAGGCCACGGACGGAGGAGGAGAGGAAAGCGGGGAGGAAAAGAATAATAAAAATGGAAGACAAGAGGACCAGAGCCAGGGCCTGAGGCCCGAAGAGGGCGCCGGGGGAGAAGGTCTTCTTGGGGTTGAGACCAGAAGGGAGGGGGGTACTCCCTTTCCCCTTCCATTTCCTTCGAAATCCTTTGGTGAAAATGAGAGAGAGAGAGCAGGAGGAGGAGGAGGAGGAGGAGGAGGAGGACAAGCGTGAGCTTTCCTTGCTCTCTCTCGCCTCTTTGCTTTTGCGTTCTGCCTTCCTTTTGGCGTACCGCACTTGATATTGATGCGTTATTGGATGATATTTAAGGCTAGGTTGGCTTAGTTTAACCAGGGCCAGGGAGTGGGACCATTAATGGGCATGATTAGGTATCATAAAGTTTTTGAACAAATGTGTGAACGCTGTTGGAAGTCAAGTCGTTCATGTTCAAAGACTTTTGTGGGTCCCTTTGTCGGAACGAGACCCTTTTGTGGGTTGCGATGATCTTAAAACTGGTAATTTGGAGTGGAATTGGACTGATGGATTTCAACTGGTAAGAGCATTTTTCTTTCTCTTTCTTCCTTTCTTCTTTTAATGATTAGGCGGCATGATTAGATGGCTACGGAGAGTCGATACCATATGTCTAATCAACATGAACAAAATCGGGATGGGGTTTACTCAATTGAATTCTACACTATTATCTGAATGGTTGGTCACCTAAGAAGCCATCCAATCAGCCATTCGATTAGTCTTCTTGTAATTGTGAATAACTTAAAAAAAAAAATCACCCTCGTTATGTCGTCTGGGATCAGACGAGAGAAAGCTAGGTCGGACGGATGGTAAAGAGTTTTGGAGTTAGCCATGTCAAAGTGTTAAAAGATGGCAACTGATTTGCTAAAATCGCGCCACCTTTTTAGGGTATATCCACGCGCATCTCGTCTAGATTAGCGATGGTAAATCCTTCCCTTGTCCGAGAGTATATTCATCTTCGTCCAACGGTCGAGAGTTTAGGATCTGGCATCGATCTCTTGGAAAATCTAGTGCATTCTGGGCTGCTTTGTACGTTTTTAGAGAGGAATCCTAGAAGAAAGGTGGTAGAATGCCAACTGGAAGACATGCATTTGGCTTCGTGAACATTAAGTGGACCGATGGTCAACTGGGTCCGGGAGCTGCCTCTAGAAGACAATATCGTTCCAGAAGTTGATAGAAACCTTGTTAAGCTTATATCTAGAATACAACCTACAGGCTGACGTTAACTCGATACTTTGATGGTATTATGATAGAAGATGGAATTGACTTGAAGATCTTATTAACAAGATGGTGGTTATTAATAATTCTATTTGTGTTGAGGCCTGCATACTTATGCAAGCCAAGCACGTTAATTAGTTCTCAAGCCGTCTAATAAAATATTGGCAGGAAAAAAAGGAGTCATATTCCTTATGTCTGTGATTGAAGGATACACACCCACCGTTTTGATGAATGGATTAAACTGTAGGTTATTGAATCAAATACTCCATTTTGTTTTTAAGCAGGAGGTGATCCTGAAACCCCCTCTCTCTCTCAAACATTAACGAACGCATATCTTTTCAGCTGTTCCGTTTATTGATCTACTGATGTATCGCACGGTGCCAAGTATAGGTAGTGAATCGACGAAGCAACCACCAGAAAGTTACGCATCAGTTCTCTTGCCTCTTTCGGTGAGTTTTCCATTTCTTTAGTTTAGAGAAGAAACGAGTCCTCCAGTCAGTACGCAACGCAGGTTGAAAGGTTCCAAGCTTAAAAGAAGGAAGCTGGCTGTAACTCCAATCAATCATTAGATGAAACTCTCTGGAGCTAGCATTGATCCGATGATTTGGACTGTAAGATTTAGACAGCTGCTGACTTGATTATCCGGCAAGCATATCAAATATTGTTCGCAGGGTTGTAGGAGATTGAAGGAAGGAGAGCCGTACAAGCCAAGAGTTGATTGGCGATATATATGCTCCAACACTCCAGCCTTCAGCAACCTACGCTCTTCTCCTGTCGTCCACGCGTAACAAAACATAAATAGCTTCTCTTCCAGGGTTCAGTAGTCATGATGTCATGACGTTTTACTGGAAGCCAAGCAAAGGAAAAATAATGGTTATTGTTTGAGAGGCACGTAGAAACTAGAAGAAAAGCATGGAGAGAATACGTGCAACGTATTTTCCAAAACTTTTCATAAACTTATTTTCCAAAACTTGCAGCTTGAATGATTTTTCTTAAAGTATCTATGCAGCCCAAGAGTTTATCGAAGCAATCTCTCCAGAGGGACTTTTAATTGTAGAGATACCTTGTAGCATTTTTCATGCCGGTTCGGCCATCTCAAAAGTGACATATCTTTTCTATAAGTCACTGTATAAGTCACTGGCCTTCGCTGCTTCAAGATTAATTTTTATGGTAATATCAGAAAAAGAGATGCTTTTTGTGGAGTAGGCTTTATTATTAGAATATTGGGCCTCTTGTAGCCACGAGAAGTTAGAGACTTTGGTACCATGGCTCCACATGTTGCATAGAAGGATTGACTTGTACTATATAAATATTGAGGGCATCTTACATCCATTTAGAGAGTGACTTCGTGACTATTATCTGGGTGGCTTTTTGATATGCTATCAGTAGATATCAAATTTCATCATCCTGTACATGATTGTTGGAGAATTATATACATCCACAATTATATTATGAAATTCTGTACTTAATTATCTTTTTCAGTTTTTGATAATATTTTGCTTTTACATGCATGCATGGTCCATTTTATCAAAAAAGAAAATCAGGAAAAAAAAAAAGAAGTAAGGAGAGAGAAAACACAGGCGTAGAGGCATTAAAAACGTGGTGTATAGTAAATTACGTTAACGTGACAGCTGTTGGTTTCTTGTTTAGATTAATCGACGCAAGAATGCTGCCCAATTAACGCGTCTCATTTCTGACTTGCTTTTGGAACAAGCATCCACCAACTCAAAAACGCTTGGTAGAGAGAGAGAGAGAGGCCAACTGTCAAACCAACTTCTTAGCTGGGGTGAGCTATTATTATACCGAAGAAAGAAAGTTACTTCCAAATTTTATTGTGGCGAAAGACCGGAGAGGAATGGAGTGGTCGGTGCGGGTCAGACCCGCGTCATAAACGCGGCAGAGGGCAGTGGCCCTACTCATGTTCGTAGATACACCCGTTAAGCATTTGACTCATGCAAGTTTTATTTCGTATATTTTCTTAATAACTTTCGTGCATCAAATTTGAGAAAATAAGTTTAAAACTAGGCGACGTATTCCTCTCGAACCTTGTGAATTCTTCGTAATAATGTTCAATAGATTAGTGAATTAGTAAGAGTTGTGATAGTTCATTGTAGGGAAAGGGAAAAAAAAAAATACATCCTTCGTTGATGCATGGTGGTCCATTGGAATTTACGTTGTGCACAGCTTCGGGCTTCATTGTTGATTGTTCACTGTTCATCAGCTGCCACCTTTTTGTTGTGTTTTGCAGCTAAATGCGTTCAAAAAGAGAGGCTACTGGAATCATTTATTCGATCCTCTTTCCGCTGCGTGAAACAATGTGCACCAAGAAAGGAGCATAGCATGGCATAAACAACATAGCCCTCGGTCATAACTAGTGTCACGAGATGTGCATTCTAACAAGTTATGAAGGTTTGACGGTCCCCTTAGCCCATGTGCAAACCTCCATGGTCCCACGTCTTCGCCCTGCTACAGACTGTCGATGGGTTGAATGAGGGGACCATCCAGCATAGTTCGCGTAACCTTCCTTGATTCATACTTATTCAAGCATGCATGATATTACTTGCCCAATGTGCAGATAAACGAGGAATAACTCCTTGCACGCAATCTTGCTCCCTCCCGAAAGTGGAGAACGACATAATTCCCCGAAATAATAAAAACTCGAACATGCCTCACGTATCTGGTGTCCAGAACAAAACAGTTGACTCAAAAACAATTCTAATCTCACAAACCCCATAGGATTTCATGGATGTCCTATGGAGCATTTAACATATATATATATATATAT
>KE504784.1:750379-763252 GCA_000441515.1 Elaeis oleifera | reverse complement strand
ATATATATATATATATATATATATATATATATATATAGCACATTGTTGTATCAAAATATGATATCGAAAAATACCCATCATTTGCATCAGTGCAGTATCTATTTAAGTCTTGTATAATTGACATAAATCAATAGTACTAACTCTGCTTCAATCCTAGATGTAGAGCTGTCAATGAGCCGGATCCAAGCTTGAGACCTGTGGGTTTTTATCCGACGGATCCGGATCTGGCACAAGCATCGGATCCATTTATCCAGACCCGGATTCGGACCCGATAAACCACGATGTAAATAGGTAGGATCTGGATATTTAATATCCAGACCTGATAGACCCGAGATCCGAATAATATTATATATATATATATATTAAAAATATTTTAAGCTATTAGATCAGAGATCAGAGATCCTGCTCCCGACTTTCTCTCCCTCTCCGCCAAGATTCGATCTCCTCTCTGCCTCTCCCCCTTCGCCGCTGCCTTCCGTGGCTTCGCCACTCCGCGCCCTCTCCCTCTGCCTCGCATCGTCTCTGCCGCCATCTGGCCGTCTCTCCTTCTCCATTGTTTCCCTCCGCCAAGATCCGATCTCTCCGCCGCTGCCCTTCACCATCCTGACTTCCTCTCCTTCTCCGCCGCTCGTCAAACCCCGACACCAAGGCCGCCTCAGCTGCTGAGATCTGCCGCATCCATTTGGTATTTTTTTAAGACTTTGAATATGAGTTTCGGATCCCAGAACCGGATCCGAATATCTGGAACCCATTAGGATCCGGGTCTAATACTTCAAGGCCAGACTCGTTGGGTATTCAGGTCTGGATCCGATATCATTAACTAAAATCGGGTCTGAATCTGAATATCCAGGTTCCGATCCAAATCCGACCCATTGATAGATCTACCTGGATGATATTGAAAGAGAATTTTGATAGTACGTGCATGATTCCAACCTAATAGGACCATATGTCTACAACATGTAATGTTATTCAATAAGTCACCGACTTCCAGATTTAAATCTCTCAGTTCCGCTAGCTATTTAAGTTCTGCCAATACACTGCGCCTTGAAATTATCATATGTTGGGGATAATACATCATCCAAGCCGAACACTCAAGCTAAAGGAAGACTCGAACAATTTTGAACTTTACCGAACCTCACTTTCCAACTAATCCATCCCGAATGGAACTTCCTGATGAAAATCCTACCGATCTTAACTTTGGCTGTCGATTCTAATGTCAGCTGTCCGTCTAGACTTTGATTGCCGATCTTAATTTCTATTGCAAATCTTAACCATCAGCATCATAGCGACCCTCATATCCACTGGCTACGCCACCTATCGATCCGAAGCTTACTAGCCAGACCAGATTCAATCTACGAACTCTACTCTTCTTTTCAAATTCAAAACGATCTAGTTGGCTTCAAAGCAAGTAAGGCAGGAATAATCACCGCATCTCGAAAATCCCGATCCCAAATCTTGCCAGGCTGTGTCCGAATCAGACAGGACGGACCAGAAATGCCACCTCTAAACAGCTCTCACTTCTACCTATAAAATAAAAGCCTCAAAGAGACCCTCAAAGTATGCATATTCTCTTTTACGCTCCTACTCATCTATTCCAGTATCCTGACTTGAGTGCCGGAGGACTTTCATCGGAGCCAACTCCAATCAGAACTTATTTTGCAGGTCTCGCTGTGCCCACGGTCTCTATCCAACTCCAGCAATACCCGACTAAGATCAAGAATCCGTTGCAACATCGTGCATCAGGCATGATCAAACTGCAAGCAGGTTCAAGTCTTTTGGTACAACAAATTGCCGGGTGTTTGGCAATCTAATCAAGAAAGTATTGTGCAGAGAACAAAGACAATTAAACCTTTCAAAGACTGTATAAACTATAAAAAAAGAATTTGAATCATCCAATCACATTAGGTCGGAAAAAATTTTTATAGTCGGACTGACCATGAAAAAATTATGATTGGACTGTCATTATCTACCACGTGCATATATTGAAACATCTATTAAAAAGAGACGGTTATATGATGTTTATGTTCAAATACCCTAAATTTATTCATTCATCTTTCCTAATATTACGCACGCACGGCCATCCATCTTTTGATGGACATTTCTAAAATATGCCCGATCATAATTTTTCCTTTATCGATCCGACTATAGAAGCTTTATCTTATTAGGTCTGTGTGTACCATGTGGTAGATATGGAAATAGTAGTCTCAAACTCACGCCTCCACCAAATTCCTATGCGGTTATCTATCTGGAGGTCAAGATGTTCAAATATTCTATTACATCATCAGGAATTTCTACAAGATTGTAAGAACAGAACTAAGATCCTCTGCCAATCATGTTTTAACCCTACCTGCCACTCATCATTTATGCAGCTCTCGTCAAGAGGGAGCTTTCTCGAAAGCTTGCATTTCAATCCTTAAATATCTAAAAAGAATTTCACATTGATCTTCCTCAGTGTCAGTATTATCATGAATTCGAAATTGGCAGCTTCAGTTTCACTTCCGTTGTTGCTGAAGATGCTGAAGATGCAATTCCAATCTCAATGCATCTGAAAAGGCTGGCTTTGCTAGTAATTAGCAGAAAAATTGTGTATCTTCCTAGATTGGCAGCCTTAAAATCAAAGATGCAAAATAATGGAAAATATTCAAATATAAACATTTACTATGCCAGCATACGAACCACAGGTGCAGTAACGGACTTGTATCTTAAATTTAGGGTGCAAGGCTTTTAAATAACCAAGCGTGGTTAGGATACATATGTCATCCATGGATGGCATATCCAGGGACGTACTCATAAAACATGCGAGAAATAAGCCTCCAACCACATCCAAATAGGGGATACCATTTTGATTGCGATAACAAATTCTCTAATCCCCATACTCCCTATGCCTCTTATTCTCACATGGAATAGAAGCAATTTAAGTTATATCCTCACTTATGGAATATTATATAAATGGACTAACTGTGCATTTGAAAAACGCCCCATCTGACAGAGTGCGACGGATGGGGAGTACTCCTATGGCGGACGAATGAGTTATATAGCTTATCAGATTTGATTGTCTAGAAACTGTCTTATCTTCGAGGGTAAAGTGGTTTCCTCGCATAGGGTGCTGGAGAGAGCTTGATGTTTCGCTACGGAATACCTACGATTTGATGCTGACACTGGTCTCCTTGATACCTCCGTCTACTAGAACTCCCATGCTGCTCCTGCAGCACCCGATGGACATTATTTATCTCCTCGAAGCTCTCTCCTTCGGGGTATGTCAAGGTGAACTTTGATGCTAGTGTCAAAGGAAGCAGAGGTGGAGCTGGTTTCATCATAAGTGGCCCTGATGCTTGGCTGCTTGTGACTAGAGATTTCAATCTCTTCGAGCCCTTAATCCCGAGAGCGGAGCTTCATGCTGCTTGGGTTGGCATCACCTTTACTATACGAAAGCTTTGTGCGGAGAGGATCCTCATGGAGGGTGACTCTGCTACTGTCATTGTCCGGATCCAGAATGGCTCGGAGCAACAGAAGACTCTTTCTTTGATCCGTGATATTTGGACTTTCCTTCATCTTTTCACTACGTCATCTATCTAACACGTCTACCGAGAGGCAAACAATGCAGCAGACTGAGTTGCTGCCTTTGTAATGGAATATTTGAGGAATTGGATTTGGAGGCCAGGGGATGTCTGCTCACCAGACCTGTGGGATATTTTGTACCTTGATCATTTGGACTGCTCTCGCATTAGAATAGTATCCCGTTTGAACCCAAAAAAAAAAAGCGCCCTCCCCAAGCACCGATATGATGCCATTCTAGGAAAGTCTGCTGTCATAGAATATAAAGTCCTGCATAATTAGCACAAACCTGATTCACCAGGTCTCAGATGGCCTCTAGGAAGCTTAAAGAATGAGTTTTCCACTCGCAACAATAGCACATGAGGGTGTTGAAACAATTCAACCTGTTTCAAAAAAAAAAAGGAGGTCCTCTTATGGCACAAATTGTTACTAATTTCTGATTTAGCAAATGAATTCCCAAAATTTCACTATTTCGGCCAGGCTTACCCGTTAGAGAAAGATCAAAAGCACATCCTAGCTAGATAAATTTCCGTGTAAAATTCAGGAATCTATAGCAGCAGCAGTAATCCACTGCAGTGTGATTTGCTGCTCACAGGAACAGCAATGATGCTCAGAGAAGATATAGTGCATCACTCAGAAGTTAAGCAACATCAAGTGTGATAATAAAAACAACCAACTACCATGTTGACACATTAAGAAGAGCTTACACTATGAAGAAGGCATCAAAGAGCATAAATCAGGATGGCGGCATCCGGCAATAATGACTAGCACCCTAACTACAAGAATAGGGAGCTGGCTTCAAGCTTCCTTGGCAACTTGGGGCATAGTATTTGTATCACGTCAATATCATTCAATCAAATAATACACATACTTGTCATGATGCATTACACCAACTGCTAGAGCCGAAAGATCTGAAAAATATGCTACTCTGAAAAATGAAAAAGATGACGGAACTAGGAGGGTGTTTGGCTCGCAACCAGAATCAGAATGAGAATGGGAATCGAAATAGTTTGGAATCGAAATCAGAATGGTCAAATCTCCTGAAACGTTTGGTTCGTGATCAAAATCGAAATCGAAATTGGAATGGAAAATTGAATCCACAGAGAAGAATAGGGATTGAGTTCTATATAGATTAAACAATTCCCATTTCATCCCGAAATCGAAATCGAAATAGGACTTCTCCCAACCGTTTGGTTGAAATGGGAATCACCCATTCTGATTCCGATTTCAGGCCTCCATTCTCTCCAACCAAACACTCCTTAAATTAATTTACATAATGTAAAGAAAGTCATCCTAGAGAGCATGTCAATGCACTTCACACAGCATATGCTATCAATTCCATCCTAGAGAGCATGTCAATGCACTTCACACAGCATATGCTATCAATTCCCCAGCACAAGCATGTGTAACAAGCATAACTGCTAAATCACATACTACATATCAAAAACTTCAACCCACAAACTAATGTAAATATTACACAAAAAAAAAAAGGACCAAGAAGAATAAAATCTACCAAGTATGAGATGCATATATTATGCTCGACCTTGATCTTGTGTAACATGGCATGTCAATTCCAGCATCTAACTCAATGCATTACCACTGCCAATCAATAATATTGATACATTTAGAAACAGTTTCTTAAACCAGAGTTCCAAAAGCACCCTCAAAGCCGCACCAAGCTTATATACACGTTTGTAAGCAAATATGACAAGAAAGCCTTATTATAATATCACCAGTTATCCGTGTAGTGTTCTTGAAGCCAAGAAAGAATTTTGAACACCTAACCAGGATGGGAAAAGAGATAGTAATGACACCCAGAAGTTAATAGTTAAGAACAACCAATGACAAGAAAAGCATCCACTTTTAGATTGAATTCAACAAATGGGACTATTAATATAAGTGACCATGTTTGTGCATCATAACTCCATATGGTATAGGAAATATAAGGATCAGTTATGGCGTGTTGGTAATGGTGTCAAATCGGGCATTTCTACTCGGCCCGGAGCTCGATTGATCTAAGAAGTGTGTGTTCGTTTATCAAGGATGCCCCTTCATACGAAACTAAGAATTACCTTAGATAATCCCCTTCAGTAAGAACTCTCGATCAGCTGCAGGCCTAACAAACAATCTAGGGATATAGAACTTAGAACCTGCTTATCGTCAGTTAAATGATTCAATATCACCAATGACAAGGGAATTTATTATCAAATTGGGAACTTTAATCAGCATAACAACTATGAAATGCACAAAATAATATGAGTGCTCGACTATGACCACGAGCCGTTGGGTAAAATAGACCGAATCATACGATTCACTGAAAATTATTTATTCTATTGGCGCACCAGCAAGACTAATCCATTATTCGAACTAAATCAATGCTGTGATCTTAGGCCACATACTCATATAGATTGAACAATTAAAGAAAAACAAATGAAAACTAATCAAATTCAAGGATCTCCTCTCTCTCTCTCTCTCTCTCTTTCATGCGCCGACCCACGAGACGCATAGCTGATCAGCAACAGCAGAAGGACCAGAAGTAGTACGAAAAAATGCCAGAAAGAAAAGCAAAGCATGTGAATCACATGCGAAGGTGTTCTTTATCGATAGAAAAGAAGAAGAGCACGATAAAGACAAAGAAAGTACCTGGCTTTCAACCGCTGCATCCTGTCGTCGTCCTCCTCCAGGACCAAATCTTTCGAGCCCAAGTAGTAACGGCTCAGAAAGCAGATGTCCACGATTCGTTGCGGCCGGTGCCCCCACCCTTATCTTTACGCCCAGCGTCCTCCATCGTACCACTGCTAGAACCACACACACACACACAGGGGTGGGGGAAGAAGACTATAGTAGAACAGTAGAGAAGGAGTCGAAGGACGGGTAAAAGAGACAGCGCGCGCTTATCCCTCGTATTGGGGTAATCAAGTAAAATTTGAGTAGATTCTTAGGTGAGACTGGGTTTCGGCCAACATGTCAAACACCCATACATCCCATATTTATGAAATTCCTTCAACCCCTTCGCATGTCTTTTTGGAAGATTGTCAAACCCTACACAGATTTGTTGGGCATGAATTTACAGAACGATATTATATATTTTCTATATTTTACTGGGTTACATATTGTATACATCTTGATTCTTCTTACTGTCTCTTGCTATATCTTACTTTTCCTCCTCTTCACTTCAAAAAATTAGGACTTCAGGTGTTGTATTTTTTGTTTTCTTTACTTTTGCAATAAATACAGTATACCCAGTTCACTTTTGTACATCTTTTGCTAAATACCTTCGCATATTTTTTGAACCCTGCTATTGTATCTACAGTTGTTACTGATTATTTGATTTAATGAAACACTGTGTTTATTAAAAACAACACCCATACATCCCATGGTTAAATTTGTTTCCGAATCAATACATCATGCAGTTTCAGGCTGACTCGGTCATGGGTGCTTCAGGCTGGGTTTGGTGAATCAAATCACAGGACCGAGCCAAGGCACACTCAGCAGTAAAATATTCATGATGATTGCTTTCCCAAATGGCCTTCATTTTATCAATTAATCTTTTCTCAGATAGGATTAGATTATGACAATATTAATATATAAATCTGATTTAAATTACAACACATGCAACCACAATCTTTTTCTCAATGTCAAAAGGTGTATAGCTCTGATTGAAAGAGAATCCTAAAACTTTAATCCACGTCTTCATCTCACCATTCCCCATATATTGGGGGCTCACAGCGGGCCATGTCATGCAATCCTGGTCCACTTCTCCAGCTCCACGTCAGCCTCCCAGCATAAGTACCTTTTAACCGTCACCTGAAAATGATACAAGACCACCCACTCGGCACAGTCAAAAAAGGGTTAAAATATTGCAAGCTTGGACGTTCCATAAACCCATTAGGTGCCCCAAATTTGTTTGCAATCTGATATTCTTATACTCCAGTTCCTCCTGGACAATACATGCACTCAACAACTCGAAATTTAGTTGTATTACAATATTATTTTTTATAAAAAATGAGGTCGTGAAGACCATCCCGAACAAATCATAAAGAAGCCCACCACAACAAAATCGAAAGCCCATGCCATCGGCTTAGCAAACAAAACTTTCCACAAAATAGCATCATAAAATCCACCTTGAAGCATTGGAATTCTATGCAGGCTGAGATATTTGTGATGCAATTCCCATAAGAACATCCTGCCATTTTTGCATGCTCTGATTAAAAGTGATAACATGATCTGCTGGATCACCTGGAAAGCAGGAATACTGCTCCTCTTCACAGATCAGGGTATCTTGAAAATCTGCTTTAACCTCACGACGAGCCTCCACTCTTCTAGAGACAAATCATCCTACAGCACAGGATTCACCAGTAAATAAAAGATTATATAAAGATAAATTTCCACCATTTTGGCAGAAGCATGTGCCTGGGCATTAAGTTGTGCCAAAAACCTGAGGAAATACCTTGAAACCCTTGAAAATAATATGTTTGTTTACCCAAATGAAACTTCAAGACAATGTGGTCTTGGAGCAAATTCGTAGCAAGTCCAAGAGAACAGCCTAGAGACTTAGTGGCACCAAATATGGATTACAATCAAATCTTACCCTATAATTTGCTTTTAGTATGTCAATTGATCTCCTCGAGATATGACTGACAAGCTCATCATCAATCTCAAAATGTCTGCCATACATCTTTTGTTGTTCTTCAGAACTGGAACCAGCAATCTGTGGACAGAGAGAGGAGTTTATCAGGCCACAAGAAGCGCTAAAAAACAAATTAAACAAAGAATTAAAATGGACAACATTAACCCTTAAACAAGCATATTTTTGCCACCTTTATAGCCACTTTCTGTCCTTTCGTTGCCGTATCAACCTGTTTATGGTTGATCTCAATGGAAGCGATCCTCCCGATATCAATGAAATCCTTTGAAGGGATGCAGATAGGAGTGCCCACCTGGATTGCACTTTAAAGTGAGCAGACAAAACAATTTGAAAGGTGATCAAGGGGAAGCAATTGCAAAATGATAAGCTAGTCACATTATACTAGTTACTTGACTCAGGTCAAAAGAGTAATTTCCCTTCTAGTTTGAAAGAAAAGGCAGCCAATTGCACAAGGCTCCCACCATTGCACGATCAGGGGTGGTCGGATGTATGCACCCTTGCCCCTGCATGCAGAGATGATATTTCTGTGTTTTAAATCCATGACCTCCACGCTACAATGGAGCCTTATAGCTTGACTGGTTAAATTTAACTAGGAATCCTGTGTAGCTGGGGTCAGATGATGTTGCCATTAAGACTCCATTTACATGTTTGCTGTTTGATTGGATAAAAACACAGAATAGAATTCTACTTTCTTTAGTTGGACATAATTCATGGATGTAAGACTCACCAACACCGTGAACCAGCCTGCAGTTGCTGCAGTTCAACCAATGCTAGGGTCATGTTACAGCAATTAAGCAAAACATATGTTCCAATTACATGAGCACACAGCCAGATGCAGTAATTGGACTCGCAACTACCCAGTCACATCCAGTGAAACAGGGCATTCAAGTCAGGTGCTTGTGATTAAGCCTAATGCCTAGTTTGGAAAGTGGATATACAGCCTACTTTGGAAAGTGGATCAGGGCAGGGATAGTACAGTTATCCTGCCTTATCCCTGAAATAAAATCGCAAATGGACCATTTTGTGGGGATGGAACCACTGGTCCCCAACAATTTAGTCAAACCAGGGATAACCAGGAATCGGTGGTTGCATCGGTACCATGGAACCATGCTATCCCCATTTCTCATCCCATCAATTTTATGAAATGAATGAAATGACCCTTCTGTCAGCCAAAAGTAACAATAGCACAAAGGCATATTAGTCTTTTGGCACAGAAATAGTCATTATGATATCAGTTGAAGTATGGTACAATATAATCATGAGAAGGGGATAAAAGACAGCTATCCAGACAACAAAAACACTTTGTGCTGTCTTTATCCCACTTTGTCCTCGAAATATTTATACTTACTGAGGATAAGCAATTTATCCTCAGTTTGCTTATTCCGCTACCATACTAGGCCTAAGGATGATGCACCCTAGAAGAACGATATGAATATTTGCTGCATGGTATATTTCAGCAAAACTATAAAATTATCAAATATTAAACTAATTTAATGAAAGATTAGCACACAAAATTACCTTAACAATGCCTTCAAGAACATCAACACCCAAAACAATGGGGTCCTTCTTGTTGAAGACACAGTTTGGCATGATCCTAAGAACACACGGGAACACTGCCTCTTCAGCACTTTCTTTCTTCCTTTCTTCCTTTAAGTTGTCGATGTAAGCCTTGAACTGGTCAAACAGGTGATAAATAATATCTGCTACAAAAATCCTCACGCCAGTTTCCTCAGCAAGTTCCCGAGCATCAGGCATCACTTTGACATCAAATGCCAAAATAGTTGCATACTCCTTTTCCTCTCAAGCATGACACTAGCCTTCATAACATCTTTCTTGTGAACAGGACCTATGTTAAAGTCACTGAAAGGAATGGTTACATCTGGGCTCTTCAAAAACTCTGTAAGGGCTTCCAACGACCCAAGGGTAGAGGCCTGCACATACACACCCTCCCACTTTTGTCAATACGGCTCATAACCTTATTCATCTCTTGCATTACAGCCTCCTTGACATCTTCCACATTGTCCTCAGGTTTTACCACATAAAGTGCGGTGCCTGCAATGGCATGCTCAAGTCCCTGAAAGCATACAGATTATCAGCACATGGTTGCTGACATTTATTGCAGATGCATAGTATTAAAAAACCAACTATACCTGTGCAGAAATTTTCACACCTTGTGCAGCTTTAAGCTCTTTATGATGCAAGTATGAGCCCTGATACAATTGAGACGCCAACATATCAACTGACATAACAATAATTTCATATGGGGAAAAAACGCTAAGAGATACAAAGATAACATTCACATTGATAAGTTTAATTCCAGACAAATAATTAATGTGTCTTGCACAGCAATTCAATCACTTACAAACATATGTCAAGCAAGAATTAATGAGAATGTGTACAAATACAGGGTTCACCTTTAGTTTAATGAAGCTTACTATTCATGGATTCACATGATCAATACTATAAAATGCAGTAAAGTGACATGGGAAAAAAAAGATTGGCAAAATGCGATAACAGGTGAAGAGCTGCAGCTATACTTTACGCATCTTGATTCTGAAGATGGCTATTTGATAATCTTAAAAAACAAGAATTGTAATGCATGAAAAAGATTATAACAAACTAAATATGTGAAAACAAACCACAAAATCTAGGAATTTAAATCATCTCTTGAACACTAGAAAAAGCAGTAGACGTCGCCAACAAGGTTAAACAAAGGAAAAATGACAAATTTCTATAAAACCATGCATCTTTGTAATTTGCAAAATTTTTAAAATCATAGATTAGAATCTCATGTTCAGCCTAATGATGGACGAGACCTAGAAATAGAATTTCAAATAAATAAACTCTCAGGCATGAATTGCATACATGACGATCAAGACCAAGCTCAAAACCATATGTCTTCCAAGGAACATAACAAACATATAGGCCAAAAAAAGAGCAAAGCATTTCAAACAAACCATTTGCTTCCAGTCATGGCTAATAATGTCCATAATTCAGTTAATAAAATAGTCATCAAAATACCATTTTCCAAACAGACACTATCATTGACAAAATCACTAGAGGTGGAGTACAAGTCAGAAAAGAAAACTTTCTATGAGGAAAAAAATTGAATAAAAAATTGAAGAACCAGAAACACATCCAGCCTCTAAACTCCATCTATAATGTAGGATATTGCTCAGCTCCAACATCAAGTTGCGAAGCTCATTCAATAGATATGCCAGATACAAAAATATCCAACTTTATACCCTCTAGAAACCTTTCAAGCAATATTTAAGTTCCAAGAAAAATGAAACAGCAAAATTTAATGTAGGAAAATAAAAGAAAAGAAATTTGAGAAAAATTTCTTCCAAGAACATTGTAGAAAATGTTATACAGAAATTGCCTGGTGATGAATTAAACGATCCGCCTGTCTTTTCCGCATGAAAGGGGAAAAAATTGTGTGCACTTGCTAAGAAATTTTGGGACTTACATTTTGCTTAATTTTATTTTTATTTTTTGTAATGATAGTACACTGCGGGGGCATGATCATCTAACTTGTTTTCCTTGCTTTCTCAGCTATCAAACAAAAATAGGGTCTTGTAACTTGATCAAACAGAACATCTCCAGCAAGACTTGAAACTTTTGAATGGTTCATCATATTTAAACTCCAGAAAATCATGTATAATATTTTTTTCAAATCGGACTAAATATACAATTATTAAATCTTAAACTAATTTAACTTTAAAATGGAACCAAGAATTAAGAAAAAAACGCCAGAAATAATCTTTCAAAGAATAATTCTTTAGATGGTAAGCTGACATAATTTCAAGATGCACTTGTTCCCTGCTTGATAATTTTCTGCATCCAGTAATTTTGCTGTAAGAAGCTGTCTTAACTTGATCTTAAACTTCAAGTTTACAACAAATAAAGCTACACACTTGACATATAATTCCTTGACTTGAGAAAGCAATTACCAAAACAATGATATGCTTCACGACTCTTCTTTCCACTAACAAATGGTAAATATGTCTCTTCTCAGTGATACTTTAGATAATCATATGTCAAGAATACTGTATCTTTAAAGATCTACCTAGCATGGTGGTCGAGACAATAAACCATCATGCAACGTTGCTTTCACACATCCGAACCAATGAAGCTAACCACCAAAATTAAGTCTAGAAATAACTTATACCTACGAATTATCATTTAAATCTACAAAAAAAATCTATTGATTTGATATGCCTACGGTATATTGATCTTCAATGAACCACAAGAGCTTTGCTTCATTGTGACTTCAGTGCATCACAGCTTGAGAGTTCTTAGAATGCACAAATTTTTTACCAAGATCTAGTAAACCACACTCATGAGATATTTTGCTATGATTGCAATATTCTTCCTTCATGATATGTTTCAATGCTAAGAAAGTGAAAGAAAAAGAGCATCCCCATGCACAAGGATCCTGCCACTGCAAGGTCTAGGAAAGGTATGAAAGTGAAAGAAATTAAAAAAAAAATGAAGTCCATATTTTGGTAGTCCAGACACAACTAACCACCATTCACATCTTGCTTTCATCTTATTCCACACACCCAAAGCAGATGTCCTACAATGTTAGAAGCGGAACCATGGAATGACGAAATTATAAGATCACCATTCCTGATAAACTCTCTCTCTCTCTCTCTCTCTCTCTCTCT
>KE504784.1:734105-750359 GCA_000441515.1 Elaeis oleifera | reverse complement strand
TAACTACTCTCTCTCTCTCTCTCTCTCTCTCTCTACCTACCTATCTCTTGTGTCTGTGTGCCATGCATGCACATGGGCATTTGAATGAAAGAATCTTGTCGGCAGAAGACAAGGGATCGTAGGATGAGATATTACTCCCAGAATCCTTAAGAGTCATGTTAATGTTATGAAAAAAGAAAAAATAACAGTAATAGATTTATGTTTCAAACTCATCTGAAGCTGACTGTAGACACTTATACAACCTTCAGAAATTTCCAAACTAGAGAACCACAGTTTTTAAAATCATCGTATGTCCATACAGATATCCATTCTTCAAGAGCTTTGACATCTTCCATAATCTTCAGTGATATGTAGCTGAGAGTATAAAAGAAGGTTGAGCAGGTTCGAAAAAGAGAACTTGTTTTTACTCCACCTTGAAGCAAGTCTAACCATGGGGATGTTTAAGAATTACTGCGCATACATGAGATAAGGAGGAAGGTGCATGGGCAAGATAACCACACAAACAATGATCTCATGTCACAAAACCCCAATAAGTCACACAGATGGTCACACCTTTGCATAAACAGGCTGATGAGTGCTTGAGTCCTAGAAAACAAATTTAATCTAGAGCCATAGCCTGGGAAATTTAATCCTAACTGTATAGCTCAGTTTAATTGTGACTTAACCATAAATTGATTTTTATATTCTTATTTCTGTTACAACACATCTTGGGCCTGTTAACTCAATCCATACGAATCTATTTGGCAGTGTAAAACCTCTATCTGGTCACTTCATCAAATCACCAAAATATCATGCATTCTGGAGCAACTGGTTATATCTCAAGCTCTCATTGTCAAAAAATTTTAGTTGGGTATGAACTTGATATCACACATTCACCCATCTTAATGCATTCATCAATTATTGTAGCACTGGGACAGGAAACAACTAAATTCGCATTTTGTTTAACGACATAGATGTAATGGTCAGAAAGTTACTTTTGGGTGCAAGCCATTTTTTGGTATTTGGAACAATTAGTGATCCCTCACTATCTTACACAGCACAACAAAAGATACCGTAAAAGGTGATAGTAGAAATTATTCACCTTTACTCGGAGCTCCTTCATAGGGTGGGGGTCAGCAAAGCTCTAATATTGGTAATGATAGGCCCCTGTATCAAAATTTAACTAAAATAAGAAACAAATACACAAAAAGCAGCCTTGCTGCAGCAAGAGAATAATGATCAAGGAAATTATCTAGTACCTGCATACCACAAAGAACTATTTGGTCACCTTCATGAAGAACACCATTTACCAGCACCACATCAACAGTAGTTCCAAGACCTTCAATCACTTTGACTTCCAAAACAGTACACTGAAACACATAAAGAGACCAAACAAAACTTAATTATATATTCAACTGATCTGGTGTGATGGAAAAGTATAAATACAATAAGCTATATGCCATTAGCATTAAATGTAAAACAAACAAATAATGACAGGCAAAACCAACACAAGGAATGCCGAACTAGCAAGTGCCAAGCGTAATGTCAAACATTGCAAGTGCTAATGCATAAAATAGTTAGGCACCAGCAGTAGGAATAAGCATTGGATAACCAACCTGGACTTCATCAACATAGGTCAGTTTTCTTCCATTGTTTTCTGTGCCCATTGCACCAACAACAACAGAAGATCCGGTATTCCTTCACCGCTGGAATATCATATAAACCATAAATTAGCGAAATCCATGCAGTAAAAGATGCTACTTTTCAGGAAACCATCAAAAATATGCAACAGACAAGTGTTGCACTGCAGAGGAAGTACCTGATAGCACTTGTGGGGACAATATTAAATGTCTCTCCCATTTCTCTGTTCTTGTAGTATAGAGCTGTGTTCAGACCCTGCTCCTTGAACTGAGTTATAATCTAACAAAAAGAATCATACAATTCCGATTTCCATGTCAGCTTTGGATTACAAGGCCCACTAAGAAAGAAATTATAAGGTGCAATACACTGACCTGAGTAAGTCTCATATTAAACTCATTCTTCACATCATTGGACTGTTGTTTGAGAGCCTTCACTATGGGTGCATTTTGGCAGGTTTTCCACCCATAAAGTCGATCCACCTTACAAATGGAATAAAGAAACATGAGATGGAATGAGTAATAATGGAAACATGTGTAGTACTATGCAAAGAAGCTTTCACCAGTCCAGCTTGAAACTCACCTTATTCAATGCAACGATGAACTCTGTGTTCCGACTCTTTAGAAGGTTGAGAGATTCAATTGTTTGTGGTTCTAGCCCATGCATAATATCCACGACCAATATAGCAATATCACACAAGCTGGAACCCCTAGAGCGCAAATTAGTGAAGGATTCATGGCCAGGGGTATCAATGACAAGTAAGCCTGGAACCTTCAATGTTGCATCAGCTTTCAGCTCCTTGGTTCTCTCCCTTATGTTTTCGGTCGGGAAATAGGTAGCCCCAATCTGTTGGGTGATACCCCCAGCCTCTCCCTCCTGTACATTAGTGCGCCTAATGCAATCTAGCAGCTTGGTCTTCCCAGTATCTACATGACCCAGAATGCAACAAATGGGTGAGCGGAGGTCATTGCTGCTCTTTTTTGATTTATCATCTACAGCCTTTGACTCTTGTTTAGTGACAACGTCATTTCCCTCTTAATATTACTGGTGGATACATTTTCACGCCCATTCTCATTGTTTCCACATCACCTTCTTTGAAGGTGCACGAGGAGCAACCACCTTTTGACAACAGGCTTTGTAACCTGAGGTTCCACAGAAGTTGAAGATGCAACACGCTCCACACCTTTCTAACTACAGGTTTGGCCTGCCCCTCCTCCTGATCCTCCTCAGCAAATGCACTTGTGGCAGGCAATGTAACATCAACATCATCCCAGCTCTTTGCATCCCACTCATCCTCATCTTCATCCTCTTCAATCGCTTTATCCTCTTCTGGCTCCTGATTAGCTTCAACGTTGTCCTCAGCCTCCTCAACTTGAGATACAGACTCTTCTTCAGCCATATCATCTTCAACAGCCGGCTCTGTAGTACATTCATCTGCCTCCGGCTGGCTTTCAGCCACCTTTTCTGCCTCTACAGCCTTTGGCTGAGTGTGTTTGGACTTCCTTGTATCATACTTGGGCCTTTTCTTTGTCTCTCCACCAGCATCACCTATTGGAACCTCACTCTGAGCAAGGAACTGTTCCTCATCGCTTCCAACCTCCTCTGCTCCTCCTTCTGCTTGCCTGTCAAGAGTTTGCCCTCCTGCTTCTTCTTCAGCAACTTCTCCTTCTCCCTTTCTTTCTTCCTCCTCTTTGCCTCTTCCGCAAGCCTCTCCAACTCCTCCAACCGCCTCCTCTCCTCCTCCTCCTTCCGCAGTCTCTCCTCTTCCTCCCTCTTTTTCCTCTCCTCCGCCTCCTTCCTCCTTGCCAATGCCTCCTGCATCTCCCTAACATGCTTTGGAAGCTTCTTCTCGGACCTTTCCCTTTGCTTCTTCCTTCTTCTCTTCCTTAGCCTCCGCAGCAGCAGTGGCAGCGGCAGCTGCGGCCTTCTTCTCTTTCTCCTTCTCTTTCTTCTTCTTTTCTTCTTTGCTGCAGCTGACTCCTCTTCCTTCTCATCTCCTGCAGCCTCTGCCTGTTCTGGCGGAACTGAAGCTGGCTCCTCCACCACTGGAGGAGGCGGAGCTGGAGCTACGGGACTTGCCGGCTGTGCAGGGCCCTCCCCAAGCTCTGCAAGAATCTTATCCAAGTCCTCCTCTTCCTGGACAGTCCTTCCGCTCTTCTTCTTCTTTTCTTCTTCTTGGAGGCAGCCTCCTCCGCAGCACCTACCTCATTATCGTCTCCTTCGGCTTCTTCGTCTGCGGCTGGAGTAGGAGCCCGGGTGGGGCACTAGAAGCCACCGGCGGGCCTCCCCAATTCAGCGAGGAGCGTGTCCAAATCATCCTCCTCCTGGGCGGTCCTCCCACCTTTCTTCTTCTTCTTTTCTGCTGCTTCTTCGGTGCAGCATCCTCCATCCCGCCCTGCCGGGCAAATTCCCCATCAAGATCCTTGATTTCGTCCCCCTCGTCCTCCACCGCATGGTTATAAACCTCAGGTTTCGATCTGGCTCTAACCTTCGGTTCAGGTTCCGGCTCCTCGTTGTCCTCCTCATCCCCGAGGGCATTGAAAGCACTAAAAGCAACGGGATTCTTCTTAGATTTAGAAGGCTTCTTCTTACCAGAGAACACGACGGGGATCTCGTCCTCGTCCTCCGCCGCCGCCGCCGTCAGGGCGTCATCGGCGACGACGGGCTTCTCCGTCTCTAGAGCATCATCGGCCTTGTCGGCGTTGTGCTGGCCCTTGCCGCCCTTCTTGTTTTCTTGGGCGCAACGCGGTTCTCCTTCTCCGGGCCCTGCGACGGCGGCGGCTCCGGCAGATCGTCCGCAGGAAAAGAATACTCGTCGTCGTCGATCGTCACGTTTTTCTTCCGACCCATCGCTCCTCAACAGAATCGAAACCACACGATCGAGAGAGAGAGAGAGAGAGAGAGAGAGAGCCGCATTAAATAGGAAACCCTACAATAGAAAAAGACAATTGGAGTAAATCGGAAACCCTAGAATCGCAAAATAGAGGCTGGGATTAAGGAGGGGACAAGGTGATCGCTGCCTCGATAGATTTTACATATATCTCTATGTACTAGTGCGGTTGCGTGGCCGCGTCAGTGCTGATGAGGGATCGAGGTGCCATGGGTTCCAAATCAGGAGCTATTCCGTTTTGAATTGGACTGGACCGAACCAGAACGAGTCCGATCATCTGATGTTTAACTTATTCTAGATTTGGTCACTGTAATGTTAGATATGGAAAAAAGACCCAAATTGGCCTGATTTTAATATGGATAAATTTTGCGCTTACCCATAATACATCTCTTCAAAACGGGATCATCTTAGGCCTAATTGAGTAATGAGGGGCCAGCTTTTGGGGTGAACCTAAACTGGTCACCAAGAAAGAACGGCCTCCGTTAATAAAAGATTGCAACTAGTGTGGATTTAAACAGGATGGGCATATGCATCCACCCTGTTCAATCATCCTTTGCTGAACACTACATGACAGGTGAGTGTTGTTAGAGCTGGACCCTCTCTAATTCAAAACACAAATCCTATTCACATTTGATTATGATTAAACGATACTGACGATATATAGACCAGACGTGTTTTCTATAAGATTTTTGTCTTAAACCACCAAACAGTTTGCAACACACACAACAGTTAATGTAATCGGCATCTTTGTGTATGTATCATATACGTGTGGATGTACGTATATATGTGTATGCATAAAGAGAGGAAGGTACCCTGACAAATATCCAACAAAATTTTAACTAATATTTTAATTTATTTAATTTATTTTTAATGATATTTTGAAAATTGTGCTTAATTTTGGGTTCCTTATTCTTGATTAGAATTTGATATTCCAACTCCTTTCTGCCCAAGTTTCCGAGTCCGCCGACATAATGAGATCTATATTGACTCGCTGAAATGGCATCGCTATCTGCTAGCACGCAAGAGAGAGCTCCGGAGTCCCAACCGCAGCTCCCCGAGTGTCTGGGGGACAGCTCAACCTACGCCTCGATCTTAGTCCTAGTAAAAAGAAAAGAAAAGAGGGAGGAAATGCAGAAGGAAAGGGAATCCGCCCCCATCCTCCCTGCTACAATTGCCCTCTCCTTCCAAAAGGGCCACCCATGAGTAGATCTAATGGAATCCATGGAATCGAACGAAGGCAACGGGGTTTCAAGCAAGCCTAATGGAACAAAGGCAACGTGCATTGAAGGTCCCTATGAGACCAATTGGGCCATGTGGCCATCCCATTAGACAATAGAGTGCTGGACAGCATGTAGGGTTGGAAGTGGGTATGGACCGGCCCGAGGCCCATCTGATCGGGCTCGAGACTCAGTCTGAAATAATTCAGGCCGAACTTGAGTTTAAATATGAAGCTCATTTTTCTTCAGACCAGGCTCGGACCTATCTTTGGCCTGGCTCCAGTCCGACTCGGGCCTGAGTTGGAATTTCAGTCCAATTAAGTCCAATCCCAAATAGGTTTGGCCATTTGTGTTGGTCCAAGTCAATTAGTCATTTGAGTTAGCTCGATCAAGCCTGATAAATTTTTGTTATATTCCTTCACCCGAATAACATGCCATGTTATCCCTTGTATTTCACAAATTTTCAATTGCATGTTATCCACCGTGCATATGCTCTAAGATTTGTCCTGGTTCACGATTTCACATGGACCTGATGCTGAGAGAGGGGATATGGAGGAGGAGATCCGTGCGACGATGGTCGTTGGAGAGGGATGGGCGCTCCAGCAGAGCGGGTGGACGTGATGGCGGCCGTGTGGGAGCGGCTGAAGGGATCGATATGGGTGGCGGTCGATAGAAGGGACATGGAGGAGGAGGTCAGCATGGCGACGATCATCGGAGAGGGGTGGGTGCTCTAACAGCCACGGATGGACGCAACAGCAACCGTGCGGGAGTGGCCAGGGGGACCGACATGGATGGCGATCGGTGGAGGAGACATAGAGGAGGGGTTGGTGCGGTGGCGGTTGTTAGAGAGGGGTGGATGCTCCAGCGGTAGAGGGTGGACAATACAACTGCTGTGCGGGCGTGGCTAGGGGGATTGGCGTGGATGGTGGTCGATGGAGTGGATATGGCAGCGGGGGTCTGTGCGGTGACCGGCGGGCATTGGGTAGGCCCAATCGGGCTCAAGCCTGGCTGGGATCGGGCTTGGGCCTATTTTTTTCTCACAATAATTGGCCTAAGCCCAGCCCAAAGTCCCAAAAAAATTCAGGCTGGGCTCGGGCAAGAGTATGGCCCGGCCTAGTTCCACCCCAATAGCATGTGTTTCTCCTTTTCATTTTAATAGGGGAACAATAGTTACATCCTAAAAAAATAAATTTCAAAGCATATATGGCGCAAAGGTTGCAAGCTTCACCAAATAGTTAGCAGTTTGATTTACTTCTGATGAGTATGTATGTAAAATAGCATGCTATATGAAGTAGATTGATCGTGCGAGCCCAAGATTCAAAATAAACACCAAGCAAAAAAATATTTACAGAGAATCGTAAAAAATAATAAAAAAATAAATTTATTAAAAAATAAAGATTAAAACCTCATAAAATGCTTCACGAAAGATTCTCCATATATACAAATAATGTTTTCTTCTTTTCTTTCCACCACGATCCTTTTAAATAACATCATATAGATGGGAGTTTAACTCCTACCTGAACTTAGAAAACAATATTTATTAAAATATAAACTCTTAATTAAATAGTATAATATTAGAAATAGAATCCTAAAGATATTAAAAGTAATGACAACTAATAATAAAATTCTAATTGAATTGGAACTTAACAAAAGATTTCAACATATGTCTACAGTAAAATAATCAGATTGCACCGCATATCCTCAAGTATTTCTAACTAATGGTGAAGAGAGAGAGAGAGAGAGACTGACCATTAAACCAATCTACCACCAACACAGAATCCCCTTCCAGAATGATTTTGTCATTCAGAATGCAAGTGACTGCCGCATGAAGACCCATGCAAGCGGTCCGCAACTCCGCCTCATCAATGGATTTGCATCTCAGAGGACAACAACCAGCAATGCGCACCTTCCCTTCCACATTCCTTATAATGAACCCAGCACCAGTTTCCTCCATTCCGAACCATAAAAATTGATTCTAATATACCCTGGATGTGGGGGCTCCCAACGAATCAAATGTTGTCGAGGAGGATCCATGAACAAATCCGGAAGACGGCAGCCCAGATTCCAGTGATGTGATGTCCAATCTTGATCGATTCTTGCAAAGAAAAACTCATCAGTTGCATACCTTGCCTGAAATGTTAGCAGGTTTGATCCATTGATTGTGCAAGATTCCCTCGTTCCTTGTTTTCCAAAGCAGTCCTAATATGTTTCCTGTAAAAGCTCGCCACCAACAATCAACTTGAGATGAGGATCTAGTGAGCAAAGAGGCATAACTTTGGCGGAATGGATGACAACGATTCACCCAACTTATCCATGGGCACTACATCAACCGTCCGTGTCCTTTACATAACCTAAGCTAGCCTGTTAGCAAATGGGTAAACATATTGGTGTGACCACGCTGGCGAGTTACAAATTTATATACCTCATCAACCCAACATGCAGCTGTCAGACAATTACTGAATAAATTGGAAAACAAGAGAAAAAGACAAAAAAAAAAAAAAATAAGAGCATATGACGCACAAGCAAGCTGTAATTACTCTGCAACTTAAATCATAAATAGGGAATATAGAAAGATTCCAAGGAGCTGGCCTTGGATCGAGACCAACAGCTTTGATCTATAATATTGACACTAGAGTCTAAAGTGAAGTAATCTGTCAGCTGCCAGTTCCTAGTTAAATAACCCTCATCAGTGTTGTAGTCTTTGCATTGCCATGCAAGAGGAGCTGGCTCGTTAAAGTTAATGAGCACTATGCTGCAGACTGAGTTGATTCAATAAGCTATTGAAAAACCTTCTTCTCAAACACAAACACGTGGTTTCCTTCTTTTCGTGACTACTGATCCTGATTTACAGAAACACAAGGGTAAAGCAGAGGCAACCTCAACGTCGACAGATGAACCAGTGAAAACACAGTTGACCTCATCACCTGATCGACACCTCAAAGCTGATAGTGTTATAATACAGTATATAATTATTAAAGTCTTAAAATTATCACAGCATCGATCAAGCAGTTGCTTGAAAACTACTAGAATCATTTCATTGCAGAGCTGCTTTTCCTAATAATCAATCAAAGGATTGATCTTTTACATACCGTCTACTCCTTCCGGTCTATAAGATAAAAAAACCTACAAAGTCCGAACCATGTCATATATAAGCTTCAGAAAAGGGGCAAGGCATCACTTGTTTTGACAGTATTACTAGATTCCAAAAAGGACTTATATACAGTGCTCGAAATGGTCTCGATAAAGAAAATCCAAGAGAAAAAAGCCTATCATGTTCCCTCTCTATGCATAACTGGAACCGGCCATTGATTAATTAGACTTTAGAAGATTTCAGCTTCTTTCTGCTATGTCCATTTTCAACATGGGCAATATATGATTAGGCATAGACATTTTCAACATGGCCTTCCTGCTTCTTAAACTCCTCTGCCTTCTTCTGCAATAAAAAGCATGTGAAATGTCTTATTCGCTAAGCCTGCCAAAATTTAGCCAAGTATAGTTTAAATGTTTAAATGTATGACAATATATACCCCACAATATTCAAAAAATGAAAATGCTAAAAACCCCGGAGCATTTTCTGCAATGAAGATACGAGTTAAACATTTAGTAGTGTTTTTCTAAAAAATTATCTAAATGAAGATACAGGATTTTGATTCAACGAAGTGGATAATTACTGATCCTACATCCAGACTATTGGGGATGTCTGGCCAGAATACCACCTCCACGCATCGTAGCAAAAAAAATAAATAAAAACAATCAAATACATGGATTAGCCAAAAAAAAGCTCGTCTTCACGGGGCATGCAAGCTTCACTATGAGAAAAAAGAAAAATTACAAGAAGAGATCATACCCTTAATTCTGGTACACCCAATCTCTCCCTCATAAGAAGCTCTTCCTCATAAAAGCTCTCTTTTTAGGAGGACCCCATTGAACCTGTGGATTATGGACCCACCACACTTCCACTGTGTAACAATCTGACTGAAGCACCCTGCTCCTGCTCCCTGTCGGTGCCTCTCGATCTGTTGCTGCTCTGGATCCTCTGCCAAACAACCAAAAACCATGTCAATCCCAACTCCAATGCAAATAAGGACTCCTCAGATCACCCAAACATGCCTATGAAACGTTGGATCTTGACCGCAAGCTCATTGGGCCATTCGATCGCACGTCTAGTCCACGAAAACCCCTGTAGACCGCGAGAAATCAGCCCAAACACGCTTCGATCCATGGTGGACCACACGAACCAAGAAAATGCCCACCCAGTCCATGCGGATCCCCATGCACTGTCGATCTATGCACCGTGTGTGAACCGCATGGGAGAACCGCACAGGCCGCGCTTATGCGCGCCTGTCTGAGCTTGGCCGCGCCCGCTCGCACGCCACCTGGGCCTGGGCCACCGCACTGCGCGCTCTCGACCGTCCCGCATGCCGTCGCATGTGCCCGCTCCATTGGCCTGCCGCCGGCTTCCGCCGCTCCATAAGCCGTGCCATCTTCTATCGAGCATATCTTTTTCATCTAATTTCTGTTTAGACTGATCTTAAGCTCGTCGAACTTCGTTCGTCGTCGCAGACCTCGCTGTGAGCTCAATGTGGATCGAATCTCGAGATATCAAATTCTAACTATCTCCATATCGACAACATTTGGCCTCCTCCTAACTTTGAAAACTTTTGGATCTCCTCACCTCCATATCCTGGGACAATCGCCTGCTGATCATAGATGGACAGATATGGGAGTCGAGCCAGACTACTCCATCACATCTCCATTGTATACTGTGCTCCTCCTAACCTGAGACTTGCTGGGGATATCATCCTGTTGCAATAGGAATCTCACCCTGCGATATCACCTCTCATCCTCCTAAATCTCACATCTCGTGCTCGATCCATCTCCATCTGGAGCTCCACTTCGCTTTGGGCTCCTCCTCCTAGCTCTTGAAGCTCCACCTCGCATTGGGCTCTCCGTCAGATAGTAATATCCTTTCGTCCTCTTCTTCCCTCCAGAATAACCCTATCGCCGTGCAACACCTTCAGGATTTCTCCACCAGCTACCGTCCTGTAGTCTCTCGAATCCAGTCTGCTCAGTGAGATAAGATTCCATCTGAAATTGGATATGTATCGGACCTCCCTCAATCTCCTCACTGCACTATCATATGTCCTGCAGCTGATCGCCTCGATACCTCTGATCGGACAGTTCGATCCATCCGACATATAATAATTCCATCATTGCTCTCTAAAGAGTCAAACTGCTCCTTTCTGCAACATACATGATAGGTGCATGTAGAATCTAAAATCCACTGCGGTAAAAAGTAGATATCTCATCAAATATCTCCAAGGTATCACCTTCTGACTCGCTACTAGCCGTCGCTGCAGTAGCTCTCGTTTGATCCCTAAGTTGAGAGCAATCTCTGGCTAGATATCCCAACTCGTCACACCGATAATATCTGGTCTTGCTCAAGTCCCTCGTCTTGGATCTGGACTGCCCTCATCGTGATCTCCTGTCGCTCTGCCTACCATCTTCTATTCCTCCAAAATTACTAAAGCTGAGCTGCCACTAGAGCTCGAAGTTGGGTTCTCCTTCTTGAGAATCTCGTTTGAAGAATCGCCGTGGTGACCTCATCCATCTTGATGGTGCTTTTCTCTATTAGAAGAGCAGTCACCAAGGACTCATACGAAGGGAAGCGATGCTAACAAACTAACGCCATGGTCTTCTCCTTAACTTTCTCGTCAACGCTAAGAAGGTCAGTGAGGATCTTTTGAAAATGGTTGAGATGCTCCTACATGCTCTGTCCCTTAATCATCCATAACTGATAGAACTAACTCCAGAGGAAGAGGGTGTTGGTGAGAGACTTCATTATGTATAACTTCTCGAGCTTCGACTACAGCACTGTCAGAGAAGTCTCGTCAAGCACATGGATCATCATCTCATCCGCTAGGTACAAATGGATCGTACTCACTGCCTGCTTCTGGAGCCACCTCCAATCCTGCACTTCCATAGTAGTCGGGTTTTTTCGCACAAGAGAGCATCGATCAATCTTTACTGGATGAGCACGTCCTTCATCCTTGCCTATCACAAGGAGAAATTGCTCTTTCCATCAAACCTGTTGATCTTCATCTTGATTGATCCTGTCTTCTCCATCTTCAATCTTGCTCACCACCACCGCAATCTGCATTTTGGTATCGCCTCGTCTGATACCACTTGTTGAGGATGTCTGGCCAGGACACCACCTCCACAGAACCTTTTCAATATCAGGCATCGTAGCAGGAAGAAAGAAGAAATAAATAGAAGCAATCAAATATGTGGATCAGCCAAAAAAAGGCTCACCTCCACGCAGTATGCAAGCTTCACTATGAGAAAAGAGAAAAAATTACAAGAAGAGATCATACTCTCAACCTTCGTATACCCAATCTCTCCCTCATAAAAAGCTCTTCCTCACAAAAGCTCTCTCTCTAGAAAGATCCTCCTGAACCTGTGGGTTATGGGCCCACCACACTTTCACTGTGTAACAGTCTGATTGAAGCACCCTGCTCCTGCTCTCTATCCGTGCCTCTCGATCTGCTGCTGCTCTGGATCCTCTACCAAACAACCAAAAGCCATACCATCTCTGTTCTATCAACAGGTCTTTTAAAGACCTCAGATCGATCCAATCCCGACTCCAATGCAAATTAGGACTCCTCAGATCACCCAAACATGCCTCTAAAGTGTTGGATCTTGACTGCAAGCTCACTGGACTGTTTGATAGTGCGTCTGGTCTACGAAAATCCTTGTAGACCATGAGAAACCAGCCCGAAATGCCCTTCGATCCATGGTGGACTATGTGAAATCAAGGAAAATGCCCATTCGGTCCACACGGGTCCCCATGGACCGCCGATCCACGCACCGCGCATGGACCGCATGGGAGAACTATGCAGGCCGTGCCTGCGTGCGCCGCCTGGGCCTGGGCCATGTCCGTGCATGCACACCCGCCCGAGCTTAGGTTGTGCACTCATGACCATCCCGTGCGCTGCCATGCGCACCCGCTCTGCCGACCTGTTGCCAGCCGCCGCTCCATAAGTTGTACCATCTTTATCGAGCGTATCTCCTTCATCCGATTTCTGTTTGGGCTGATCTTGGGCTCGTTGGACTCCGTTCGTCGTCACGGACCTCGCTATGAGCTCAGTATGGATCGAATCTCAAGCTATAAAATTCTAACACAGACAAAATTGGCAACATGATTAAAGCTACGCTCTTGGTTTGAATAGACTACCATTTTCGTTAAGCTTTCTTACAATTTGGCACCTGCAAAGATTGGATATAAAATTGAACACATCCTAATACATGTCACTATCAGAGTAGATCGCGAACGTTGATATAATTACTAAATGAAGGTTAACAAGGCATCCTAATTACCTTTAAGGACTTTGCCATGGCTGCAACCTCATTATTGTCATTGTCAGATTTAGTAGAATCAGCCACATGGCTAGATGGTTCCTGTAGCACCCCAGATAAAAAGAATGAAAACATGAAAAGGATGAGTACTCCAAATTAACTCTAAAACTAACCGGAAGAACACTAAAAGATTATAGACTTCTATCTTTGGTGGAATAGATGCAGTCTCCCTCCTCTTGTTTTCAGCTGCTTTTTGCTCCTGCTTCTCTTGACACTTCTTTGCTGATTGCTTTTTGTCACTCATGAATATTCACCATGTTTACTTGAAGGTCGATCTGGAAGATTTCATGATCAATTAATCATAGCCAGCAAAAGTTCACATCAAAAGTTGAAATAATATAAAGACAAAGAAATCCATAATCAATTGTTAAACGTTGATCTGCAGTCCTCGATCTCTTTGGTGTCTTCTCTTTATTTGCATGTCAAAGAATTCTAATTGCTAATTAACACAAAAGGAGATAAGCATTTCATTAGTCTTAAAATGGATGTCCTTGATTTTCTTCTCCATATAAAAGTACAAATGTACATGTAATTTTCACACCTTGACAGCAAAGCATTTAGATTTACTCATGCTACCTTGATCCAACCTGTTAGTTTGGCCCGTGAACCTGATAAATTTGACCACTCGCAAATCTTATCTGTTTATATTCAGGTTCCTGATGAGATTCTGATCAGCAGATGTGTTGGAAGAAGGTTGGATGCTATGACTGGAAAATTTACCATCAAAAGTTCCTCCAGAAATAAAGGAAGTTTCTTCATGGCTTATAACTCGTTATATCATCAGGAAAAGATAATTTTTTACTTTTATTCTCATGCTTGCTTTCTCTTGCTTCATTTTTATCTTATCAGACTTGATAAGTTTTGCTCTGATTTCTTGTGTATAGATCTGAAATCATGTCTTGGATTTTGAACAAATTATTAAGCTAGGGCTATCCATTTACAGCCTTGTCTACCTTCAATTCTTCATCCCTCTGTTCTGCATGAATAGGCGATCCCAGAAGCCTCATCGACGGATCGCACTTTTAATAGAAACTAGGGCATGCATTGGTACGATAGATAATGAGTTCAAGCCAAGGTTTGGTGGTTTGCCTTAGTTAGAAAGCAATGCTGCTCACTGATGGTTGCATGATTATTACTCTGCATTCTAACCTTATCGGGGTGAGACTTGGTGTAATGGTAAGGTTGCTCCATAATGACCTAAAGATCATGGGTTCGAAAATTGAAAACCAGTTCTTAGGGTTTGAACAGATACAAAGATTTTCAGGATTCTCTTTATTACTTGGATACATACAAGTGCTTTTTTGAAACCAATCTATGGTTTGATCTAAGGCTTTGAGTTGCGCTCAAGAGAGATCGAGGATCAAGAAAACTAGAGGCGGAGGCCATAAGATTGGTAGGAGACACCAATGAAAAGAGGAGAGGAGAGGGTCATATCTTTCGCACGAAAGAATGATTAATCTTTTTTCGTGACATCAACCGTTGGATCATGCTTCGCATAGAATGCAAAGTACTCCAATTTTTTTTCATCTGTCTGTGCATATCTCGAAGTGACTATTGTGATATCCGATGGTTGAGATGACGAAAGAAGATGAATGATTCTTTTGTACGAAAGATACAGCCCGAACGCAAGGGGATAACGTAAGAGCCATTTTTTTGTGAATAAATATAAAAGTTGACGAATTTTTTCGTTGGCCAATAGACTTATGTTCTTACACTTTTCAGGATAGATAATTTATTTTCCATAAATAGTATTTTTATAAATAAAAAATCTTATCCGATGGCTAAATTATTTTTTCATCAATCAATAAAGTAGATATTTAATTTTATTCCTAAGATATCTTATCCTTATTTCCAAAGCCTCCATCATTCAAAACCTAATAATTCAGTTGTTCATTTTTTTCAAATCTAAAAAGCACAAAAGGTATTATAAAAAATATGAATAAATTTTAGCAACTTATCTAAGAAAATAGTAATATAAAAGAACATAGATAATAAATTTCGAAATTATTTTTTATAAATAAAGAATATGAATAAATTATTTTTATCTAAATATTATTTGAAAATATTCATCTAGATAAATATAAATTTTATATAAATTTTTATCTACAAAAGAACTGATCTAAAGAATAGATATTTTTTTTCTGTGATAAAATATAAAGAATAGCCGTTGGGGATTTATTAAAGCATTGGCCTTGGATTCTGGATCATGTGTTTCCTATGAACCGATTTTACCAAACAAGTTATGCAACTCAATGTCCAGCTGTTGGTTGCAATATTAAGAATTTATTTTGATATTTCTATATGGTTGGACTGAAAATTTTATAGGAACCGTCTATTTAAACATAGTCTCAATCAACTAAGTATCGTATAGGCCAAATTTTATAGAATGATAAAAAAATCTCTATGGATCTTTATTTTTTTATAACTGAAGAGCTAAGATCTAAATTGGATTTAAGCAGGCTCTTAAAAAATGCAAGATGAATAGGTCAACAACTCCGATTTCTATAAGATTTTCAGCTCAATTTTATAGAAATATCTGAATAGACCTAAGTAATTACACCCTCTAGAAGCAATGATGGGGTTTTGAATCTTGAATATTCGTATCCAAAATTCACATGATGCAGATTGGAGAATAATAAAATACTTAATTTTTGATTTTAAAATATTTAATAGTGTAATCATAATAATATTTATTTCTTAAAAATGATGTCTACATAGGGAGAGAGATTAACTTGATTATATTTGAGCAGATAATCACTATATTGGATGATGGAATTCATGCTAATTATTCAAGTCATTAGGTATGATCAATTAAATTATTTATATATATTAAAAAATAATTTAAAATATGTTTGAATAGTTGGATTCAAAATTTTATCCTTAAAAGCTCTCTCATCGTGTATCAAGTGGTTGAAAAATAATATTATTTTATAAAATTTAAATTATTTATTTTTTGACCCCTTGGGCCAATAGATTAGCGATCTTTAAATCAAATTTTTTTTTTACGTGTAAATAGTTTAAGTATATTAGATTATAATTGACTGCTTGGATCGTTGACGTGAAAACTTGGTTATCCAATCTCAATCTCTCTCTCTCTCTCTCTCTCTCTCTCTC
>KE504784.1:708678-723535 GCA_000441515.1 Elaeis oleifera | reverse complement strand
GGGAATAGATTAAGATCCGATTGATAAGATCCCAGCTTCCATCCGATCGAATCCTCTTCTGTTGGATCGATGCGCATCTCAAAGATAGATGTTTGGACAAACGGAGACTTCTCTCATTCTGTTAGTTGATCTGACATTGTTTAAAAAAAGAAGAGAGATGCGATGGGACGAAAATGTGCATTAATTGTGATGCGATGCTACCCCACATACGTCTCCTACTGTCTCTTCAAATCTCTCTCCCGTGCTTCCATCCCTCTCTTGCTCTCCCGTCCTCTTCTAACCCTCTTCTCCCCTTCTGCTTCCGTCTCTCTCCCAACCTCTTCTCTTCTTTCTGTTCAAACACCAATCAACCAAACCCCATCGTCGGCTCTTCCTAACCGCCAACTTTGACCTTCTTCTCTCCTCTCTCTTTCTCCCTCTCTCCCAACTCTTACTGACTCTGTCATCGGCTATCCCCAACCTCCAACGCCCCAACCTCAAGTTCTTCAACCCCACCCACCGCCGGCTTGGTCGACTGGATCCCACTGTCTCCACCCGCTGCCGGCTCTTCCCCAACCCCACCCAATAGTAGCGAACCATATTATTCCCTAACCCCACCCACTGCCTCGTTTCACGATCGGCTCTTCCCAAAACCCAACACCCACTTTCCACCCCACCCGCCACCAGCCTAGACCGCCCCAACCGATGCCGCCATCAAGCTCGAGCGCCCCCAATCGTCGCTGCCACCATCCGGTGCCACCCCCAATCGTCGCCGGCAGCACCTGCTATTGTCGTTAGCACCTACCGTCGCTCCTAACCAACACTACCACAACTCGTTGCCGTACCCAATCGGTGCCGCCGCCACCCGCTGCCACCCCCACGTATAGCCAGAAGTCCTTCTCTTCCATATAAGGTGAGCACATTCTTACCACTTTCTACTTTCTCGTCATAATTTTAAAAAACTGCATGAATGTCGCAGAATTACGTTAATAAGTTTAATTTTAATTTATATAGTAATAAGTTATAACTGATCTCTATTAGTTCTTGCAGATGGTTCATTCAAAGTCCTCAAAGAGTTGAGAGAGGAGCTCTCAAAAGAGAGCTCTCCCCTGATTGATAAATTGTTGCTGCTATTTGTGGTGATATGTGGATTCATCAGGGGTATTCGGGAGCTGTTGATGGATGCCCACAAAATATTGATACAGCAGACATCCTTCCACTATACGCTTGACATCCCAGTCATCACACAGGAGCGGACAGTTGTAGACCAACTCCTCAGTTGTTGGGACGACAGCAAGAGGAAATTTCATTTGGAAGGGCAGATGTTGATCTTTCGTGCTGAGGACGTTGTCCTCATTTTAGGGTTACCCCTAAATGAGGTAACCATTGATATAAAGAAGGCTCCCCATAGTGTGGTTAGGACCACACATTTTGCAGGAGGGATAATTAAGAGAGATGTATTGGAAGATAGGATCAAAGAATTATTATCTAATTCTTTTCCAATGGTATCTGATCAACGGTGCAATTGGTTGTTTCGTACCTTTTGGGTATAATTTTATTTCTTTATTGAATCTTAGCATTGCATCGTGGATCTTCTCCACTGTTGATCCCTTAGGGGACATTGGCCGTTTTGCATGGGCCAGAGCAGTCCACGAGCACCTTATGAAATTCATTCCAAGGGCTGTGGAGAAGATAATGAGAAGGGAGAGGGGTGTGAAGAAGAGCACCGCTTATCTTAATGGTTGTGTTACAGTTCTAATGGTAAGAAGATGTTAAATTATTCTTTTATCTTTTATTCTATTTTGATTATCATTATGTCTTCATGTGATTGCTTTTTTTTCTTTCAGATTTGGCTTTTTGAGAGAACAGGCATAGTCAAACCATCTGTTTTCGGTCGACTTCTTCGAATCCTGAACTAAGAGAAACCCCAGTTTAGGAAAAGACCCACTTAGGAGAGGTGTTGAAGGGCCTAAAAAATGGAGATGTAGTATTACTTTGATGCTTGATATTATGTTTCTTCTTTTATAAGATAAGGGTTCTAACTATTTTATCTTTATTTTCAGATTCGAGATCCACTTCGAGCATCATCACCGGATAAGGTGTTGCTCCTTGAAGTGAGTCCTTCCACCCGTTAGGTAGATAGAGCTAAAGATGAAACAAATAAGATGAGTAAAACAAGTAAGATTGATAGGAAGAGGAGTAGAGCTAGTAGCGCATGCAGCACTACCGCAGTATTGGCTTGTTGTATAATTAATTTTTTTAAATTCATTGCTGATGCATGTAATTGTTGTGTATTTATCCTCAGATGGAGCTCGTGCGTAAATACCAGCACATCTTTACAGAGGTGAGGAGTGGGAGGGCTTGAGACGATGTCGAGAAGATGGAGCTCCGGAGGATGCTCGTCGAGAAGGATAAGTTGATTTCTGAGTTGCAGGCGGCATTGAAGAGCACTGAAGAGAGTACTGAAGGGATCAAGGATGCAGAAGGGAACACTCATGAGGCGGTGTCAAATGTGCTGCTTATTGAGTTTGTCAGTGCTGATAACCCGATGGTACCCATGGAGCATGCAGACCCACAGCATACCGAGAGATGAGTTATGCAGTGGAAGTGGATAGTTCGGGACTCCCATCTTCTATGCAGTCCTTCATCCCCCTACCTTCAACTACTCTGGATCCCAAAAGAAAGCCCAGGAAGAAGTCAGTCTGTCGTAGGGATGACGACGTGGTAAGTAGAGTTATGATTTAGTAGAATATTCACACTTTATTCGCATCCGACATCTGATGTACTCATGCCATATGCAGGAATTTGTTGAGACTAGCCATGACTTTTTCGGATTGCAGCTTCTAGATGACGGAGAGCGTAGGCAAGTCTTTGATTTTTTTTTAAATCGATTGGTATATCATTCTATTATTTATAAAATATATCTTTCAAATTATGTTTGTCTTCAATCTTTAGGTTTGACATTAATTACACTATGTAGATCATTGGTTTGGACTGATGGCATCAGCGTCATCAACCGACTACAGGTTCATGACATCTATCTGAAAATTTAATTGACCATGATGTCAGTATTATATACTAAGTTGGATAAATCAAATATATGTGTAAGTTAATTTTATTTTTGTAATGGAGTACGCAGATCATAGATGTTTTTTGATCCCTCTTGCAGCAACGTCCTTCAATTGATTGGCAGTTTATCTTTATGTTGCAATCCTTCTTTACCGTACTTATTTATATTTTTCATGCAATATTATATATTGTAGCATTGTATTATGTTATCTAGTCTAATGTATGTTTCAATGCTTTTCTCATTCTAGAATATGTTGCTGGGCACATGAAAGATTTTTGACAAAGCTATGTAAGACTTCATGCCTCATTCATTGGCCGAAGTCAAGCAAATGTTCGTACCCATATGCTCGTCGTTTCACTAGAATTTGCTTATCGTCGATATAGAGAGCACATATTTTAGACACTACACATCTGTGAGTGGTGCAGAGTACAGGGGCATCGCTGGAAGATCTATGAGTAATGACTATATTTATCAAATATTTATCGAATATCGAATGTGGTACGTGCTCATGCATTCCTAACAATATGGTTGATTACCAATATTGTGATTGTAGATGATCTGGTTGATTGAGATGGTACAAGATATGTACTCTGTTGATATGCATGGTTGGTCATTCTATTTCATTGATTGTCCACAGCAGGATGTCGGATAATTATTATAGATAGAGCTCCATGCGAATTTAATTTCACCATATCAGTTGTTTGCTTTTGACTGTGAGTATTAAATATCTTTTTTTGTAGGCCTAATTGTGCCATCTATTTTATGCATTTTATGAAGAGTCTCATGATGGGACGGAAGATTATAGATGCTGATGTGCCAGAGTTACATACCAGATATGCGGTGCAGGTGATCGCGAAGGGTCACGAGGTGGGAATGTCATAGTTTGTGCTATTGCTATCATGGATATGTTGTGAATATTTTTTATGAATCTTTAATAGTACATTCAAAAATTTATATTCAAATTTATATTCTGTCATTAGTGGAACTATTAATTTGATGTATACGAATATTCAGTAATAGGTGTAAATCAATTTGTTTTCTGTGATTGATGCAATAGATTTTCTGACATATGGGTTTGTTGTTCAATTTTTTATATTTGCATTTATTGATAGATTTGATAATTGTTCGGTATGGAAATTATTTCCTAGATTATTTTCTATATTATTATTTTATGTTCGAAGTTGTTTCAAATCAATTTATACTTATTTACAGGGAGATTGGAGATGGAAGCTAGTATTTATGATGTTGTTTCTCATTATTTATGTTTATATTGAGAGGATAACTATAAACTACGAATAACAGGATAAACCATGGGTGGATAGGATAAACACCAAGTACTCTATAATAATAAACAGAAACTCTGAATAATAAACACAAACTCTCTGAATAATAAACATAAATTTTGAATAATAAATTTAAATCCTAAATAATAAATAAAAATTTTGAATAATAAATATAAAAACTCTGCTAGAATAAATACAAATCTTACAGAATAAACATAAACTCTGGGATGATAAATATAAATTTTGTAAATAAATACAAACTCTGAAGCGATAAACACAAACTGTCAGAATAAACATAAACTCGAAATCTACAGAATAAACACAAACTTTGGAGCGATAAACATAATTTTTTTTTATAATAAACATAAACTATGAATAATAAACACAAACTGCATATGATAAACAGGAATTATTTGACCCCGACTTTATATTTTTCTTGAGATAGTTTGCATTTATGTATGCAGGACTTAATGTTTATTCTCTTTAGTTACTGTTTATCTGGACAGTTTCTATTTATCGCTTGTGTTTACTATTCATAGTTTTTGTTTATTATATAGAATTTATGTTTATTCTGGAGCACTTTGTGTTTATCCTGAGAGATCTGAGTTTGTGTTTATTTCGGACAGTTTTTGTTTATCATCCCAAAGTTTGTATTTATTCTGAAGCACTTTGTGTTTATCCTACCATGAAAGGTAGTTTGTATTTATTTTGGAGACATTGGCAGTTTGTATTTATCCTCGACCTATTTATATTTATTATTTTGAGTTTGTATTTATGGTGGGATGGTTTGTATTTATTTCTGTAGAAGTTAGTATTTTTCTTCTTCAGTTAGTATTTATCTTGAGTGGACCCAAGTTTATGTTTATTTCTAATAGTTTCTTTTTATCGTCCTAAAGTTTGTATTTATTATTCACAGTTTCTATTTATTATACGGAGTTATATTTATTTTAGAGTACTTTATTCTACCATAAAAGACAGAGAGCAAGCTCAGTAGTTTATGTTTATCCTGGACTGTTTGTGTTTATTATTTAGAGTTTGTATTTATGTAGGACTATTTATCCTCCTTAGTTAGTGTTTATCCTGGACAGATCCGAGTTTGTGTTTATCACGAATAGTTTTTATTTATTATCTTAGAGTTTATATTTATTATTCATATTTTTTATGCGGGATTTATGTTTATTTTGTAACACTTTGTGTTTATCCCGAGTTCAAAGATAAAGCAACCTTGGTAGTTTGTGTTTATCCTCAGTCTGTTTGCGTTTATTATTTAGAGTTTGTATTTATCATGAGCCTATTTGTATTTATTATTTAGAGTTTGTGTTTATCTTGTTATAAATCTGGAGTAAACTTGCTATATGTTGGATTGATTTTGATGATAACAAAAGTATTTGAGTATAAGTGCGTATTAAATTTCAAGAAGCTCAAGTATTTTTCAACATCTAAATGAAGAAGCACCATCCAAGATCCTAGTACTAAACTCTAGATCCTAATGATAAAATTTTAGATTAGGCACATCCTTTAAGAAGCTTTAATGAGAATAAATCAAATTTAGAAGGCAAGTCTAGCCTAAAAATCAAATTGAAGTAGAAAGATTGAAAATAATATTTGACACACTTATGTAAACTGAGCTGATCCAGTCTGAGTGGATACAGAAAACAGAGCATAAAAAGTCGAATTTCAGGATCCGAACTCAAGGGACTGAGCCGATCCAATTGAAAATTGAGCCGATCGAGTGAGCAACTTAGCCGACTCAATCATAAAGATAGCCGATCAAGTCTGAGAACACATCAACATTAGTTTGGCACAGACATGATTTGGCATGCTGGTATGGAGTAATTATCTTGATTTGGCATGTAATATTAGTTTGGTATGAAGTAAATATCTGAACTTCATAATCATCGAGATAATATTAGATGCACAAAACCTAGCAGGGCAAATCATATTATTCGAAGTCATATATTCATTCAAAAATATGTATAACTCAGGTAAGTGAGTAGATGATTCCATACATCATACTACACCATTTTTCCATTCATATGTAAACTGTAAATCACTCTGTTTGATACAAAAACTGATACATTCATAGCATAAAATAAAGACTTTCATTCATAACATAAAAGAAAAACAACATACAAAATACTACATCATCACAACACACAACACACAAAACCAAGATGATGCCGACACAGTCTAATCCTTAGGATCAACTTGGACAGCAGGACGATAGCGACGGATAGATGAGGATGGTCTAGAGGAGGATGGCTGAGAGGAGGATATCTGACTAGAAGAAGGTTGACTGGGTTAATCCTGATTTGGGAGATTCAAAATAAGAAATTATTGTTGGTCGATCCGGACAACATTCTGCAATACTGTAAATAATCCGATAGAGATAATATTTATCTTTCTATCCTATCTGATTCTCTCTATGTCGTAGTCTAGAGCACTTTAAGAGTACAGATAACCTCGCCTAGCTAGTGTTGTATATCTGTGTGAGATGAACATCTTTCTAATTTCTCAATATGACAGACTAAATTATGAATATCCTATCTTATGTCCTGCACTGTTGAAAAAAGATTATCCAACTTTTGCTCGAACGAAGAACTATGTGTGCCAGTTAGATCCATCCGTGCAGTACTCTCTCCTGAAGATGAGGACTGAAGAATAGATACGACCTTCCGAGTGATTGCACTGATCAGATCTGGAGTCATCCTCACTTGATCAACATCTCTAGGCTCCGTAGATCTGGAAGGTCCTGCTCCACTTCTATTAACTAAGGTCTCTTTTCTCAGCTAAAATATCCTCCTCAACATCTTCTCTACTTTCATCCTTTTAGTCCACTGACCATCATCAGTTTTGAACCAGTGTATTCTGTTGAGAGCTCCTTTATTGATTTTGCTATCTCTGCCTAATTTCATTGATTGTTCTACCTCAATTTTACCTCATAATGTTTAAAGATATGGGTTAAAATTATAGCATAAGATAAGGATGTCTGTACTCTACCCATCACTTTTTGCATAGCCCTGATAATCATTCTTGAAAGGTTAAGTGGGATGCATTGGACTACATGATACATAATTGCTAAGTCGCTCTTTGTTATAGTATCAAATCCTCCTACTCTAGGTTGTATAATCTAACAAACAATGATGTGGAGGAGTCTCATTTTAATATTTAAGTATCGTCCATAAATTTTATGAAATTGATCGTGATCCTCTACCCCAAGAACAGTTTCTATTTTTGTTCTATCCTCTCTATTGTTTCGCAGGTCACCTTCAATTGAAAGTTTCAATATTTGTCCAAGTATTCATCATCAAATAATTTTTTTTCTTTTACTGAAGATGATACGACATCTTCTCCAAATAAAATATTTTGATAAAATTTTCTAGCTAACTTCATAAACATTGGGATTTCAACTATGTAGATGAATTTTCATCACATATCTCTAATCAAGTTTGCAATCTCGAATCTTTTGAATCTAAAAATTTATATCTACAATACGATCGGAGAGAATATTTTGTTACTTACTAGAGTTCTTGGAGGAGATGATCTTGAAGGAGGTGTTGAAGTTGGACTTGTTGCTTTTCTTGCTCCTATTCTTCTTCTGCTTTCTTCACTTCTGGTTGCTCTTTGGTGTTGGAGAAGATGCATCTTCAAAGCCATCCTTTCCAAAGTTGGCCGAGAAGGAGGTGGGGAGGAGATTTTTGGTTGAGATTTGAGATGTGAGAGAAGATGGTATGATGGATTTGAAGATGGGAGCTAGAGATTTTGAGAGGAACGAAATGATCGAAAGGGAAAGAAGATGAACAGGAGGAGTGAGGAGCGAGGATGTTGGTTTTAAGTCGATATTCCAAATTAGTTTGGTGAACTTGGGTCTGGTCGAATGTAACAAATGGATCTAAAGCCAGTGGAAGGAAGGTGCCTAGATCTTGATTGTAGGCATCTACATCTTGATTGTAGTCACCCACAATCAAGATGTAGGCACTTCAATCAATCAATATCCAGGTGCCATTTTTTCTGCGTTCATACGATTTCAGATCAATTTATTCCATTCGACCAAACTCAAGTTCATCAACTTTTTGAAATCTCGACTTAAAACAAACATGCATTAAAAACTCCTCCTATTTATCTTCTTTCCATCCTGGCTCCTCCCGTGGCTCCTCCTATTCATCCCATTATAGGACCTGCAATCGAGATGTAGGCATCTATAATCATGCATGAAGGCGCTTACGACCATGAATGATTCGTCGGTCTTTCATTTCACACCTTACATCGATTTAAAACATAAACATCATCAAACAAATGAATCAACAAATGACAAGCGAGAAATAAATAAATAAAATATTCATTATATAGTTATATAGTTTAAATATATATATCATCAAATCAAAAATAATTCAAAGTTTCTGGGTGAGCCCATTATGAAATACAAAGCATTACAACGATGGTGTAACAAGTACCACACAGAATAGAAAAATTTCTATGAAACAAAAAAAAATTTATATCCAACATTGATATGCTGATATTGCAGCCTCTGAAATAGTTTCTGCGATCAAAAAAATTTCAAGCACAACTAACTTGAGTCAGTAAGACAGTTTCAAATCTCTACTGGAAGTTCTGCCAAAAGGTCTGTGTTTGATGTCAATTCCCACGTATTCTAAAATAAAATATAAAAAAAATAAATTTTAAAACAATCACAGAACTTCCGTTATTCCCATGCCTCAACGAGATTTGCTCTCCTGATGACGGACGAGGGACGTTGCAGTCGGTAGCCATCCTAGATGAGCAGGTACTTCACAAAAGCATTAGAGAGACCGTCGTTGAAGCCATGCCCTCTCTAGACATGAAGCAGAAGAAATCCCTCAAAGTCGTGAGTACGAGCTCCTTTGAACTATAAATGACGATTTTCAATATCTCCCAAACCAATACGGAGCTTGCAAGATAGCTCCACCTCTCAAATGATGAGCGACGACCTCGATCGAGAAGCTGAGCGTTGCTGTCCGTAAAGATATTGCTCCATCCCATCATCGCATGATGGAGGAGGAGACGGGGCCTATAAAAGAGCAGCCTCCCACTCCTATTAAGTCATGGGCATCCCTTAACCACTCCTGTTAACCTTAACATGGGTGCCTTCCTTTTCGAAGGGAGGGGAAGGAGCCTATAGAGCAAGGTCCCACCCCTATTAGGTCACGGACGTCCCTTAACCGCTCCTGGTAAGTCACGGGTGCCTTCCTTTCAAAGACATGCAGACATGCGGATCAAAAGTGTAGGCATGCACGCACATCCAAAGGTAAATCAAAATTTTTCAGGATAAATACTAGCTCATAGTTTGGAGGATAAATATAAACTCCAAATAATAAACAGAAACTATGAATAATAAACACAAACTCTATACAGATAAACAGAAACTGTGAATAATAAATATAAACTCTGTGTCGATGAACAGAAATAATATAAAATCGTGATTCAAAATTGAGTAATCTTAGGTCCACCCATGACAAATAAAAAAAATATTAAGTTCTACAAAGAGGATAGACACAAACTTTGAATAATAAATAAAAACTGTGAATAATAAACATAAACTGTGTATGGATAAACAGAAACTACGAATGAATATAAATTCTGTGCCGATAAATAAAACTTTTAAGATAAACACAAACTTGTGATTCAAAATTGAGTGATCTTAGGTCCACCCATGATAAATAATAAAGATAAACATTAAGTCCTATGAAAATAAATGCAAACTATCAGAGGATAAATATAAACTTCGAATAATAAATAAAAACTATAAATAATAAATATAAACTCTATACAGATAAACAGATACTACGAATAATAATCGCAAACTCTATACTGATAAACAAAATTTTTTAAGATAAACACAAACTCGTGGTTCAAAATTGAATGATCATAGGTCCACCCACGATGAATAATAAGAATAAATATTAAGTCCTATAAAATAAACACAAACTATCAGAGGATAAACATAAACTCCAAATAATAAATAAAACTACAAACAATAAATACAAAATCTGTGCTGATAAATAAAACTATAAATAATAAATACCTGTATCGATAAACAGAAATTTTTCAAGATAAACACAAACTTACAGTTCAAAATTGAGTGATCCTAAGATCAACCCATGATAAACAACAAGAGAGGAGGATAAATACTAAGTCCTATGGATATAAACACAAACTATCAGAGATAAACATAAATTTAAATAATAATAAAATTATGAATAATAAATATAATCTCTATAAATAAATAAAACTATGTATAATAAATATAAACTCTAAATAATAAATAAAAATTTGAGTTTATCGTCATAGAGTTTTGTTTATCTTGGAGAGTTTCTATTTATCGCCTCAAAGTTTCTGTTTATTATTTAAAATTTCTATTTATTATTCAGAGTTTGTGTTTATTCTGAAGTACTTTATATTTATCTTGAATCTATTTATATTTATTATTTAAAATTTATATTTATCCTCTAATAGTTAGTGTTTATTTATTCTTGGTTGCATCCCGAGTTTGTGTTTATCCTGTGCAGTTTTTGTTATCGCATAAGTTCAAATATAAAATTATCGATAAATAATAATTACAGCAACTTCTAAACTCAACAATTATAGAATCTGTCAATATTCATTGCAACAATCATAGATAACATAAAGCAAATTATGATAATCCTATCGTGCGACCCTTCATGATCACCTGCACACTGGCATGTAACTCTAGTATTAGTTAGTATGGAGTAAATATCTGAATTTTATAATCATCAATGTCACATTGGATGTACAAAATATAATAGAGTAAAATATATTTATTTATAGAAGTCATACATTCATTTAGAAATAGGTACAACCATATATCTTTACATGTTAACGATGGAACAAATCATGCATATCATTTACAAATAATATTTATCCAAATCAAAATATAAGTCATCATAATAAAATTATAACCATGGGCTCTAAAATACTGGTGAGCCATATGGGTCGTCAAAATCTTCTTCCTCAGATGAACCGTTGCTGATGTAGGCTTCAAAATTATCTACCTACATAAAGTACAATCATCTAGCAAGTCATAAAAAAAATTATTAAAATAAAATAAATATAATATAATTATCAGTTGTTGCTAATATTTATCTTGCATGTTCGAATATTATGATCCTTTTAATGATATTTTCTTGCATGTTCGTTATTTTTTCGCTACAATCTCCATTGGATGCTTGAACCTACTGAACTTTTTGCAATCTTTACAATTAAAAATTGGAGAATCTTAAAATGTCATGAAATTATCATTCTTTTTTCTGCTTGGTTATATTGTATCATCACTATCAAAATCTAAATACGGCTCTCATCTGTTATACTTTGTTCTGCTCATAGGTTCTTCTTCAATAATAAATTTTTCAATAATAGACTCTACATCATTCATAACAAGATCATATGTTTCTCGATGAGTACAACTATCATATATTAATTTCAAAAGTTTTTTATATAGCCCATTGAATCTTATAGTTCTCGACATTGTATCCTCTTAAACTGCACATACATCATGTGCCGTATCAGCACCTCCTTCTTTGGTAGATTTCATCTAGCGTTTAATTTGTAATGTGCAGGAATACGATGAATTCGAGCATCTCCTTCTTTGGTAGATTTCGTCTAGCATTTAATATGTAATGTGCAGGAATATGATGAATTCATAAAGCAATGAAATTTTTAATATATGAGCACACAGAATGCTGCTGAATTTAAACATTAGATATGAGCATGAAAATTTCTCTTCAGATATAATACATGTTACACGATTTACTATTCTCTATTGTACATTTTAATTAGAGATCTCAATCTCAATTATATCATAGAATTTATACTTCTCCACCTCCTCCATATCATACATGATCATCATTTTGAGTTGCTTCCTAAAGAGCCTAAAAATAATTCTTGTATACACTTCAAGAGCATGTTGCTCGATTGGATACTTCGATCATAAACTTGTTTGAATGTGATAAGTTCGAAAATTTTCTTCATTCTCTCGATCATACCTACTCTCCAAGACTGTCTCAAATTATGTAACAAACCTGAAAGCATTCATATGATTGTCCATATAACCCTTAAACAATGAATGTATACTTTCACTGCGCTGTGTTGTAGATATAGAAGCAAAGAATATATATCTAAAATATATAGACACCCATTGATCTCGTATACTGAATAGATGATCAAGATAGGCATTGGACTTCAAGAAGTACTTCTTGATAAACTCATCCCAACGATGCTCAAACTGCTCTAAAGAGATGGAAGCATTGATACAATGGTGAAGATTCTCCTTCAATCTATCTTTGTATTAAAAAAATGGATAGACATTCTCTGATATTCTTTAAGACATGCCACTTACAAAATCGATGGATAGTATTCAAAAAATATGCTCAATTATCTTTTTCATTGATGGATCTTAATCAGTTAATATGCATTTCGGATGCTTGCCATAATGTACCTCCAGAAAAGACTAGAAGATCCAAATAAATGATTCGATAGACTCATCTCGAACTAATGTATAACCGAATAGAATTGACTGCATATGGTGGTTGACACCAATAAATATGCAAAGGCATGCTATATTTGTTCGTCATGTATGTACTGTCAAATATCACCACATCACCAAAGTATTGGTAAGATAATTTGATCTTCCATCAATCCAAAAATATTCTGGATACTATTGTCGGCATCTAATTGGATTGAATTAAAAAAAAAGCTAGATTTTCGACTTGTCGAGTTCAAAAATGATTAACTGTTGTTTGCAGGTCAATATTGAATAATTATTTTCGAAGGTTACTTCTAAGGTTGCTCAAATCTTTTCTAGTAAAGTGTATATTTCGTATATCTTTATGCAATTACGAGATGTCACTCATGATTTATTAAGTTAAATATTTTAATCATGTAAAGTCCATATAAACTTCTTGTCTTCTAAGGTGATCTTTCTATGTGATCAGAGAAAGCAAATTTTTAATGGGCTATAAATAAGCTCATGATTATGAACATCATGAAGCATGATAACCTCCCACTTGCCAACTTCAGTCTTTCTAATGTGTATTTTAGCTTTACATCCAGTGCAAATGCTTTGTCGTTCCTTGCATGGTGTAATTTGTGCTGCATGATCTTTCCCATTAACTTCAATGTTGATCTTAGGCTTATATACCCCTTCTTTATAACATGTGAATTTTTGTCTGCTGATCTCCTTACTTTTGGAGGATCGATAAGATAATCTCTTCTGAATATCAAAATCTTTCTTATATGCATATTGCTTGTAGGCTTTCATTGTTTCTTCTTGAGTTTCAAAGACCATGCTTTCATACAATGCTAAACCTTCAGTATTTTCTGAGTTTGGACTCTGCTCAATATAATCTTCTCTCTCTGAAGCCCTCTCTATATGATCATTGTTGAATGAGTTTGGAGTATCATTGAGTGAAATATGATCATGCACATTATTTTTCTCCTTATAAAAGTAGTTGGTGTACTAAAGATAGCTGTCATGTGGTCATCGTGCATACTTTCCACATCCATAATATGTGTAATATAATTTACTTATTATAATAAAATACAGTTAGTATAAGTAACATTCATTCAAATACATAGCTCAATTTTACCGATGCATATTAAACTGAGACTGTGTTAAATATCAACTTTCAAATTGGTGCTATTATATTAAAAAGAAGTGCTTTAGTAAGTTATAACTATGTATCTCAAACTATAGCTCATGCTAAAATTAATCATTTATCATTCACACAAGTATAAGCATAATTATTGAATGTTAAAAAAATTTTTAATTAGTAAGTTGACTGATAATATTTAACTGACTTTATCGAAGGATAGTGATTGAATAGTCTCTATATTTTCTATATCATAAACTTTTTATAATATCGCACATATATTTCATATATCCACTGAAATATTTAGCCTCTAATGAAATGACAATAGTATAAAAAGATACCTTGCACTCAATTATTATATTCTAAATAATTCCAACAAGATAGTTGCGCCAGAGAGAAAGGAAAGGAGGGAGAAAAATAAATGCCGATGTGATGTTTGCACTTGAGAGAGAGTCCACAATGTGTTTGCATCGAAGAAGAGAGAACCAGCGACTTATTTACGATGGAGAGAAAGAGCCGGCGATGTATTTGCATTGAAAAGAGATCACCGGCGATGTTTTACGATGGAGAGAACCGACGATGTTGTTGCATCAGAGAGAGAGTCGGCCACATATTTATGATGGAAAGAGAGATAGACTGGACTGTTTACATCAGAGAGAGGTGGAGAAGAAGTTTCTTCCGAGGAGAAACAGAGAGAAATAGAGAGAGAGAGAGAAAGAAGGAGATTTGCCAGCAAGAGGAAGGGAAGAGTTTCATTCAAATGAGAAGATCTATTCTCTCTCACCTTTCCGATCCCATCCCATTAAAGTAGCATCATAGCCTTGCAGAGAAGAGACGCCCAAGAGGAAATGACGATCCGATCTCATTTAATTCTTTCGATT
>KE504784.1:694280-708532 GCA_000441515.1 Elaeis oleifera | reverse complement strand
ATATATGTATGTATATATATGTATGTATATATATATATTGGGATATGAAGGATTAAGGATCCTTCCCCTTTACATTGGCCAACCTATATTAGCATGGAGGTGGACGATCACCTATGGGTCCGTAATTTGATCACTGACGACGACGATAGGGGTTAGAGATCTTAAGATGTTATCCAAATCTTTGGTGGTCAGCTTGTTGATAAAATTTTTGTTATCTCTATCCCTATCCATTGGAACTGTGATTTAAGTATGTGGGGCCAGTCTTGCTACCCCAAGATTCCTACTAGGGACTTCGTTGCAATGAGCAAACCAGTGCCAGAGAGGAGGATCGAGGCTGCTTGGGTATGGAGAGTGGTTATTTTATCCCAAGATCAGACTCTTCCTCTGTAAAATTATTTGGGACTGACTACCGACTTCTCCGAGATAGAGGCATCGAGCTTCCAATTGTCTGCCTGGACTAAAGGATTAGTCGACGGAGCATGCTCTGCTTTGTTGTCCAAGGGCGTATTTGATCTGGAGGATGGAGGGTGGCTAGCCTTAGGGGGCAATTAATGGCTCCCAGGTTTCCTCCTTGGATCTATAGGAATATGATAGAGGGCCAACTCTCGAGTGGCAGGATGGCATACGTCACCTTTCAGATTTGGCTGTCCAAGAATAGCTTGGTCTTCGATATCGAGGTTGTGCTTACACATTGGATGATGGAAAGAGCCTGTTGTCTTATTGAGGAGTATAGTTATTTTGACACTACTGACCAGTCCCTTATCGCCTCAAGTTTTTGGGACTCTCCTGCTGCACATGTAACGACCTAAAGGATTCTTTTGATTTCCTGGGAGCCCCTCCATTGAGATTTGTCAAGGTCAATTTAGATGACAGTGTTAGAGATGACAGAGGTGGTATGGGCTATATCATCTGGGCCCAGATGCTAGGCTGCTGGGGCTCACCCCTTTTAAGCCATCAATTTTCAGAGCGAAACTTCATGCCACCTGGGTGAGTATCATCTGCATATGATGAGATCTGTAGATGGAGAGAATTTTCATTGAGGATAACTCAGCCACAATCATTGACTAGATCCAAGATGAGGCAAAACATCTAGAAGTTCATTCGCTGGTCCGTTACATCTGAAGGTTCTTTATCATTTCACCGTGATGACTGATCGACACGTCTTTCGAAAGGTGAATAATACCATGGATTGGGTTGTTTCTTTGTTGCCGACCACATCGGAGATTAGATCTGGCACCAAAATGATAATTGTCTGGAGGTCTTGTATGATATTTTGAATTTTGATTTTTTAGACTGTACACATACTAGAATGATATGATCGCCCAATTATATCAAAAAAAAAGATCAAGGATATACAAAAGAAAGACTAATCGGGCTTTAAAGCTCATTTCCATAAAGATCTCTTATATTTAGTGAAAACACTTACCAACTAGAATTAGCTTGAGCGATTTAGTTTAGATTTTAAAAAGACACATGTATGATAACTTAAGTGACATCTTGTAAAATAAATGCTAGACGAAGAAAGATACCATAACCTACTACGTTGTTAAGATATTTTCAAGATTTTTTAAATGTTTCTAGCTTCATCTTTTAAAAGAAAAAAAATTTCTTTTGTAAACCAAGTGAATACAAGATTGGCCATTGAAAAATATAGCGAGGCTGGATGAGAAAATAAAAATTTTAAATAATACATTTGATTGCTTGGAGAAGTGTTTGAAAACTAAAATATTTAAAATTGATAAAGTACCACTATTGATAACCCACTAATGATTATTACTCGTCCAGAGTGTCGTAATTATGGATTGGTGCCAAACATGAAACGATTTATAGTATTAATGTGGCTCCATTTGTGTTGAATCAATTACCAACTTGCACGTCCTCTATCTATTTAATTAATTGGATAGCAAAATATCTATAATAATTTAAAATAATTATTTTTTAAATTAAGCTATAATTTTTTGAAATTTTATGCTCTTTATGATCTTCCAATAAGCAAACACAAGCATGCCTACAATTACATCTAAAGTTTTGGGCAAGATTTTATTGGAGAGAGAGCCATCGGATGAAAATATGATTTATTGTAGCATATGGCTTCTATTATTTACGATCATTCATCAAATCATATATTAACAAACCCTCACAATATCTAGGATAGTCAAATTCTTTGTGCACTATGGGTGGTGTAGAAAATCCGATGTAGAACACACCGTCTTGTCCGATTGGTCCACGTAGTCACCACCTTCTAACATATATTTAATATCTGCAGATCAATTTTTTATTTAAAATTTTGTATGATGAAATATCTTTATTTTTGATAAATTATGATATTCTATATCCATATTATGACATCCTGCTTCTAGAAAGTCATAATTTTTGTTCACAGGATATCGTAATATAATGCAGGATGTTATAATATGCACAGGATGTCATAATTTTTTCAAAGAACAGGAATATTTTATCATTCAAAATTTTAAATGAAAAGTAAACTGCAAGCATTAAATATGCATTGAAAAATGATTGGACAAAAATGTCCCTTCTATATCATGATATCCTGGGCCATATTATAACATCCTGAGCTATAATGCGCCACAGGATGTCATAATTTTTTTCAAAAAAACAGGGATACTTTCGTCATACAAAATTTTTAACAAAAAATCGATCTGTAGGTATTAAATGTGCATTGAAAAGTGGTGACTATGTGCATCAATCGAACAAGACGATGTGCTCCATGTCAAATTTTCTACACTACCTGCGGTGCACAAAGAATTTCTCATCTAGGATTAGGGAATGGATCGCAGTCCACTTATCTTCCTTTCTTTAACTAAAAAAAGTTGTGGACCCTTCAATGAAAATAAAAAATTAACAATAAATCTTGTTATACTATAAGTACTGCTACAAGTCTTCAGACTGACGTCGTTTGCCTTTCAACATGAAACTTAGGTCTAGTCAATGGGGCGCTTCCTCCCTAAGAGACTTACAATGGAAGTCTACATGCAGAAGGGGCTCTAGAAGACCCTTCAATGCTTATAAGTTAGTCGAAACTTTAAACAGAGAAGAAAAATGGAAGAGATGAGAGTGGATGAGTGGACATCGTTCCCAGTGATTGTGTTTGTTCACTTTGTTTGCTTAGCTTAGGATCCTTGGTTATCTCTTTATATAGATATGGAGCTATAGGTTGTTATGTCGAAATTCAATAAGCCATTAGAACTAATACTATAGATTGTTAGGTCTTAATTGGATAGGCTGTTAGGATAGAAAATCTATCCATCAATTTACAAATCACAATTGTTAGTCATGAATGCCAGTTATCCATGTTCTGAAAATCTTTCAAAGATTTTGATAACCTGACCCCATCATTGAGATGGTTGATGGCTTGAGATTGGCATGGCACCGGAGTGCGGCCTTGATTTGAGTCCAAGACTGATTGAATGTATATGAGATTATAATTCTCAGGATGGCATTATCCAATGTCTAGATCAGTTTTCGATGAGCTAGAGTCGATATCTGTCAGATCAATGCTCATTTGGTCATGAAGTCAGTTAGCATTTGAGGCTGTAAACTCGTGCCATTTTCTTTTGGGCTAGATCTGTGATGTGGTTAAGGCTATCTCAGTCTCAGGCCGAAATGCCCCAGTAGGTAAAAAATGGCTCGCCTAAATGACTTGCACCCAACAATAAGAAAGTGGCTGATTGCTGGTGCTTGAGAGCACTCATCCATCCCATGGCGTCCATCCTTCTCTTCTTTTGTTTATTTTTCTTGATATCCTGCTTGTTTAGGAGGTACGTTCATTGATGATCTTGATTTCAATATATTACGTATTTTATTTAACTTCCAATGGAAATAAGAATTAACAGCCAATCTTGTTGTACCATAAGAAAGTGTCTGATTGCTTGTGTCTGGAAGCACTCATCCTATCCCCTTGCATCCCTCCTCCTCTTCTTTTTAGTATCTTTTTTTCAAGGTATAAAAAGATGGTATAGAGGACTAGATAGATGAACAAGGAATTGAGGAGGGTTAGATGTTAACAGACCTAAAGAAGAGACCGCAAGTAAAGCACGCAAATTGGTTTCTACGCATCTGTATCATAGTCCCGTAGTATGATGCACACTTGGAAAGTAGCAGTGCTAGAATTTGTTTCAGCAAATGTTTCAAGAATGTTGGGATTATTCTACCAAAAAAAAGAACGTTGGGATTATTTTTCTTTTAGTTGGGTTTTAACTTCTGTGACGGATCGATATGATCTACCAGCAATTGCCCCTTTTTTTTTTGTCATGTTTTTCTTCTTTGGCGAAGCTAAATTTTATAAAAGATATAATTTGTTTATCGATTGTAATACATAAAATCGGAAAACATGTAAACAATGATGGTGTGCTATATATATTAAATATTTGTGCTTTTGGGTATGGTTAACTGGCATTATCCAATGAGAAATCAGATGATCACATAAAATCTTGCACTATTTCGTGGCAAAACCTTAGTAATCTGACAGTGAAGGAACGAGTAATATGTTCTTACTTAATTTTTTAATATTTTATTTGTTGATTCTCAAAGATGTATTTATTCTAGATTGGTTTAATATCCCCTGAAGAAAAAAAAGAGGAAACGAGTAAGAATGCTTGTAATTAAGGATAATCTTCTAATCATCTTACCATCCTCTATCTAGAAATAGAAAACAGATGGAGTTTTTAGCATCCAAAGATTGCTGCAGAAACTTATATTTCAAATGGAGGTCGAAAACCTATAAATCCTCAGATTAAATGTTATTACTTGGCTTTTTATTACAACATCACAATTAAAAGTGTACATCTAAAATTAATATCGAGCAACCAATAAATTTCACAGCATCGGACTTAAAATTATATCAATTAACTACGTTTTGAACATACAAATAACTAAATCTACAAAATGTAAGCTTTTCTGAAAGTGATATTCATATACTACTTGCAATCTTGTTCTGATGATTGTTGTACCTCTATATTTAATAGTCGCTTTAGGTTAACCTTTTAAATTGCTATATATTGAATTAGCTTCTAGAGTTGTAGGTATAGAACCTGTTCAAATTAACTTCAAGAACCTAAGCCCAAACACTTTGAAATCAAAAAAGGCCAAATTTGAGACCGCTATTTGTAGGGTAATGCTGCATTCTGCCCACTAAAATATACACATACTATCACAAGTATAAATAAAATAAAATGATAATGAAAGCTTGAAAGTAAACCACTCCACTATTGAAGAAACATTTTGAGCAGTTTATGTAAACTTACACAAAAGAAGTGCAAAAACAACCTGAAAACAAATTAAAGAACAAAGAAGGGAAAAAAAACACACCAAAAAAGTTTGGATTGGACTGCATGGGTTGCAATAAAGTATAAATGAAAAATATTACAAATATAACAGAAGAGCTATTATTTATATTATGAAAACAAGAGTCATAAGTAACTTATTTAAAAACCTAGGTTATCCCTACTTCAGCTGGCAATATGATCTCTCATGGAACATCATTACTAGTAACAACGTACGGTATCATTAATTTGTAACACATAAAATTTCTTAATTAGTCATGAATAATCATAAGTAAATCTTAGAATATTTTATGGTTCAGGATTAATTGAAGGATTCTCGATCAACTAATCTTTGGAAAATGATTCAGAGAATTATTTGGTCGAAAAACTGAGAATACTTTGAGTTTTTTTTTTTTTTATTAATTAAGAGAATATTATAGCCTGTGCTTCCAATTCAGGCTGAACCGCTGGTTCATGCCAAACCGGCCAACGCATTTAACTGACCACACCCGGTCCAGTTCGAGCATCGGTCCCGGGTTAGCTTCAAACTCCAAACCGCCATAAGTTCCCCTATAAATAATGCCCGTCTCCTCGTAATTGTCCGCTGGATCACGGACTCTGCTCCTCTCCCTTCATGGCGTTCCCGCCGTCCTGGGGGGACGAAGGCGTCCTCTCTTTCCGTTCAGGCGGCTCGATGGGCGAAGGTCGTCGCCTCTTGTTCGGTCTGGCAGCTTTGATAGACGAGGGCGTCGTCTCTTCTCTGGCCGCTTTGATCGGCGACGAGACTCCGTTCTTGGCCAGCGAACCCCTCTTTTCTTTTGCGAGAGCTCTAGCCGCAGGAAATCTGACGAGCTATCTAGGGTTTTATTCGTTCTAGCAGAATTTTTCTATTCTTGAAGGATTAGATTCCTTCTTAAGAAGGATTTCGTTAACATTTGACCTTCTTTATCATCCTGCTCTAGAATTTGGTTTCTTGTGTGTTTCTTTCTTTCTTCATCCTGCCCTAGAATTTGGTTTCTTGTGTGTTCTTTCCTTTTACTCGTTTGATGACGACTTATGAATCCTCGAACTGAGATCAATGAATTTCTGCGGACGTGTTGGTATCTCGAATTGGTTTAATGCTACTGATGGGTGATACTGTAATGTTATAGCTAGTATCTTTCTCATTATTTCTTTTGGTTTTGTTGATATTTTTATGATATGCTATTTTTGGTACACGTCTGCAGTTGATTCGGTCCTACAAGGCATTGTCATTGTCATATTAAAGGAAGTATCTTTCCTCTACCAAAAAAAAAGGAAGCATCTTTCTGGGGATTTCTTTGGGTTTTGTTGAAATTCCTACGATTTCCTAACTTTAATAGAAATGTCAGCAATTACTTGAGTCCTATAAGTCATTGATCTTGCCATATTAAAGTTAATATTTTCTTGATGATTTCTTTTTTTATAAAAAAATCAATGATTTCCTAAATTTTAACACAGATATTTGCACTTATACAGCTACATATTGTTATTGTCATCTTAAAGCAAGTATCTTTCTGAGGAATTCTTTGGGTTTCTGGAAATTCATAAGATTTCCTAATTTTAACAGAAATATGAGCATTTACTTGAGTCCTATAGGTCATTGATCTTGCCATCTTAAAGCTATATTTGTTGATGATTTTTTTTGAAAATTTCTACAAATTCCTAACTTGAATACTGATATTTGCACTTGCTTCAATCCTTTAAGTAATTGACGTTGCCATCTTAAAGCTAGTACCTTTCTGACACTGTCTTTCGGGTTTCTTGAAATTTCTATGAAATCTATATTGTGAATGATCCAAAAGAAACTTCTAATGTTTGTCAATCAAACTCTCACAACTCCTGTTCTTTTTGGTGCTTGAATGGTTGAAAAGATGGCATATCACCGATTCATTTCTGAATTTTAAGTAGTCTTTAGACATTAATATTCCATATCCAATTAAAGTTATCCCTTCTGATCAGGATTATGGATAAACTAATTTGGCCAATTATTGTAGCATCTTCATCGCTTCATGATCAAGTGCTTCCTCATTTTTCAAAGGGTTTAAAATTCAAGTTCGGTGAGTTGAGTCTGTTATTAAATCATTTTTGCATCATGTTTACATTGTTTTTTTTTCTTTTATCCAGTTTTCCCCCAATACCTTCCATTTTCACTTTGTTGGATATTACGTTGGTTTATGCTTAAAATGCTTCATGATTCTTCAAAAAAATGCATGATCACATATTGTTGTACTTTGGGTCCTGATGCGTACCATATTTTATGATGTCATAGTTGTTGATGTTACAATTTCAATGAGTTTTGTGAGGAGAAAGCCTTCTTATTGGTGAATTCTGATGCATAAGCATTAAGTGTACCATGTCAACATTATATTTGATTTGTTTGTCATTTTATCGACTAATTTTAGTTGGTAGCATCTTTTGCTTCCAAATTTTGCTTTTTTTCAGTTATTTGCTGCACCAACCCAATTATATGTTGAGTTTGAATTTTGTTTGCAGTTATGGTTTCAAGGTAAGGGACACAGTAGAAGGGTATCTTAAATTTTGTTTTGCAGTTATTATGACACAATGGAAGCATGACGTGAGGGATATTTCAGTAGGGAGGCATATGAAAATAGCAGAGGCATGATATGAGGTATTTCACTAGTTTAATAGCCAAAAGAGTACAAACTCAAAACTTTTTTGAGAAACTTTGAAAGCCTTTCCATCTAAACTGGTTTTAATAAGCTTGCTAATGCAAATAGCTGTTCTTAATTAATAACAATGCAATACGAGCTCTGATAGGTCCCACCCTGATTGTATATGGATGGAAGTGTTATGTTCCATGGAAATAGATAGAGAAGTTAAGTGAGCCATGTGCTTCATTTACTATGCAGTACTTTGAATCAACTTACCAAAAACTGATTTATGTAACTACATCTTACATTTAGATAGTGACATTATTCATAATATATATTTCCACAATTAATCTCCAAAAATGATGAAGCACATTAGTCAGTTTCTATTGAATAACATTAAATTTTTAAACACAATTGCTTGTGGTTTTGTCTTTCAAATAAGTAAACACCCTGTTTTATGCTTAGTGATAGTTGCTAATATAAATTGTATCTTAATCTTGGAGCTAGTTCTAAGAATACACTAGTTCTAAGAATTCTTCTTTTTAAGGTATGAATGATTTTTGTAATCTTCTGACATGATACAATATGTGGTTCTGGATAATTGGCATGGTAGTGTGCTCTTGCCTTAAGGTCACCCAATGTCTGAGTTGCATCTCCAATGTTGGCAAATGATGATAATCGCTCTTCCATTTTCCCAACATCCATGGTCATTTCTTCTATCATTCTGAAATGGTGCCTGGCCAACTCCAACTGGTTATTAGACTGAATGTAACATCACAATATAATTCCAGGGTAACAGAATTTACCATCAACATCTGATACATGTTTCTTTTGAATTTGATTCCAACCACAGTGTGTCTTGCCAGCTAAAGCCAATTGGAATAGTTTACTTACCATGAAACCCCAAAAGTTTAAGTAAGCTTTTAGGAGAGTCGTCAACAATTTATATCAAGCCTTAACACCTCCCCCCCTCTCCCACCAAAACCTGACCCCACAAAGAAAAAAAAATCACACACACACAAAAAGAAGAAAAAAGCGACCTGGATCATGTAGATGAAGGCATAAACAAGTCAAGATGACTCAACTGAATACGAGTCAAGAATAGACTAAAGAAATAAACAAATAAATTAGCCAGAACGGGATTTGAATCCATGACCTATGGTTCTGATACCAAGTTAACTTATTACTAAGCCCCAAAAGCTTAAACTATCAAGGAAGGGATCAACAATGTATATCAGGCTTTAGCAGAAATATGCGTAAAGAAATGTGCTTTGCAGGTATGATAGGCAACGTACTTGGTGAGATCCAGTCAGGCCAAATTATAGGAGAGGGCATATGCAACTACAATGTTGATGCAAAGTATTGTAAGTAAACCTAACATATCCTAGTCTAAATGTGACCAATGCTTTGAATACTTATTGTTTCCATCCATCACAATCCTACCCAAAATCTTGTCTACACAAGATAGGGACTTGGTTATATCACCAAACAGATTGGGACTTGCTTAAGTTTTTGTCCTATATTCTGACAAAATGTGAATACATTTTGTTTGGTATTCATTCTAATGTTTACAGCAAGATCAAGGTGGATAAAATGAAGAAAGGAAAAAGTGAAGGAAGAAGAAGAAGAAAAGAAAGAAAGAAGGAGAAGAAAAGAAGAAGGAAAGGAGGAAGAGATGAAAAGAAAGAAGGAGAAAAGAATAAAGGAAAGGATAAGAAAAGAAAGAAAATAAAGGAAGGCAGACAAAGGAAGGCAGACAAGAAGAAAGAAAGAAAAAAGAAAGGAACGAAAAGAGAGAGAGAGAAGATATTTACTGGGATGCATTATCTAGATGGGAGGATAGCAGGGCATCTCATTCTATGGAGAAATTGGGATACCTTCACCCCATGGAATTTAAATCTTATTTTTAACACTAGTTTTTTGTGTATACGTGCTTGAATTGCCTGCTTGATTCTTTAGGTATTGATTTAATAATGATCCCAGGATGTGGTTTCCAAGGAAAGAATGCTGCATATCAACATGTATATCATGTATATGCAAGATTATTTGATATGGATCCTACCATTAAGGGCCATTGCAGGGAGGGGATTGCCAAGGGTGTTAACAAGGTACTTCTTCTCCTAGTCTTATACCGTCTTTTAAATAGAGGTAACCATGTTTAACAAATCAAATGCCTTTTGCATGCCTCTTGCAAGGATATATTTTATTATGGAAACTTTAAGAAAGAAGCACATTAGAAATAAGCAAGAGGAATGCAACTATAGTTTACCCATGTCCCTAGTAAGCCACATACTGGTCTGCTAAGGTCTCCAATATATGCTGGAGGACTAAACAAGAGGAAATTAGCAATAAAGAAAGTTTGTGGAAAGTTTATCAAGCTGTAATTAGAAGGGCTTTTATTTGAGAGGTTAGCCATAAATGTAGATACTGCATACTACCCATTAATTGTATTATCTAAAATCATTTATTTATCTTTTATGTTTATGTTTACATTGCAGTCCATGTATAGGTTGTGCTTCCAAGGGAGAAGTTGACTAATGGAATCTATTGGAGGTGCATTGGGATATTTTTAACACAATGTCTGGAAAGCTGAAAAAGATTGAACTTTTCATATGGATCGAGATTATGATCTTGAGAAAACCCAATCAATCTTGAGAAAATCTAACGCTTGGTGTCCAGAGTGCTTCCTATACAGAGGTTGTAGTAGGCAAATTTTTCCTTGTTCTGCTTGAATTCAATGGGCAATTGCAGAGGAGGGTTAGCCAATGAAAGTGCCATGAGGTGAAAGATGATTGCAAGGAGAGATCTTGATAGTAGCAACTACTACGGAGGTATAGAAGATAGGCATAATAAAACTTCAGTTTAAAGCAAAAGGAATGCCATTTGTTGAGATGTTCCATGAAAATGGTACCATTAAGCAACTTTTAAAGAAATTTATTGTTCGAGATTGTGTGCCTTTGGTTTCCCTTCACTAGTATGCACGAGACTCTGCCCTACATGGAGCAACTAGAGTGGTTTTATGACTTGGTCATCATTTTGTATTTGTGCCTGTTTGTTTATTCATCTGCTTTCCTACCTGCCTGTTTCTCCTATCTTCAGATAACAATCAAGGTGGTATTCAAGATTTTCTTCTCCCAAACCATGGCGAGCTCCCTGATGCAACTTTAGGGTGCACTTTGCGAGAAAATGTTTAGCCCAAGCTTTGACTCCCAGATGCAAGTACCTGAGCACAAACACTTAGAAATCAAAGAAGCCCAATATTGAGACTGCTATTAGTATAGTAATGCTACATTCTACCCACTAAAATATACACATATTATCACAAGTATAAATAAAATAAAATGATAATGAAAGCTTGAAAGTAAACCACTCCACTATTGAAGAAACATTTTTGAGCAGTTCACGTAAACTTACACAAAAGAAGAGCAAAAACAACCTGAAAACAAATTAAAGAACAAAGAAGGGAAAACACACACACAAAAAAAAAATTTGGATTTGACTGCATGGGTTGCAATAAGGTTTAAATGAAAATATTACAAATATAACAGAAGAGCTATTGCTTTATGTTATGTAAACAAGAGTCACAAGTAACATTATTTTAAAAAATCTAAGTTATCCCTACTTCAGCTGGCAATATGACCTCTCATGGAACATCACCACCAGTAACAACATATGGTATCATTAATTTGTAACGCATAAAAATTTCTTAATTAGTCATGAATAATTCATAAGTAAATCTTAGAATATTTTATGGTTCAAGATTAATTGAAGGATTCTGGATCAATTCATATTTGGCAAATGATTCAGAGAATTATTTCATTGAGAAAACTGAGAATACTTTGAGTTTTTTTTTTATAATTCAGAGTATTATAACCTGTGCTTCCAATTCAGGCTGAACCACTGGTTCATGCCAAGCCGGCCAATGCATTTAACTGACCACACCTGGTCCGGTTCAAGCATCGGTCCCGGGTTAGCTTCAAACTCCAAACCGCGCTAGGTCCCCCTATAAATAATGCCCGTCTCCTCGTAATTCTGTTGGATCACCGGCTCTGCTCTTGGCGTTCCCTCGTTCTGGGGACGAAGGCGTCCTCTCTTTCGTTCAGGCGGCTCGATGGGCGAAGGGCGTCGTCTCTTGTTCGGTCTGGCAGCTTTGATAGACGAATGCGTCGTCTCTTCTTCGGCCGCTTTGATCGGCGACGAGAACTCCGTTCTTTGCCAGCCAACCGCCTCATTCTCTTTTGCGAAAGCTCTAGCCGCTGGAAATCTGACGACCTATCTAGGGTTTTATTCGTTCTAGCAGAATTTTCTATTTCTCGATTTTAGATTTTCTCTCAAGAATTCGAAAGGGATTAGATTCCTTCTTGACAAGGATTTCGTTAAGATTTAACCTTCTTTATCATCCTGCTCTAGAATTTGGTTTCTTGTGTGCTCCTCTCCCTTCTTGGCGTTCTCCGCGTCTCCGGGGAGATGAGCGGACTAGGCGTCCTCTCTTTCGATGCAGGCGGCTTCGATGGACGAAGGCGTCGTCTCTTGTTCGGTCTGGCAGCTTTGATGGACGAAGGCGTCATCTCCTGTTCCGTCTGGCAGCTTTGATAGACGAAGGCGTCGTCTCTTCTTTGGCCGCTTTGATCGGCGTGGGGAACTCCGTTCTTGGCCAGCCAACCCCTCTCTCTTCCTCGAGAGTCCAGCCATGGGAATCTGATAAGCCATCTTGGATTTTATTTGTTCTAGCAGAATTTTTCTATTTCTTGATTTTAGATTTTCTTTGGATTAGATTCCTTCTTGACAAGGATTTCGTTAAGATTTAACCTTCTTTATCATCCTGTCCTAGAATTTGGTTTTCTTGTTTTCCTTTTCTTTTCTTCGTTTGATAACTTACTGATTCTGGATCTGAGGTCAATGAATTTCTACTGATGTGTTGGCATCTCGAATTGGTTAATGCTGCTGATGGATCATATCATAACTTGTAGCTAGTGTCTTTCTCATTATTTCTTTGGGTTTTCTTGAGATTTTTATGATTTCCTATCTTTCGCACACGTCTGCAGTTGCTTCAGTCCTACAAGGCATTGTCATTGTTATCTTCAGGGAAGTATCTTTCTTGAAATTCCTACGATTTCCTAACTTTAATAGAAATGTTAGCAATTACTTGAGTCCTATAAGTCATTGATCTTGCCATATTAAAGCTAATATTTTTTTGTTGTTTTTTTTTAAATTCTATTATTTCTCTAAATTTAACATAGATATTTGCGCTTCTGCAGGTACACATTGTTATTGTCATCTTAAAGGAAGTATCTTTCTGAGGTTTTCTTGAAATTCCCATGATTTCCTAATATTAACAGAATGTTAGCAATTACTTGAGTCCTATTGATCTTGCCATCTGAAAGCTAATATTTTCTGATGATTTTTTCAAAAAATTTCTATAATTTCCTAACTTTAATATGGATATTTGCACGCACTTCAATCCTTTAAGCAATTGATGCTGCCATCTGAAAGCTATTACCTTTCTGACAATGTCTTTGGGTTTTATTGAAATCTCTATGAAATCTATGTCATAAACGACTCAAAAGAAATTTCTAATTTTCTCAATCAAATCTCGCAAACTCCTGTTTCCTTCTTGGAGTTTGTACGGTTGAAAAGTTGGCATATCACTGATTCATTTCTGAACTTGTAAGTGGCCTTTAGACATTAAATATTCCAAATATCCAATTCAAATTATCCTTTCTGATCAGTATGATCGGGTGGGCATGTAGATAACCTAATTTGGCCAATTATTGGAGCATCTTTATCAGTTCATGATCAAGTGCTTGCTCAGCAGTGGAGAGTTTTTTTTCGAAGGTTTTAAAGTTCAAGTTCAGTTAGTGAATCTGTTATAAATCATTTCTGTATCATATTTACATTGTTTTCCTTTTATCCTGTTGTTATCCCCAATACTTGCCATTTTCACTTTGTTGGATATTATGCTGCTTAATGCTTCACGATGGTTTAATATAATGAATCACGATGATTTAATAGAATGTATGATAACATATTATTGTACTTTGGTCCTGATACATATAATATTTTATGATGTTATGGTTGTTAATATTACAATTTCAATGAGTTTTATGAGGAGAAGTCTGCTTATTGGTGAATTCTGATGCATAAGCATGAACTGTACCATGTCAACATTATGTTTGATTGGTTTGTCATTTTATTGACTAAGTTTAGCTGTTAGCACCTTCTGCTTCCAAACTTCGCTTTTTTCAGTTATTTGCTGCACTGACCTAATTATATCTATATATGTATGTATGTATAGACACACTATATATATATATATATATATATATATATATATATA
>KE504784.1:659276-671479 GCA_000441515.1 Elaeis oleifera | reverse complement strand
CTTCATATTAGTTTGAATTATCCTCTTCATATTGGTTTACATTAAAGCACACTTGAAAAATCAAGAGATCTAATTAGAGGTTTTTAAACCATCAGGACTATGTAAAACATTTGCTAAGCTTAGAAGACCAAAACATAATTTATGGTATATGGGTGATGACGTGACACTCGATATTTTGGGCAAAAATTCCACAGCACATGCCACCTTACGATCTATATGCCGTGTTATCAAGATAAAATTTCATCCATTATCATGTGCCATTACCAATCGGCCATATAATCACTTATCTAAGTGATTTCTGCCATGTAATCATCGGTTAATGCTAGCAAGGATTTTGGTGAGAGAGTGAACAATATTTAGGAGAAGGACCACCACTAAAATAATTAAGAAAGATGAGGACCAAATTTGAGTTTTTTTGAAGTTCAGAAACTTATTAAAAATCCAACCTAAACTTGGAGGACTAAAAACTGAACCCTTTTTGTGGTGAGCACTGATGTGCCTTGTTTGTTCCCCAAACCTAAAAGGAGACGAGCCACCGGCATTTGTATCTAACAAAGTCTACAATAAATGTGCGAGTTTATATTATCTTTGGGTGGATATGAGTATATGATATGCCATGCATTGCGTATATGACATGCCACACAAAAGATATTACTAGTATTATAATTCTTGAGTGCATATTCTACTAGTTGGATTCAATTAGCAAAATGTTTAGTTTAGCCACATATCAGCATAGAGTGGATGTAGAATGCGTTCCAAACAATCAATGCTAAATAACATCCAATCTAGCAGCTAGATGGGAAACAAGAAGAATATGATGCAACGTATGTCAAGAAAAATTATATAAAGGTTTGACACTTTGACATATATAAACTAATGAAACATTCTGTTCAATTTGATAGTATATGTGTACATACAACAGAAATGAGAAATAAATGATATATCTCAAGGCTATCTGACTGTACAAACAATGAGCTAATTTGACATTAAGAAGCATAAAATCCTGAAAGGAAATTATCTTCAAATGCAAATAATAGAAGAAATGATGGGAGAAAGGGAATATACATTGTGGCTAGGAATAAAATATAAATTAAATTGTTTGGTTAAATTATAAAGCGTAACTTCTTTAATAATTCACCAAAGAGCTAAACTTAGTAAAGAAAGTGACCAACTAAGATCTCATGTAGAAATGTGCTAATGTGGTTAACTACAGAGACCAGGTTATAGTGGTCCTTAAATGTTTGCAGAGTTGAGATGTGATCAGTCTGATATTATGAATAGAAATTTCCATGAAAACTTGCACAGAAGATGTTGAGAGGGAGACGATGTCTTTTTTTTTTTTATACAGCAAGTAGGGATTGATGGGGTGCATGTCGCCTACATACAAGGAGAAGTTGTGGCAAAAAAAAACAAGTCCTAAATCTACATGATATCTGTGATTCAAATAAATGATGTAGACTTGGATGATGTATTTAAGCATGTAAATGTAGTTATCTTTTCCATTTTTACTAAATAACTGAAGAGTAACACAGTGATCAATAAGTTGATTTTTGCCTTGAAGTCACAGACACCAATAACTCACATATAGTGCTTTGGCATGACAAGAAAAATATAAAGAGATCATCATCCTTTGACAAGAACATCTTTTGCTTGTACTTGCAACCAGCGAAGGTAGAAACAAAGATATCATAAATTCCTCATCTACACCTGAAGCTTTTTATGTTCCAATTGAAGACCAAAAAATGATAACAGATAATAACAACGAGCGAGTTCATATGATCCACCACTTGGAAAATCTAAGCTTGACCATTTGTTCTGTTTGCAGCGAACTTCAAAGATTGATGTCAGAATTTTTAAACGAAGCTATTTTCCAAGTAAATATGATCCAAGACAGGATAGTAAGAGAGCTGATTCAGTCCCTCACCCCGAGAGGTAATGGAGAGGATCGATGCTGCCAGCAATTGTCATAGGAACAATATGAATAACATCATTATGAAACCACAAAGTTGAAAAGCTTAAGGATGAAGCTCTGTAAAATTTCTTTGGCTGGTTTAAGGAACTGAAAACACAACGGCACGAAATACTATGCACTAATCTAACCGCCTAAGAACTTTGAATCTATGCACATCCCTTGGTTGAATTCCCCAACATTTTAGTATTTATTTGCAGATTGTTATAATCTCCATAGAGAGTGGAGGAGTCTGTATGTGTGAGAGTGAAAAAGAAGAGAAATTTAGGAGCACATATGATTTAAAACCTCTGTTTTTCTAGATTTTTCCAGATCCAAAATTCCTAATATGAGAAGTTAAAAGACCTGTTATTTCTGACTGGTAAGCATAAATTTATGATGCTCCTTGAATTAACTGCCCCCACCCTGATGTACAAGAAATTATTTCAATTATGTAATGATGTTTTTAATCATGAGTGCGCCGTGAGCAATATTAACGCATTTGGAAGGCCAGGTTGTGCAATAAAAATTATTAGTAGGACAGCTGATGGGAACTTTGGTGGGATATACTTTATCAATAAAATATGAATGGGAACATATGCACTTTTTTTGGTACATTAAACTAAGGATTCATGTCCCAACAGGACGTCCAGCGGAACACCAAGACGGAGTACCATCCCATGTGTTGGAACAGAATCATCCCGCTAGCGTCCCAGCATCCCAATTGGAACGTCTTAGAACATTGTCTATATCAAGTGCTGAGACGGGGTGGGACGGTGGCGCGTCCCCTTCTATGAAAAAACTGGGACAGTCCCATCCCATGGGATTTAAAACCTTGATTACAACTACATTTTTTCGAACTTTTGTTACGTTTAATTTTAAACATGAATTCTTAACATTAAAGCCATTAGAAACCCCAGCAGATCTACTATTGTTTTAATTATTTTAGTTCATTAGAGGATGCAGAATATTGTCTTTGTCATTTCATCGTCCATAGAGTTCCTGGATAACTTACAAGTAAGAAGAATGGAGTTTTACAGCCAGTTGGCGTAAAGATTTTCACATAGCCAAGACTGAAGGATGCAGATATTGAACAAGAGTAGCTATTTAGAACCTAGTGATTGTTCAGAAAAACAAAGATCATTTTGACCATTTAAAATTGTAAAGTTAACTACAATGTTCATCTTGAAGGTCTAGATACTTTTGAAAATAAGCTAAATAAATATACGAAATGGAAAGAAGCTTAGAGGATATATCTTTATCTCAGGATATCAGTGTATAACTCTTTCTTTTATTTTCCAGCGAAATGACTATTTAAAATCTCTGGTCACAGAAAGTCCTAAAAACAATTATAGAAGCAATATTACCATGAGGATGAGCATAAGGATTAGCAAGAAGGCCTTGGTACAGAAAAGTGGCCACATTCCTACTGGCTAATAACTCACATTTGTGGTTTTTCAGAAAGTTGTTTGTTATTGTTAATATTGCCTAAAAGCATCCAGCAAACTTGATAGGTGCCGCACATGGATCCCTTAAATAATCCAAGAAAAATGCTGGAAACTCATGTTTCTTGATCGCAGCTGATATTTATCATACTCTGAAAAGCAGGATTCACGTGAATGGCAGCTAATAGAAACAATAACATGGCACCTGGAACTTCCTATGAACTGTGCAATACGGATACTGTATAATGTTCATACAAACTGCTTAAAGAGTATTTAAACTTGTGCCCATTCATAGATTTGTTGACAAGGTGGCAGATTGGCCTAACAGAATAGGTTTACAAAGCAATAGATCTTTGGATCAACAATCTCCATAGCTATATTTTTTTGTTGGATAGATACTATAGCTATTTCATTTAAGATGCTGATCTAATTTAATTAATCAAAAAACCTTTCTTCACAATTAACTGCAGATAGGCTCAAAGTAATATGACTATGTAGACACGAAATAATCTAATTCTGCATATGTCTTGTTATTTCTTCTTACTTGATATTGAGAATTGTATGACTAATTACCTATCATCTTCATCAGAATCAACTAGCACCTTTATTTGTTTGCATACCACAATTGGAGTGTGCAGTCACATTTATTTGACATACTATTTCAGCACCAAAAAACAGAATATAGTTTGGAATAGATGGTGCACCTCATTAAATGACTGTTTCTTGCTGCGAGACACTTGATGAACATGACCCTTTATAACTGACTAAGCATAATAAAGAATTGTCATGTAAAAAAATTAAAAAAAAAATTTGTGATGTTCCTTCGTAACCTCTAGTGTCGTTCTCCTAAGTAAAATTATACATACCAATTGATCTTGACATAGCAAGAACACCAAATACGCGGTATCCATTCCATTGTATGACCTTGCCTCCCTCTGCTTCGATCCTTGCATACTCATCTTCTCTGTTCGGCTGAAGCATAAAATATATATATATATATATTAAAAAAAATCAATTTCTTGTTTTGAAATAAACTAGAAAAACATGCACCACCAAAAAAACAACACATGCCTTACTTTATGATCCACCGATAGTGGCACAGCCTGTTTGCCACGACAAAGGACCGCCCTGGAATCCCCACAATTTGCAATGATGATATGTGAAGAACAGATAACAGCAACCACAGCTGTTGATCCGACTGTTTCGGGGCAGCAGGTTCTAATGGCGCACCTGAACAAAGATTGCCGCCATCCTCCGATGCATCAGCCGCACCTCCCACATTCCCTCTTCTTACTTTGCCTCCTACCTCATCATCAACTTTCTGAAAGCAATCAACGAACACTCTCTCCCACTGCCTCTTCCAAGCATCCCCGCTCTCTCCTCCCAAACCTTCAGTTACATTTCTCAGCTCCTCTACCAAGGCGAGATGAACTCGATCACGACAATAGTTAGCAACCTAAAATCGAAGAACAAAAGAACACACACAGAAAAGCTTCAAACCTAGCAATCCCAATGTATACGAACATCCCAAAAGAAGAAAAAAATAAACCTATGAACGGAGTGAAAGAAAGATTGGATTACCTGGGCACCACCATGGCCATCATAGACTCCGAAGAAATGGGCGGGCAAGCTAATCAAACTTGGATCCAGCCCACCACAGCATCATCACCGGTCAGCATCCGGAGCGGGATCTCGAAGAACCAAGGCACCGCCACCACAGCGTCTTCCATCTCCGGCCTCCGCCCACAGATGGATACGCAGCCCCAGAGCGGCACATAATTGTCAAGAATACACTCCGCCCACCACCGCCTCCCCGACCCGCTGCCGGCTCGGCAACAGCCGGCGGCCCCGCCACAGTGAAAGAAGGCCCGGCCGCAATGTCCACACTGAGGGCGGCATCCACCGAGCCCTCGGCAGACGGGTCTAGACTCGGCAACTCGTCGGCGGCACTGGCGATGCTGCTGCTATCGCTGATCGAGCTCCCAACGGATGGCTCCGCCCAACAGACATCGAATCCTCTTCATCACTCCCAACGGATGGGATCGTCCCAACCTCGAGCTCATCACCATCCCCTCTCACCACCTCCTCCTCTTGCTTGGCGGCGGGCACATGGTCAATATCAGCAGCCATCGGATCGGAGAGCAGCAGGGTCGCAGCGTCTGATATCAGCCGAAGGCGAGCGACGTCCATCGGGTTTTCGCGGAGCGAATTGCCCGTCCTGAATGGCAAAGCAGCCGCTGGAGGCATCTCCTCCATCGGCTCCTCCCCTCCAGCTGTCGTCGGGATAAATAAAGGCAACGATGCTGGCAGCAGCGGCGGCGGCACCACTCTTCGTGGACCTCAGAAGTCGCACATCTCACTATCGCTCCGCAACGCTCCCCTCCGCCTCCTCTTCATCACTCTCCAAGGTTCACCGGCCGCAGGTTCACGAGTTTCGCCCCCAAAAAAAACCCCCGACAACCGACCCAGATAGAGAAATTAGTCAAGGATGAGAAAGAAACCCACCCAGAGTAGAGTAGAGTAGTCTAGAAATGGCAGGCTCACTCCGGCCTCCCTCGAGAAGCAGCAGAATAGATCTCGCACGGTCTTTGAGGGAGGGAATTAATTGGGTGAGGGGAAATGGGATGGGGATTTGGAGGCGTTATCACTTGACACAAGAAAGGGGATAATGGGGAAGAAGTCCTTTTGCTTTCCGGCTTCCCTGGATCTGAAGGAACACATGATAGCCTTAAAAAACACCGGGGGAAGAAATATATGGTTGGTAGTTCCCCAGTCTCCCTCTTATGCTAGCTATGACTCGTCTCAATAATACCACGAAGTAAATTAGTACAGAAGAGGAAAGGAAATGAAACGAAATTAACTCATTCTATATCCTCCACTTATTCCTTCCCCTCGCTCCCCTCTACCTCACACATGGACATTAGTGCGAAAAAATTGTTTGTCTATGAGTTTATGTTTGCGTTTCAAGAACTCAATAAACAAAGAAAAGGAAAAAAAAAAAAAGGAAAGAACAAGGAAGAAAGGAACTTCCACGCCACAGAAACAGTGAGAAAGACAGAGCGAGCAGGAGGGAGATGAAAAGAAGATAACCGGGAGGAGGAGGGGAAGCATAAAAGGAGGAGGAGGGCCAGGTGTCCGACGATGACGCCACCACCGAATACACTGATCGGCCGTTTCTCACCAAACAGCTTCGTTGCAACATGTGGACACGTTTCGTGTGTACGCCAGTAGATAAGGTGGGACCCGCGCGTGGTCGGTCCGGCCGGACAACGGCGATGGAGAACGAAAGGAATTGGTGGATGGGAGGAAAGAGCGTGGACGGCCGCGGGGACAGGACGAGGCGTCCCACGCCGGTTCCCTCCCTCGATTGGTCCGGGCATCCGTTTCATTCAGAAATCACGAGAATGCCCTCGATTCGGCCCGAGAATGATAAACGGACGGCCGTGCGTCGAAGTCCACGGAGTCGGACTGGACCGGAAGCATAGATCGCCACCTTTAAAGGCATCCAGACCGTCCGATGATTAAACCTTGATGTCTCCATGCATAAAACGTGGCTCAATTGTTTCTTTAAAACCCGGAGGAATCGGATCCGTTCCTTCGCCGTTGCTGTTATTTGAGTTTGAGACGTCTCGAAGCTGAACATTGTGCCAACCAATTGACTTTAATCTTAACGGCATGATTAATTTTACCAGGAATGGGATGTCATCATAATTTGATCTCGTTCTCTTTTTTGGTCGATGACGTACCAACCGCTTGACGTGCTGACTTGAGGGTGGGTTATTGACCTAACCATCTCTAAGGTGACGTAACAAGTTTGCAATAAGTTTGCATCATAATAAATATCTCCTATTCCAGGTTAGGCTCGAGCGGGCTTATTATTCGCCGATGGAAGCCGGTGGATGGCGTCTGTCGTAACTTGTAATTTATGCGGACTGCAAGGGCTAAAGAGTTATAAAAAAATATGCGACGGCATGTGTTTCCGTGGCCAGGGTGAAAGGGAAAGCGGATTCGGACCACCTACCGAAGGCCACGCGTCCGCCCAACCGGACAGCGCTGTCGTGGCCGACGTGGCGCGTCCTCTCCCTCACACCCAAAGCATGCCAGGTCTACGTGTCGCCTTAATATATGATCCTCGTGATACGCGGGGATCCCTTAAGATACACGACTCCTCGAAATATCCAACCACCAGGTAGATATATATGTGATTGGGTTACATCAACAGCGAGAATTGTGGCATCATTGATTCGTTTGTCCCGGTGTCAAGTTTTCTATTGTGTTTCTATTTTTATGAACTGTGGAATGGGGATATTTTGGTGAAGTGGATGCGGGATTTCAGAATTGAGGATGAAAACTGAAGAGGAAAGGAGAGGACCGGAAACAGAGACGTGCATGCAAACTAATATTGAGGCTTGTTGCGGCTAAAGTTCGAGAAGTTATTCGGTTGGATACCGAATAAGTTGCACCTTGCTTTTTGATAAAGATTGTACCTATAAAAAAAATTTTATCAAAATTATCCAACAAAGATCCTTTAATACTTAAGTTAACTGAAGCTCAAGGAATGGTAGAAGAATCACGGAAGTAAGAACTTATTAAGCCAGAAAAACTTATCTTGGTCCTCTATTACCTCTCTTTATATAAAGATGAGATTTGTCTTCCATTCTTTGAAGTATTGAAAGAGTTATCGAATTTATTATGGATTTAGTGGGTAGTTAATTAGATCCATGATCTCTCAGTTATGAGCAGTTAATGCTCTCGTTGTGTATTGAAACCGTTTTGATGATCCCTAATCTTCCGAGTCGTGGGTTATAATTTCTGAGTAAATGCTCGGTCGATATCCGAATTAGGCGATTGGTTCAATATTGATATAGTTGTCGATCTATGAATAGTCGCACTATCCGACTAGCCTTCGAGCATTGCTTATAGTTGTCCGAGTAGATTTGATGATGTAGACGATTGCTGATCCTCAATCGAATAAGAAAGTCGGATCTCCACCAAAATCATAATTTCGATTAAATACCCCAACAAGGCTGATGTAGATAAGGAGGGAGGAGTGGATTCATATCGAGGATATGAAAAGAGAATCAGAAAAAAAAAAAGGAGGACAAAGATTGATTTGATACCATGAGAATAAGTTATGAAAGAAGTTGATGATCTGAATGTAGCTTGGTGCAAGACTTCTAGGGGTAGAATGATTTATCTTACCAATACGACAAATCAGTGAGACTGTGTTTTGGTTATGGTCACAGTCTGCTACAATGTCTTCATAATCAATTAATCTCCACCATACTCGTACAAATTCAACATCTTCGTAAGTTCATATATGCAGGAATAGACAATAAACATTGACATCCGTTTTTGAGAATATAGAAGAAAAGAACAAGAGTGCAGTGTGAATGCAACAAGCAAGTAAGAGTAATTTAAACAGAATGAGAAAAGTAGCATGAGATATACGAGAAGCCATAGGAATCAATAAGAATGGCTTCCCTGCCTTTTTCCATTGGTTTTTCAATCTCTAGAAAACCGAGAATTTTTTGGTGCTTACTCTGCAGTTCCATTCACATTGCAGTTTCAGAAAGACCAAGTCAGATTCGTTTCACAAAAATGTTATTCAGTTCCATTCACAAGAGATTAAACATTGCACCATAGGTTAGTAACATACCATCCTTTGGTTATTATATATGCTATCTGGCTGTTAGAAATGTATGGACAATAGATACAAATTAGGCCAGGTTCACTAGAATTCCAGTGCATTGGGGAGGACACAAATCTTGATTGGCCCACTAGGAGCTCAGGAGGACACGAGAGCTTCCAGTATAGATGCGAAGGAACAGTCAATTAAAACAGCCAACCAAATTAAATACTCGATCATGTGTTGGAGAGTCTTGTACGGTTGATATTTAAGCCTGTTCATGGATTTCCAATCTATAGCACCAAGTGAGAAATGAAAGAATATAAATGGTACCTTGCGTCATGTAGTATTCCATTCCATCCTTGCACCAATCAATTCCCGCTTCCCGCTCCATATTATTTATTATATATGATATGCTCTTTATTATACACGCATCATCAATTTGGATATAATAGAGTACATTCCACACAGGTCATACCAGCAAATGCTGCTGATATGCAGGGGAACAAGATTAGTGATTTCATAACAGGATGCTAGTTCCTTTATCCTGGTGACCTACTCTGCATTAATTTCACACTTGCCATAAAGTGAAAAGCTAATACGATATGACTTTCGCTGCCTTGCATGTTTTCTCCTCGGTCTCCCCAAGTCCTGCATTTCAAGAGAAGCATATAATTTGGTAATATTCCACCAAATTCTAATTATTCAATGGAGAACTGATGTTTACCGCCAGCTACTAAAGGTAAACAAGCAAATCCTTGTGGATCAACTTGATCCACTAAATTCAGTGAGTACCGACTACCTGCGAAACCATCTCATGATTTACGGAATATGATCTGCCTACCTATCCAAATGAAATCCAAATAACCAATGCAACTATTTCTAATCTATGCTAAATAGATAAAACTTCTATAGTCGAATCGGTCATGAAAAGAGTTATGATCGAGCTGTCATCGTCTGCTACATGCATATATTGGAATATCCATAAAAAAAAGAATGATTATGTGATATTATCTAAACTGTTCAAATATCTCTAGGATTTATCCATTCTTCTTTTCTTAGTATTTTAACGCGCGTGCATAAGCGCATATGGTCACCCATCTTTTGATGGACATTCCCGAAGTATGTCCGACTATAATTTCTTTCGTGATCGATCCGATTATAAAAATTTTATCCTTGCTACGTGGCGATGTTATGCAAATTCCCACTATGATTCCACTTGAAAGCTATAGCTAATGTATCATTCAAAATACTAAAGGGGAACAAGAGCAGTACCTGTGGCCTGGTCTGCATGCCCTCAAAAGTTTAACAGCTCCAGTACAAAATGGTGTATGGAAGGGGGACGAACAATAGTTGCTAAAAGGAAAGCTGTTCAATGCTACAAATGAAGCTAAAGTGTAGCACATCCCAAGGCACAGAATCTTCAAAGCTTCCGCTGCAAACAAACAAGCAAGTCATTCAACAGTTATGTAGTGTCTCTAGATGCATCTACTATCCAATTGGTCATCACTTCCATATGACTGATCCTATTATGTTTGCAAAGTGCATGATCACAACCACTATATACCGTTGAAAGATTGCATGAACACCGCGATTCGGTGCGTCCGCCGAAGAATAGCTCATGCTGAGAATAGTTCACTCCTCTGATGGAGTCTGGATGTCAAATGATGGTAGATGTTACCTGAGATCAATCAATACTGATTTATCAACTCTGAAGTTGCGTTTAGCAGGATTTCTGAAAGTTTTACACTTCCAGCATAATTTGCATGTTTAGCTTTATAAAAACATAACATTTCTGCAGTTCCATGCATAACTGAAAAGCAAAAAAATGTATCTTAAATAAAGCCCAAACCATCTCAGGCAAATGGTGGAGTATTTGCACTAGTGTGTTCCATTCTTATGCAATCCAAGAACTCAGTAATTCACCCATATAACTTCTAAATACTTCTACAAGCTTCAAACATCATGATTTATGCGAGCCATCCTTTTTTCTGTTGATAAAAAATCAAGTAGGAAATATTGAAACCAAAATTAGATCAACAATCATGAGAAAATTAATAAGGGGCACAGGCATGCTTTTTCCAGTTCTAAAGCCTGATATTTAAACTGATTGGAGGGGAACAAGTCTGAATTTTTTCATGCCGGGATTATGCCAAAGAGCCACCAAAAGTTGAAGCTTTGTCCAGTTTGGGCCTGAACCAAAGTTGGGTGACGCTTGGACCAAGTACCCGTGGGCCAGCTTCATGTTTGGGCCTGATGCAGCCCATTAATATCACGAATTCGGATTCTTCTCTGTGCCATTTTTGGTTTCAAATGTGATCTCTTAACCATCTGTTTAAAGATCAAAATCCAGTCTATAGCAAGTTACGGAGATAAAAGTCATCAAAAAAAAAAAAAAATCTTTAAATTTCAGAAGGTAGGAAAGGCATGAGTTGAGCTTTGGATGGCATAAAACTTTGAAGACCATTTAAACAGATATCTAAGACAAAATTTAGAATTTATATCTCCAATGGTATTCCGATCTTAATCAGTCGATCCATGAGGACTTTCCATGGGATCATCCATCCTAGTGTTGCTCTTATCCAAACAACATGTTTTTAACGATGGAGTTATAATAGGATCTGGTGAGTATGACCAGACCCTTTAATTGGCTGATTTAAATGTGGGACTTGAAGGTGGTGTAGATTGGTTGACCTACAAATTTACTCAAAAAAAACAATTTGATACAAAGGGTCTGATGGAGAAGCACAAATCGCACATGGATATTTGGTAAACTAAGCTATAGTACCTGCATGCCATGTGTAATTAAATGGTTGGGGAAAGGCGGCGATCAGTTAAAGATCCATCAAATCTGAACTGTAGTGTGTATGACGTTAAAGCAAGCTCTAACTCAACATGCTAAAAATCAGAAATAGTAACTGTTGGGATATACCGACCGACCCCGACGCCGACTCACCGATCCGACTCCGACTCATCGACCCGACTCCGACTCACCGACCCGACTCCGACTCACTGACCCGACTCCGACTGGACCCGACTCCGACTCACCGATGGATCCCGACTCCGACTCACCGACCGACTCCGACTCTCCGACTGGACCCGACTCCGACTCACCGATGGATCCCGACTCTGACTCACCGACCCCGACCGTCCGAGAGTCGACTCCATGCCGGGTGGGACG
>KE504784.1:624449-647243 GCA_000441515.1 Elaeis oleifera | reverse complement strand
ATATATATATATATATACTTAAAAAGTGCTAAAGCCATCTATCTAGCCTGGAGGGGTCGTGATACTTTTAGAGAAGTCTATAGTTCTTCTAATTTCTTATAAATTATTTCTCTCTAATTTTATTCATGATTATTTTGTCATACAAATTCTTGATATTGTGCTTTTATCAATTTACATATTCTACATACATACATGCATACATACATAGAATATATACAGAGAAAGAGAGAAAATCCATGATGCTCTTAGCTAATATGCAAAAAAAACAAAAAAAAAGGATGCAAATTAAGGATGGCGGGAGACCTCATCCAGGAAAGTGCTGTTGCTCAATCGAGCAATACTCGATGTGGGCTCAAGAAATACTTCTTCAATCCACGGGATCAAATATTCGTTCTTTTTAAGCTGATCACATGCACTTTGTATCAAGAAAAAGAAAATCATGTATTGCAAAAAAGTTAATAAAACATATCAAAACTTTTGTTTATAGAAGACCATCCCGGCCAACGGCCATATCTGCTCTTCTGACCAGTGCCAAAACGCTAGTCTAAAGTCTAAAGTCTAAACAGATCCTGATTAAAAAACAAACGCTGGTCTAATAATTTACAAACCGGCTCTGGAAACAGCATGTCACCCTCTTTTGACCCATCTCACATTCTCATCCTTCGTACTGCTCCGTCTCAACCCCCACTTGACCAGAATCTCTACGCAACTCCCCTCCTCCCTTCGCTGCCTAACGCGTACACACGAACACGGAACCTGTTCCGGTGCTCCCTCGATCCCCTTGTCCTAACGTACCCCACACGCTACACGTCATCACCTGACGTCACACCTCTTATCAACTAGTTGTCCCAGTCGCAGGGCACTACTTTTCTAATACTATTCCCTCCAACCCGTAAACGCAAACGCGTGGCCCGCGGTTTACTGGAACTCGCCAGTCGGCGGCCCCCACCCCCCGGCCCGCTTCCTTCTTCGCGACGCGCCACCAAACCGCGTTCACACGGCGTCGCTCCCCAACGTATATATTATATATTACCGTCACCGTTCACATTATCCTATCGCCCCGCCCCCTTTGATTAGCTGCTCTTTCTTCCTTTCGCCATCCAAGTTTTCCAATTCCTTTTGCAACGCCACCAAACGCACGCGTCGATCTTTTTATGAAATCCCCTCCCACCCCGACCTCCACCAACCCCCTCTTCTTCCCCCCAGTTGAAGACGACTTCTCCTTTTACCTCTCCGCCTTCCAAGACGCCCCAGCTTCTTTCCCCCCTTCTTTGTCCCCCTCGGCCGACATGGCGAAGGAGCGGAGGCGACGAGACGGCGGAGATGAAGGTGGAGGCGACGATGCCGGCGGTGGTGGGGAGGAGGATGAAGAGAAGAAGAAGAAAAGAAGAAGAAGAAGCGGACGGTTGCGCGGCTATTGACGTCGCTCGCCGTCCTCGATGCCCAGGAAGAGTCCGACCGGCGGGCCTCCGACGAGGCCGCCCGCCGGGACCTCTCCCTCCTCCAGGCCAACCACCGCCGCAAGTCCCAGGCCATGCTCGAGTACTACTCCCGCCTCCAGGACCACTTCTCGGATCTCGACGACTCCGAATCCCTCCGCTCGGAGAATTCCCGCCTCGCCGCCTCCGCCACAGCGGCCGCTTCCGTCGCTAGCTGCTCCTCCGCTTCCGCCGCCGACGCAGGCGGCGGCGGCGGGGAGTCCAGCACCACCACCGGCGGCTCTGGGTGAAGGACCGGTCCCGGGACTGGTGGGACCAGTGCAACCGCCCGGACTACCCAGAGGCGGAGTTCCGGCAGGCGTTCCGGATGGGGCGCGCGACGTTCGACATGATCTGCGAGGAGCTGGGCTCGGCGGTGGCGAAGGAGGACACGATGCTCCGGGCGGCGATCCCGGTCCAGCAGCGGGTGGCGGTGTGCATCTGGCGGCTGGCCACCGGCGAGCCGCTGCGCCTGGTGTCGAAGCGCTTCGGCCTCGGCATCTCCACCTGCCACAAGCTCGTGCTCGAGGTGTGCTCCGCCATCAAGACCGTCCTGATGCCCCGCTTCCTCCAGTGGCCCGACGACGCCGCCGCCGCCGCCATCAAGGCCCGTTTCGAGGCCCTCTCCGGGATCCCCAACGTGGTGGGCTCCATGTACACCACCCACATCCCCATCATCGCCCCAAGATCAGCGTCGCCGCCTACTTCAACCGCCGCCACACCGAGCGCAACCAGAAGACCTCCTACTCCATCACCGTCCAGGGCGTCGTCAACCCCGACGGCGTCTTCACCGACGTCTGCATAGGCTGGCCCGGTTCCATGCCCGACGACCAGGTGCTCGAGCAGTCGGCGCTCTACAAGCGCGCCTCCGCCGGCCTCCTCAAGAACTCCTGGGTCGTCGGCGGCACCGGCTACCCTCTCATGGACTGGGTCCTCGTCCCCTACACCCACCAGAACCTCACCTGGACGCAGCACGCCTTCAACGAGAAGATCGGCGAGGTGCAGCGTGTTGCGAGGGAGGCGTTTGCGAGGCTCAAGGGGCGGTGGAGCTGCCTGCAGCGGCGCACGGAGGTCAAATTGCAGGACTTGCCGGTCGTTCTCGGGGCCTGCTGCGTGCTCCACAACATTTGCGAAATTAGAAACGAGGAGATGGATCCGGCGCAAAGGTTTGAGCTGGTGGATGATGAGATGGTGCCGGAGAACGGCATCCGCTCGGCAAGTTCGATGCAGGCTAGAGACAACATTGCCCACAATTTGTTGCATCATGGCCTCGCCGGAACGGCATTCTTCTGATTTCTGGAAATTTTTTTTCTTGTCGCTGAACAGTGCAGAATTTTAGCTTAATTTGAATTGGTTGTGGGTCGAAAGGAATTTAATTGATTGCCCATCACTGACTGATAGATAGGTCTCTAGATTTTGTTGGTTAGAAGAATTAAGATTGGTCAGAGAGGTGGAGAAAGTTGATTGACATTGTATTGGGGGTTTTCTTACATGAAAATGCTGAAGAAATTTGTGTTATAATTATTCTTTTTGAATCAAGATTTCAATGATCATTGTTAACTTAAGTTGCTATGGAATCCTGTGGTTCTTGGATCCCTGCATTTCAATTGGTATCTTGTGGCCACCGGATACGGGAACCAGGACAGGAACCTTGTCAGAGTGCAGGAGCTCTATCATATGCTTAGTGCCACTAAAAAGGTGAGCAAGCTGTGACTTTAATATCAAGGTAGACCCCTCGGTTACTTTCTCCAGTCATACATGTTATGCATTTGAAACTATTGAATGGTTTTTGAGCATATATATATGTCTAATAACAAAACATAACATTTTCCATGTCATTTCTATGCATAACTAGCTTTTCCATGCATTGGGCATTGTAGATCTTGATGTTCTTTGATTCCCATCTGGAATAAATATAGGACAAACAAGAATTGCTTGTACATGGACATTTTGCTGTCAGAAGAATTGTCTGTAGTTTTAAAATACTAAATAATGCAGGTTGCCAACCATCAGAGTCCAAGTCCAACTTGGTAGACTGGGTTGAAATTTCCATGTATTGAAGTGCTGAAGGACGATGAAGACCAAGTTTGATGCTAAAAGCATAAGGACATTTGTGGCTGACCAGTGTTGTATTTGTTCCCAGGGGTTGGTGGCTGAAGTGTTGTTGGGGTACATGGTCTGGAAAGCTAAAAGGAATATCAATGATGTGAAGGCAATATTTTCATGAATTTTATCAAATTATTTGTTTGGCACCTTCTTATGTGTATATCACAATAGTTTTCAATGAGTTTTTAGAAAGCATTAAAGACTACTTATTTGTGAACCTTGGATACAGTATGTATGTAAGGAAAGTCCTATATGAGGATTTCTGATGATTTAGAAAAGAAGAATTACCATATGCTGAATCATTGTGATGTTCCTAGATGGGCAGGAGTACCAAATGATTCCACATAGCATAGGGGCTGACACCTGGCAGCTCCCAGCCATGTTTGTCAAATAGGAGGTTCTCAGCTAATTTAATATAGGAAAGGTTTAAAGAAACCAGTCATGTAGGTGAACATTATTGTGGACCTGATACCATCTTCCTCTTTTCATCTAGAAAACATCAGCTTTTGTATTTGCAATTTGTATTAAAACATGGCTGCTTTTGAGCAGCAAAGGTGGTAAAAGCAATTTAGCTTCCTCTTTTGTTGTATATTATTATAACTAAACTGCCTTACCTCTTGGCTGTCCAATGAGCAACAGGAGGTCCAACCTAATAAAAGTCAATTCCTTCTAGAACTCCATGAAAGTATATATGATAATATATGACGATGTTTCTGATATTCTTTGGTTTCATTTGTCTTGTTCAAAAAGAGACGTTACCTGGACGCTCCGTTTTTAAAGATTCTAGTAAGTGTTTTTCGACACTTTCTGAACATCTGGATACTACAAGAGAGGACATAAAACAGCTAGAGATCGGACTTCCAAGTGTCCTACTAACGTCAAACCAAAAGTGCTGACACTGGGTACTTATTATGGAGCGTTACATTAGAACACTCTTAATTTCAAGTGTTGAACACTTTAACTGAACTGTCGTTATATTTTAGTATGAAGTTATCATGGTTCTACGGATATTTCAAGCAATGTGTCATTTTATTCTTAATAAAAAAAATTGTCATGATTAATTATCAATTTAAGTAACTTAATATGTTTTACATTGTCTTCAAGAAACCCAATGTAAACAATTTGCAAACCCATCCATGATCTGTCATTTTATTTGTTAAGCGTCGTACATGATATATCCATCTACTGTTCTTTTCAGATACTCTTTTCTGGATAAACATTTAAATGTCATATATATGTATGCATGTATGTATCTATTCACACATATATGTTGTGTTCTTGTTTTAAATTTTGGAGGCAGTGTTTGAAACTTGCGGATGCTTACCTAATCGGTAATGCAAATAGCAAGGAACCTCGGACTAGTGTTTCTATTTCAGGATATTCCACGGATATTTCAATTTTATTTATTTAAGACTCTCAGGTTGCGTTTCCATGGATGCCAATTGCCATCACAGTCTATCCATGAAAATCAAAAAATCATCACGTAATCTTTGAGAAATTGCAAGATAAACTGAATGCAAGAGTTGCAAGTGTTCGGAATATTTGTTTCTATTTACTTTGATATTCTTATGCATCACGAGGATATACCAGATCACATGGCCGAACTCTATAAGTATCTTTAGCTGCTTTCTTCACAAAGAGAACTGCTTTCCCCTCCCAATCTCTCATTTGTCTTTAATTATTAATAAGGGATATAATAAACATCAATGCGGGCAATTTTATTAGGAGTAACCGGAGCTATATGAGAAAAACAGAATAATGAACGGCCCGGTCATTTTTTTTGCTAATGAGGGCAATTCCTATTAATCTAGTATAGCTACATCAAAAGAAAATCTGAAAGCAAAATATCTTTGAAAGTTCTACGAGTAGATCCAGAGTTAATCCACAACACCTCGTCGTGGTGCTCCGCAACAAAAAAATCATCCAACCTGCAACACTGTTTGTCTCTGGTAGACATGCCTTGCAAAGAAAGTCTCTTCCTCGCCAAATATTCTTTGATAAGGGATGTGTTGCTGCCAAAATCCGGTCTGACCAAAACCACCAAAAGGTGTTTTTGGATCTACAGTTGTGGAATATGATCTATCTTAGAGTCGTAGATTACGTACAAAATGAATAAAAATAACTCATCGAATTGGCTCTGTTCGAACCCTCCAATACCTAAATCATATCAGACTTTGAAAAAAATAATAAAGATAATATAATAGAGAATTATAGTGTAAAATATCATCATGTTTTGGTCAGCTTCCTTTGGCCTTCTCGGATTGGCTTTAAAATCAATCTTTAGGAGCTTTGCCTTTGAAAGCTCGGCTTATTGGAGCTCGGCCTTCTTGATTTTTTGATGAGCTCGACCTTTTCGATCTTCTAAGGTTTATTATCTGATGAGCTCGATCTTCTGAGGTCAGTTTTCTGATGAGCTCGATTTTTTCGATTTTCTCAAATTTTTGAGATCAATTTTCTGAAAAGTTCAGTTTTTTCGACCTTCTCTGTCTTCTGAGATCGATTTTCTGATGGGTTTGGTCTTCTCGACCTTTTGAGATCGACTTTCTGATGAGGTCGATCTTCTCGGTCTTCTGAGGTCTTTTCTGATGAGCTCGATTTTCTCGGCCTTCTAAGGTCAGTTTTTGATAAGCTCGATTTTTTGATTTTCTGAGGTCGATTTTCTGATGAGCCGTAGACTTGCAAGAAGGAAAAAAAAGAGTATGATGGATGAGGGCTTATCAGTCTCTCACCATGAGAGCTTTGACTTGTGGGAGTCTCTTCTCTCAGAGCCTTCCATTTTTGGGTCCCCTGGCCCTGTTTATATAGATATGGAGTAAGAAACTGTTATAGTTGAAGATGGAAACGAAGGGATGAGACATAACTCCCTCATTATAAGTCATCATTTTTTATTTATTTATATTTAAATTTGTCATAATCATCCTTCCATTTCTAGATTCCTTTAATTACAAAGCTATAACTATTCGAAATTTAAATCTTTATAGAATTGCTAGCCACATATCAATCAATGATAGAGAGGTGATTTATATGCAATATCATATGCCCCTACTTTCGAATTTGAGCAATTTTTTTGGTTCGGACGAAGAAAGTAATCGGATTGCAATTGATCTTGTTCATGATTAAAAAGTAAGCATTATTAGAAAGATTTTGATGGTGCCTATACCTTATTATTTGCTATGATTGCATTTGAGGTTGGTTGGAGTCCCCCCTAGTTATCAATCGAATAGGTCTATTGCCACAGAACTCCGACGAGGTACTCAGGTTGGTGCCGAGTAAGTTACCTTGTCTGTAGCAGAGAAAGAACCTGCAAAATCAAGTCTTCTTATCAAAAGTTGTTCGTTGGGGAATCCTCTGATATTTAAGTTAGTTAGAGTTAAGGGAACAGTAGAAAACCATAAGAGCGTACGCTTAATTGGTTAGAAAAAGCTTATCTTGGTCCTCTCTTACCTCCCTTTATATTAGTGTGGAGTTTGCCATTGCTTTGTAACTTCCATCTCTTGAAGTACAGAAACATGGGAGTTACTGAATTCCATGTGAGTTTAGTGGGTAATTACTCTGGTCCATGATTTGTAGTTATGATCAATTAATGTTCATGTTAAGCACCGTAATCATTTCCAATCCCTAATTTTTGGGCCGTACATTACAATTTTTCACAGACACTCATAAATACTCGGCTAATATCCGAGTAACATAGTCGGTCGGCTACCAAGTTAATGACCTGGATATCCTTGGTAAGGTATTGAGTAGATTACTGAATAAGATTGTTGGGTTTCTATTGAAGTTGGGTGTTTGAGTATATATCCAACAAGATCCATTTTTTGATCTTCTGCTCGAGTGATCACACGATCTTGTTTGAATATAACTTTTCGCTAAATTTTCTCATTGATTCAAGGGTCAGTATTTTAGAAATTTTAGACGAAACTGAGGTGTCTCTAATAGATCATTTTAATAGATCATTTTCATCGATTTGGAGGTCCCAACTTGGGTTGAGGTGTCTGCTTGTAGTTGGTTGGTTAGAGCCAGAGTCGGAGCTCGCACTCTTCATTAGGTCGGTTCTCATTCGACCAAATCGAATCATCCAAAGCTGGAGTTCATATCTTTCATTAGGTCGGTGCTCAGCCAACTAAGTCAAATCATCTTGAGCTAAAGCTCATACTTGTCGTTAGGTCGATTCTCATCATCTGACTAAGTTGAATCATCTTGAGCTAGAGCTCGTACCTGTCGTTAGATCGGTTCTCATCTGACCAACTCAAATCATCTCGAGTTAGAGCTCGTATTTCTCGTTAGGTCGGTTCTCATCCGACCAAGTCAAATCATTTTGAGCTGGAGCTCATAGTTGTTGTTAGATTGGTTCTTGTTCGACCAAATCGAATCATCTCAAGCTAGAGCTTATGCTTGTCGTTAGATCGGTTCTTATCCAACCAAATTGAATAGCAATTCATAAAGGTCTTTTTCGATTGGCTGAGATCAGCTTCAATTGAGTTGTTTCGAGTTCGTTGTAGCTCGATGTGGTCCGAGGTAGATCTTTTATTGCTTTACATTGAACATCGATTCCATAATAGGAAGATACAAGTAAAATATGCAGAAAGCTACAGTTAAAGATTCAGTCCCCAACTTAGCGTGCCAATTTGTTGCTGCTAAGCTCCGATGGAGACCTTGGTTTGGAACCTAGTAAGTGTACCTTGCTCTCGATGGAGAATATACCTGCAAAAACTTCTCTTGTCGAAATTTGTTTGGCAGAAGATCCTCCGATGCTTAATTTAGTCGGAGTTCAGAGAATAGACGGAAAACCACAGAAGCAAGAGCTTGCTAAATCAGAAAAAAAAGCTTACATTGGTCCCTCTCTTGCCTCTCTTCATACAGAGATGGGATGTGCCATTGGTTTGTAATTTTCATCTCTTAAAAATATGAAAATATGAAAGTTACTGAATTAATACGCAGTTAATCTGATATATGATTTTTAGTTATAAGTAGTTAATATCCTCATCATGCGTTGTAACTGTTTCGTCGATTTCTAATCTTCTAGATTGTAGGTTTCGATTCTTAGTAAATATTTGGTTGACATCCGGATAGGACAATTGATTCGGTACCGATGTAGTTATTGGTCTATGAGCAGTCTTCTGTCCAACTAGTCTTCAAGTATTATCGATAATTGTCCGAATAAATTTGATAATATAGATGATAATCGGTCCTCAAATAGAAAAGTCGGACCCCTAATAAGGTCGTTATTCGAGCAAGTGCTCCAGCAGAATGCATGCCAACCCAATCGCCAGCCGCCTCTTGTTCTCAAGATGTGACACACGGTCGGACCCAAAACGGATATCTGAACCGGGCCGCTTCCGATCTGAACCGGAAGAAGACGCGATAACCGACATGATGATATCGGCCGAGTTCGATATATATATATACGTATAGATAGATAGGCAATCCAAGGGCAAGAGTGGGATTGGCAAGGAGAAGAGGAGAGGGGCATCGGCGATGTCGTCGGTGTACGTGTTGGAGCCGCCGACAAAGGGGAAGGTCGTGGTGAACACGACGATGGGGCCCCTCGACATCGAGCTGTGGCCGAAGGAAGCCCCAAGGCCGTCCGCAACTTCGTCCAGCTCTGCCTCGAGGGCTACTACGACCGCACTATTTCCATCGCGTCGTCAAATCCTTCATCGTCCAGGGCGGCGATCCCACCGGCACCGGCTCCGGTACCACTTCTTCCTTCCCTCTTTCCCTTCCTCTCGATCTCTTTTCCTTGTCGAACACCAAATTGATCCTTCACCCTTCTTTTCTCTTGTTTTGTATCGGTGAGATTAGGGCTGTGGGAATTAGGGTTGATGTAAGCTTCGTTGAAAATCACACATGTAACGCGGTCCTAGTTTTTCCCCTCTTCTTGGACAAAATAATCCAAGAATTGTTTAGCGCTGATTAGTTGGGTTTGTAGATAACGTCAACGAAGATTAGGTTCTTGTTTCTTTGACAGTGTAAGATCAGATTCTTGAAACTTAAGTGTTTCTTTCTTTTGTTAGTTGGTTAGTTTGTGAGATTAGGGTTGATGCTTACTCTATCAGGTATTTGGGTTTTAAGCTTCATTAAGAATCTCAGACCACGTAGACCAATGCAACATTTTCTTGTTTTTCCGAGAAAAATGAGTTTCATCAAAGAAGATTGCCTACAGTTTGCAATGATGGTTATAGTTTATCACTATGAGAGCCATTTTCTTGTTTTCTGTTTGTGAGATCAGTACTCTGTTGCAAATCAAGAGTATAGGCTTCGTTTTAGACGATCCAAGAATCAGTTGCAACAATCTCGACTTAGGACATGATATTTAGTAGACAATAAGGAATGGGGCTAGCCATGATAAATGACTGAGTCTTTAGGGTATGATATTTTTCATTGCTTTGCTTCACAATGGGAACAGCATCACCGATATATTAGAAGACTCAGGAAAAAGGGGGTGCTTTATCTTAGATGCTTGCTAAAATTGTGGGACTTCATCACAACTTCCTTTTTATTTGTGAATTGGGGTTTCGATCTATTGGGTGATGATCTTGGACTATTTTTTGGATTCTATCTTGGTATTCTGGTAAACCTTTATATTGCTGTTTCTTGGTTTCTAATGTTAACATGGTCTTTTATTAATCACAGAATGTAACTTCTTTTTTTTTTTTTTTGCAAAATAAAGGATAGCAATGATCTTTCTATCGAGGCCTTGTTGGCACTCTATGTGGGCTGAAAGTCCCAGGAGACTAACTAGCGTTTAAATGCTGTTGTAGAACTTCTTTGCACATACTTTATTATTCTGTTAGGTAATGTACATAATTTTGTTATTTTTGGCAATTTAATTAGTTTCTAAGTGTGGAATTTGGACTCTATGATTAATATAGATAGGTCATCATCAAGAGGGTTGACCTGTAACATTGTTTCCAACTTTTAGGTGGCGAAAGCATATATGGAAGTACATTTGCTGATGAATTCCACTCTCGTTTGAGATTTAACCATAGGGGTTTAGTTGCATGTGCAAATGCCGGCTCACCACATTCAAATGGAAGCCAGTTTTTTATAACATTAGATCGATGTGATTGGCTTGATCGAAAGAATACAATTTTTGGAAAGGTGATGATCATTATTTTTTTCATCTCTTTCTGACTATTTAACTTATAGCTCCAACTGAAACCCCAACATCTACAGGTCACTGGGGATTCAATATATAACCTTCTTCGGTTGGGCGATGTTGAGACTGATAAGGATGATCGACCTTTATATCCACCTCCAAAGATCCTTTCTGTTGAGGTAGGTCTTTATGGATTTGGCTCTGTTATATTTGCAAATCAACATGCAACTTTATTTTACCCAAGAAATTGCAAAAAAAAAATAAAAATGCAATGAATTAGCTTCTTATTTAAAATATTGAGGCACTTAAATTGCATTGGGATTGACATTATGTTATGTTGAGGAAGGTTGATGGGGAAGGCCGAGATGTAAGATTATGAAAAAGAGATACAAAACAACAAGAAGAAGATTGATTGGAGAGGAGGAACTGCATGGTTATACATTGGAGTTTGTTTGTCATTGTAGTCGAAATATGATTGCTGAGCCAACTAAGGAGGAAAGCGTAAAATGTTCTTACACAGGTGGAGACCTTAGTCAAATTTAGGGCTTCTTACATCCAATCTTAAATATTAATGGCCCATTAAATAAAAGCAGGTATAAGTTGAATGGACGAAAGGAGTAGTGGGTAGAGTGAATTGGCTTATCAATGCGTGCTCTTCCAAAATTCTCATTCTGAATTGTTGCAAATATATTATTATTCCTATCTTTCCAAGAAAACCTTGTAAAAGAACCTTCCTTCTAATTACTCTTTTTATATCTTTGCATATCTTGCAATTCATTCTAGCAATTTTTTGTGCTGTTCTTTTTTTTTCCCCGAAAATGATATCAAAGGATATTTTGAACATGTCTTGTATACTATATCATGCTCGATACCTCTGGATGTTCCCTATTTTACGTTCATTAGTGTTCACATATAGTGTGAAATTTACTTACCTGTTCTAGTTCATACTAATTGTGATTTTCTCGTACTCTAAGAACTCATACGTGTGTAGATTCAGTTTGCAACCCCACTACATTAGTTCATGACTTTCTTGCTTTATGATTGTTTTTTTTGGTACAAACGGACGGCCACATTATTCTAGTGCAAGAGCAGCCCACAGAGTCAAAATACAAAATATCTTTCAGGGCCTGGGGGCAGACGTCTTTATGATTGTTTAGATAATTAGTCCCTCATATGTTAATTCCCTTAGTTAAAATATTTGTCTTTGAAACTTGTTTAGGTACTTTGGAATCCATTTGATGATATAGTCCCAAGGAAGGTGCCTGAGAAGCCTCAGTCTCGTAGCAAGGTTGATGTTGAGGGACAAGAGAAGAAGAAAGCTGTTAGGTATGTACTTTTGCATCCCCCTACTTCAATTTTATGGACCGTAGAAGCACACACATTCTTCATGTACCGTTTTATATCATCATAACTTAGTTATAAGATATCTCTGCTAATATGACTTGCATTAAATAGGCAGCTAAATGTGCTATCTTTTGGAGAAGAGGTAGAAGAGGATGAAAAAGAGGCAGCAGATATAAAGGATAAGATTAAGAGTATTCATGATGTATTAGATGATCCTCGTTTTCTCAAGGAAGAACCGCAAAAAGAACCATTGGTGAGAAATTACTTTACTAGATTTAGAACTATTCTATGCTGAAATTTCACGTTCCTTTTCTACCTTTGTAGATTGTCAGTTATTCTTGGACATAACATGGATGGACTTGTTATTGTGGTTCTTACTATATATTGTAATCAGAAAATTACTATATTCTCTCTTATTTCACCAAGCAAAGCCAAACAAGAAACTATTGATTATTTTAAACATGCAGACTTCAGCAGAACAAGAAAGAAAAATGATATTTATTTATCTGTCAGAGAAACTTTAAGCTCCAAGAAAGGTGATCCTAAGAATGACCTAGAAGCTAATTATCCTGACACTTATGATCATAGCGATGATGATGAGGCCAAGTTTGATGAACGGATGCGTTTGCAAATTCTGAGAAAGCGCAGGGAGCTGGGAGATATCAGCACTCGTGAAAAGTTATCCACCGGTACTGTGCACTTCCGCATTTCTTCCACTCTGTTATACAAGGAACATGATGAAAATACATTCTTTGCCAACTCCCTAATATATATGTGTGTGTGTGTGCACACGCGCGCACGCGCGCGTACATATATATATATATATATATATGTGTGTGTGTGTGTGTGTGTGTGTATAAACAGATAATATGATACTTGTATGGGCTAGCTGGTTAGTTCTCCTGACCATTTTTCTTTAATGCTGATTTTTGGTAAATGACACAAACATTTGTTAAATAGAAGTGAGTACAAGAAGAAGCATGTTGCCTTCTTCTCATTTTAAGCGGATAAGTTGATGACAAAACTCCATTAGAAAGAGGGAATAATGTGGAAGACAATAAAATACTCAAGAAAAAAAAATGTAGGTCTGCTGAGTTACTTGTTTTGGTTGGACCACTTTTGGCCTGATTTCAACTTGAATTTTCTAGGATAATCCATGCTTGACCAGACCAAGTTTGAAATTTTTGGCTATGCTTGATCAGACCAAATTTGAGTTTTTTGGGCCATACTGAAGCCCAATCCAAATTCTTTCTTTCATGGTCTGAAATAGCTATATTTATGCTCTACAATGGTAACTTGTTGCACCATTGATCCCATTTTTGTTCACCTATTCAATTGGCAATACTGGCTCAGCTACTCAAACCCTAATACCAAGTATGCATCTAGTAGCTGCCCTTTCACTCAAACCTTACACCATATTGCATGAGGGTTGGTGCCGGAAAAACTCGAGTAATTGCATAGGTTTGGCTTCTTATTGAATTCCTTGGTTATGCTCAAAATTTCCATTGAGGTGTCGCCTACATTGGATTTTTGTTTATAAACATCATATGAAACTAGTTGTCTAAAATGTAAATAATCTCCCAGTCAGTGTTACAATTTGTTAGTTGGCTATACTTCCTGAAAAAGATCAGGAAATGCTTGGGGTTGAAATTACCTTTAGTTGCATGATGGGTATTAAGAACACTGGTTTATAATTAGCTGTCTGGGATTCCATCATTTGATGAAAATTTTGCACATCAAACTGCCATTAGTCCAACATCTGGAATGTGGTGTATGTTTTTTTTTCATATTTAAGTATTGAAAGTATGAGGCCTAAAATATGTGGTTTCCATCATAAATTCAGACATATCTTGTATGTTAGGAAGGTGATCGAGTGGTTAGGTAGATCTGGATAGTGTTTGGAACATGGTGACCCTGATTGACCTGTTATGGTGCTGGTCACCAGTACATCGTTCAACTGTGGCTCACCTGCAATTTGGCCATCCAACTCCCATTCTAGTTCTCATATATCCGGATCAATCCACGCCCCTTTGTTATTCTGCTATTCAACCTCAGTCACCAAAAAGAAAAAAAACAGAGGCTGAGGGGAGGTTGCCTCCTTTCGAAGGTTCATGCATGCAATCTCAGCTTGCTTCTCACCACTTTTCTTGCCAGATCTCCACCTTCTCTCTTGGACTTCCATCATATCCCTACTGCCTAGCCTTGATTCCCCCACAGGCTTCTGCTTTCATTAAATTGTGTTGCTTGGCCTTGAATCAAATTCGATATGGCTGCTAGGTCCTTAAAATCCACTGATCTGGTCTCCCCACTTGGAATCCTGTTAGATGTAGCTGCATTGGCTTGAATCTCCTTGGATCATGCCACCTCAAATCCTCCTACCACCACTCTTCTTTTCCATTGCCTTCAATGAAGGTGGGAACCATAGAGGAGGATCGAGAACCAAAACTCAGCTATCAAAGGGAAAGGAGCCCGGTTAATTTCTTTCCTCATTCATTTTTTCTTTAGATGCATTTTTAACTTGGGGTGGATGGGAACCAGCTCAACTCGTTCCGGACTGATTGGTTCAATCATTTGGCCCGGTGGATTGAACAGATTTTTGGGAAAAGTGGGTCTCTGGATGACCCAACCTGCTCGAGGTTGTGGGTGATAGGCTGGGCAATTCAACCCATTCTTGGGTCAAACTGGTTTCTTGGAAGAGTTGGTCTCCATGACCCAACCTGCCAAAGGTTGAGGGTGATGAGTTGGGCAAGTCAACCTGTTCGCCCGGGTCTATAAACATTGATCTGGATTGATTCTGATATATTGAACACTAATTTTTTGCAGAGAAATCTACTTGGAAGGATCGTGAAGTATCACCTTCAAGGTATCACCTCCAATCTAGCTATGTGCTGATATCTTAAGTTTTTCATATTCTGTGCTTTTCAAGTTCTGATTTGTTCTTGAGTTCTCATCTCCTTATATTTAGATAATTCTGTTATCATTGTTATTTCTTACACCTTGTTCGAGTCACCACAATTATTTAAACAATATTGTTAAAAAACTTGATCATGTACAAAATCTGTGAACTTTCATAAATCCTTTTCCAGTTTCTTTCTTTAATGTAGATGGTGTGTGAGACATCAAGGATTTAAGCGTCTTCTTGTAGTGTTTATGTTGGTCCGTGATGGGTTATTATACTGCACTGTGTCATGCTGACATCGGTCTCCCTTGGAAGGAGAAATAAGAAACACGTTCACAACTCACACAAAGGCATGCTAGATACGCTAGCAATATCTATTATTCTATGCTTCTAACATGTTTACTTTTAATGATAGATGCGTTTGGAGTGCTCTAACTGGATATTTGATTTTCCTTTATGGCACTTTACACATTTTGCTGATGAGTAATCTGAAAATTGTATGAAACCATCTTGAGAAATCAAACCTACAGACTAATCATGGGGAATTTGATGTCAATATGTTTATTTGACATGCGTTTACCATCTGGTATTTGTATATTTGGAATTTGATACAGTGCTGGTGGATATGGATGTACACAATACACCTTTGTTTATCATGCTGGAAATCCTATAAGTAGTATTTCTTGAATGGAACATATTGTCATGGACCACCTACCATATACATGATACGTTGCATTCATTTATACATCTGTGCCTGTCGAGATGTTGTGCTTCACTAATGAATATTTATTCACTACATTAACTGCATTTGTTTCAGCTCAAGTTCCATGGTAAACTCATGGGTGTGTCCTTTTTGGTTATTCACATTAACTTTTTCTGCTTTATGTTGGCAACCCTATTATTACTGTTCTATCAAGTTTTCTCTTTACCCATTGACGGTCTTGTTGTTTACATAGAATATGAGATTTCATTCTCCCTTTGCTGCTCAACCATTGAAAAATTGTCAGAATACATGGCTTTGAGTCACCGAAGTTTCTCATTAAAGTATCTCTGGATCTGTGCCTTATGTTTCCAATGAGATTAACGTAAAAATTCCTTGTTGTGAATAGTTATGAACTTATGATGCTTACGGAATAGCCACTAGACCATCTTGTCATATTGAAAATCCGATTAGTGTGTTTTCTACGGGCTGTTTGTTATGAACATTACATCTACTGCTAGGTGATATCTCCATTCTCAACCTCTTCATGATCTTGAAACATCTAACAGGGATTTTCTTTCCTAAATTTATTAAACTACTTTATGTGAGTTTCAGCAAAGACTTATTAGTTGGCCTAATTGATCTTGCCTGGTTATTTGAAGTTCAAACGCATTCTAAAGTCTTCCACATTTGTCAGAGAAATCTAGGTGATTGTTTGAGGTTGATCTTGACCTGAGCAAATCAATCCTGGCTTGATCTTTAGCATATTCTGCACCACTCCTTCTATTACTTGCATCTGAGAAATTCATCCTGTTGATTTGCATTTGCATTTGCATTTGCATTTTCTTTTCTTTTTTCTTTTAATTCCTTTTAACCCTAAGAACCTTTGGCATATTTCTGATCCATGCTACCTGGAGTTACGTGTCCACTTTATACTTGTTAAATGCTTCAATTGTTGCTTCTAGGGACTGAGGGAGAATTTGCCTTTCTAACAGTGAGTTTGTGATGTAGGACATTATACACTGTAGGGGTCTCTAGGGTCTAGGAAAGCAAGGCTTAAATTTATCAGCTGCTGGGAATTCCATCTCAGTAGTAAGTTTAGGGTTTAAATACAGCAAAGCAATCAGCTGTGCTTTTGGCTAGAAGGAGGAGGGGTCAGTTGGTGGTTTATAAGGGATGGATCTAAGGAGAAATAACAAAGATGGTAACATCAGATTTAATTCTGCAGTGCTACAGATCTGAGAAACTAGTGGTTTAGGGGCAGCAAGATGAGGGTTTGCAGGGTTCAACCACAGGTTGTGATGGAAGGCTGTTAGGCTTGCTGCAATGCCAGAACAATGTATGCTTGGACATAGCCCTGATCTGACCTGAAATAGACACTGACAGGTGATTATTTGCCTTCCACACATGGCTATAATGGCACAATGGCAGGGGAATAATTTCTGCATTAGGTCCGCATGCTATAAGGGTCTAGTATGGTTTTGCTGCAGATTAGTTCACAGCAGCAACAGTAGAACAACCAGGCCGCAGAACATAACGAACAGAAGCGACTGAAGATAGTAAGTAGTAGAAGGAAAGGAAGCATAACACTGGACTCAGTAGGAATCACCCCTAGGTTTTGAAGGCCTCACATCTCCGATGCAGAATCACACCACAAGAGTAAAGAAAAACAAAGAGTCCATGCTTTTATTCGTAATCTGTGTAAACTCTGATTACATCAGACCTAAGAATCCCTTAAAAATAGGCCTCATTTGACTCTATTTTCAAATCCCAAAACAGCCCCTAATAAGGCATGATTACCGTTCGCTGTTACTGTAGCTTGAACAATGTTGTGAACAGTATTGCTACAGTAAACTGGTCTTATCAAACTAACAATTAAAATATGAAATCTTGTAATCTCAACCTTTGATTTTAAAGTACCACTAAAACTAAAATAACTGGAAACAAACTTAAAAAAAAATTGACATCTACAATTAAATCTAAGAAAAGCCCATGTTGCACCCCCTTAATGTACCATGACATGTTCTCAATCTTTATCTATTTGGATTTTTAACTACCACAATTACATTGAAGTAGGCTATTAATATTTTAGAGCTTTGTGAAGGTTGTACGTGTTAAAATTAGTAAGTAAATAAGTACACAAATGTGATCTGTCTTGTTTCCTTAAGTTTACTTGGACCATTTATTTTTTCATTGCTCATATCTTCTGTGCAAGATTTGTGGTTATTATTTTTGGAAGGCATCATCACTAGAAGAAAATCTTGTCTTATTCTTGAGATTGCATGTTCACTTCATATCATATTTTTTATGCCTAGACATTGGTTAAAGCTGCTTTGTCATACTTGTTCCATTGTTTAAAGAGGCTATCCTTTTGGTTCCTTTATATGCTGGATAAAGGTAGCTAGCCAGAACTTGGCTTTCTTTTTGTGCTGAACAGGGATAGTGTGTTAAAAATTGAATAAGAACCAGTAGATTGATATGGTTAAGAAATTAGATTGAAACAAATAATTTGTGATGAACCAAATGTATTTTGCCTTTTCTGTATATTATTGAGGATCTCCCGCATATAGAGCTAATCATCATGGATCATTCCCTGGTACGTGCTAATTAATGCTATGCAGGAACAATGATACCGAGGGCCAAATTACAAACAGGAACAATACTGATGATACCGAGGGCCAAATTACAAAGGTTGAAAAACTATCTGTAAAGAAGAAGGGCATTGGCTCAGAAGCTAGGGCTGAACGTATGGCCAAAGCTGATGTGGACTTACAGCTACTTGGCCATGCAGAGCAAGAAGACAGATGCAGAAACAGAAGAAGCGTAGGCTCCAGGGTCGTGAAGAAGATGTATGTGTGAACTTTCCTAATATCATGTTAGTTTCTTTAAATATGCTCTTCTATGATTCAATGAAGGAGATCCATCTTCTATTTTATTAGGTTACATAGACATATTTGTTTAATGAAAATGTCATACCATCTCTGCATTTGGGATAATGAATAAGGTATTTATGGTTTGATGTTCTTGCCTCCTCTTGCCAATCTGTTCTCACAAAATTTTGTCAAATATCTTTATCATTCTTAAAAGTCACAAGCATCTCTCTTTCTTAATACTAATGGGCTTATTTTACAAGTTAAAAGTGCATGCATTGTTTTTCTTTCTTTGGTGTAGTTTGACTTATTCAGAGAAATTGTTCATGCTAGACACTGGCGAAGCTGGAGAGGTTCAAAAGGCTGTCTCTGCCAAGTTCTCTGGACCTAGCAACAGTGATTCTAGGGGCAATGACAAGGAAGATGAGTCAGGATGGATGACAACCAAATTGAAGTTCATACCTGAGCCTTCTGAAAGGTATTTACACCATTCTTCTCATCTCCCATTTTATTGACCCTCCTCCTCCTCCCGTTTCTCTTGTTCTTGTCTGTTTGTTTGTTTGTTTTCTTTTTTAAATTAATTTTTTTTTTATATATATCCAATGTACTAAGTTTGCAAACTGCTCACAGGATAATATGGCAAGGAAAGATGATCCAAATGAATATGTAGTGGTTGATCCTCTTCTAGAGAAAGGTAAAGAAAATTTAACAGGATGCAAGCGAAGCTTAAGCGACGAGAACGGGAGTGGGCTGGCAAATCTATCACCTAGTTGTTTAACCAGGTGGGGTTTATCATAATGGTCTCATTTTTATCTTCTTTCTCATTTTGAATTGTTTGTTGGATTATGTACATGCAAGCAGACATGAGGATTTCTTGAAATTCACAAAGGATATAATACCTGGTGTTATAGTTCTGTCAGAACCTCCATAAGTAGATGCACAAAAACAGCCAAAGTCTACATTTAGATGTTTATCAATTCATGAGAACTGGCAAACAAGTTGAGATTATGCATCCCATGTTCAAAAATTCAGAACTGAACTTGCTGTGTACTTTTGCTGCTTGACTTGTGAGTTGATTGATGCAATTTTTTTATGTCTTGAGACAGACCTTACCTTTGAATTAATTGGACATGAGAAAATCCTGACAAGTGGTTAGCAGATTCATTGATATATTAGTTGTAGATACATTAACTTGACATTTAATTCATTTAAAGATGGAGTTTCGATGGAACAGCTAATTTGGCAGGTGACTGTACTTGCACGACCATATTACCAGAATTGTAGGCATTACTGTGTCCCTAGTATTGGATGTTTGTTTTATGCATGTCATTGTATACGTTTTATGCATGTCGTTGAATTTGTTCCTATTGGAAGAGAGTTTTCATCAATGATAGGTTTTTGAATCCTTTTGAAAGCGTTCATCTGTGTTATCTTAGGCCTACCTTTCCCAACTTTCAGATACAAATCTGAGCTACTTAGTTTGGTCTTTGGTCATAACTTATCCTTTTTGAACATGATTGTATATTTTGAGCCAGTTCTTCACCACATCTTCCTGACCTTGGGTATTTACATCTTTCTAATACTCATCTTATTCTTATATTCTCTCTATTGCTCAACAGTCTATTGAACATTTTCTGCTTTATTTGTCCTGGAAAGTTTCCAATTGGCATTCCATGTGGCAATCATGATAAGTGCAATAGTACCTACCTACTTTACCATTGTTCTTATTCAATTGCATGTCTTGTCAATACATTAGATCCAGGATGGAGAAAAATGTTTGTTAATGAGAAATTGCGTTGTTATTTCATATTTCATGCAAATGTTCACAAGGACATTGTTTTTGTCTCCCAAAGTATGCGGAAATACAAATGTCTAAGCATATCATTTTAAAGCGAGGGATTTGACAATTACCACATTTGTTTCCCTCGTTATTACATGCACATTGTCAAAAGAACTTGAGAGCCTTAATTGATCTGAGGGAAGTCCTTTTTGACAGATCTGGTGGTTGAGCTTAGGCGCGTATTTACTTTGTGATCTCATTTGAATTTTTTTCTTGTACCGTTGGAATCAGGAGATACAAGTCACCCATTGTGACGAGCATTTTGGTTGATGGCCATCTACTAGCTTTAACTTGCTCAGTGAACGCAATTTAGTACAGTTTATATTTGAATTTATTCCTTGGTATATTGATTACAGACTGTATGATTATAACCTTTAAGGGCCTAAGCTGTGGAGTTAGACCACATCTGTTCTCTGGTGATTGAAGTTGAATCTATGCCAGTAAATCCTTCATTTAATATTTTTAATTTATCCTTGTTGACAGAGGGACTTCGCTCTGGGCTGCGTTACCAGCTATGCAGGAATTTGCTGTCCGTTAACACTTTTTGAGCCTCGGTATATCTTTTGAGGTGTATGCTTTGGAAGATTTATTTCATTTTGACCTCCGGCATACCACAGCTCTAGTACGACAGCAGCGACTCTCCTATGAGCTTGTGATGTATATGAAGTGCCAATGGTAATCCACCTGCTCAACCGTAGGGGAGTTCAGAGCCCCCTCTTGGCGTCATGTGGTGCCAGTATAGAGGGTTCTGAACTTGTGCAGTTAAAAAAAAAATTTGCAATGGCTATGTTATTTATGTGATGGATGGGATGGTCTTTTCTTCCTTTAGCAAAGTACAGAGCATTTAATAATCATGAGATGAAAATTTTGTAACCAAGGGAGGATCTTTTCGATGAAAAATCTTCAAACTCTACAGAATATCATGCTTCTACCAAGATTAAGCTCTCAATATCTCGAGGGATCAACTCATGCTGTCATAACTCACACAAAATTTTATATGCCTTGGAAAAACCCCAATCAAAATCTAAGAAGCCCCTCTGAGCTCTTTTAGATGCTCTTCTTACCGCATGTATCTGAAAAAAGAGAGAGAGAAAAAAAAGGAGTGTAGAGGGGAGAAAAATCAGTCTATGTAGGAAGAGATTTGGTTTATCAATTTTTTTAATTTTTTCATTGTTTTCATTGATTTTTTCTATGTTTTCTCCTATATTTTCTTTGTTTTTCTATTCTCAGGAGTCTTAATTAGGTGGGAGGCTTGGAGCTTCTGAATAGGGAAGTGAAGCTTAGATGGTAGTCAGGGTTGTAAGGGAAGTTATATATATATAAATAATAGAGTTTAAAGGGTATTAATAATTTAAAAATAGATGAGCTATGCTTTCATATATAATCAGATTTTAGTAGTAGCTATTCGAGGGGTGACTTTCAAATCTATCTCAAATTTGAATAAATTTAATTTAAATTCTAAATCTATCTCAAACTCTATAAAGTATTGTTAAATGAATTTTATTATTATTAGGGTTCGTGATGGGTTAGGTATTCAAAAAACTAGTCATCATTGTACTATTAGATGTGAGATTAGCTCATTATATTTTTGAGCCCATATGTTATATTTTAACTTGATTTTTTGATTTTTTTAAATAGATTTTAAGAATTTATATCCAAATGTGTAAATATTTGAATTTATTATATTTACGTTAAAAATATTGAAAGATTGAAAAATAAAGTTGATTGTATTAATTGAATAATAATAATTCATTTTTTTTGAGATTTTTTGAGATTAATTTTAAAGTTTTATATTGAAATATATAGAAATATTAAATTTATTATATGTGATTCGAAAAATATCTAAAGATTAGTATAAAAAAAGTTGATAGTTTTAGTTGTATGAAATTATAATATATATGTACACACATATTTAGTTTAAAAAATTGATAATTAAAAATAAATTTAAATTATAGATTATATTTGTTGATTTATTTGGGGTGTTGGTTTGGGAAGTTGAGACAGCCGGGAGTGGAAATGGATACTCTCATTCTAATCGTTTAGTTGATAGGAGTTTCATTTCGATTTTGATTTTGAGATGAAATTCATCGATTTTGGGATGGAATAGGAATGGTCTAATCATGGTTCGCCGTACCGGTCCGAATCGCCCGGTACGGGGCGTACCGAGTCGGACCGACGCTCCAACGGTCCGGTTCGGACCTTTCTTTCGAAACAACTCAGGAACCGGATGGTTCGGTCCGGTTCCAACCTATACCGTCCAAAACCAGACGGTATGTTTAATTTCGGTCTGGTTCGGTGTGAACCGAACCGTACCGACACCGCCATGTGCAAAAAGTGAAAGAGGGGAGGGGGGAGGGAGGTGGGGTCGGAAACCATACCTTATGTTTGGAGTTCTCTGAGATGTCTCAGAGAACTTCCGAGAGTTGCGAAGATCTCAACGAAACCGTTGGAACCTCCG
>KE504784.1:588275-602789 GCA_000441515.1 Elaeis oleifera | reverse complement strand
GATCTGTCCTTCATATTGTTTTTATGGTTAAAGTGATCTGTTTATTAGAACTGAAGGTTGCAGCATACCTTTACTTTCTCTAGCAGTTACTGATATTGCTTTTATATATATGTGTGCGTGTGTGCGTGCGTGCGTATGTCTATATATATAGACACTTATGAGGCATTTGGTTTTGGAAAATCCAAGATCTTATTATTTTGCTTTAGTAATTTGATTTTTATGGTTATTTTATGCAATTGGCTTTTTCTTATAACGTGTCAAGCTATAGCCGTGATGTGATATTTTTGATACCTACTGGCACTCTGCTTTAGATTATCATAAATTTTAAGTACTTTACAGACACATGTAATCCATGTATTTTAAATATGGATGTTAAAAATAATAAAAAAGGATGTATTTAAATATGTTAATTATGTCATATTTTATAGAGTTGCAGCTTTAAAACTGTACCTGGAAAACATTCTATCCCAAAAAATATTAGATTTTTAAGTGGAAAATTTCTGTAAGATTAGGTTTTGTAAATTTGAACTCAGCATGTGTCGTGCATGATTAAGAAGTGATGATTTAGTTGCTGATTGCAATCTTATTAACCATAAATGATTTACTAAGCTTGCTTGTGCAATGCACATAAATACTATGTATGTTTAGTGCCGCATAGCATATCTCTTTTAAAATTTGGTTCTATCATTTCTTTTAATTCTATCTTCTGTTTTGTGTTCATTGTTTACCTCTATTTTTACTTAACAAATTTGGTTTTGTGTTTTCTGTTCTTAAGTCTACTTTTTTTTTTTATTATTTGTTTTATCTTGAAGGTATTTGGTTCTCTTGCTTTTTGTTACTTAGTTTTATAATCTGCTTTTACATATTTGTTTGGAATATTTTTGTATTTTGGAAGAGTCATATGGGTGGCAGCTTTGTCATGCAAAAAGTTCTTTATCCTACATGGTGGAGCGATTGGTGAGACCCAGTGGAGCAGGTGGTGTAATTCAAGAAAGGTTGGTCAATGATGTGACAGAGTGTCACCTCATAGCATCTTCCGATCCATTTTTCATTTTACTTTCTTTGTATTTTTTGTTTATTTTTCATCTTTACACATAAATTTGGTTTGTACCAATTGCTGTTTCCCTTTTATTCTTGTTATCATTTTTTTATATTCAGTGTTTCACTTTATTTTATTTTGCATCTACTTTTGTAATCTTGTCTTGTATATTTGGTTAAATTTCATTTATTTGTCTTCTTGAAGGAGCAATGCTATGGCTGGTCCTGATCAAACAAAAAGTTTCCTGTGTCTTGTGGTAGAGTGGATTGTTGTATCTGAAAGGGACTGGTGCATTTCATAATGATTCAATCAAATTACAATGTGCCATGTTAGAACCATATCAGCTCTGGGACTTTTTGCATGATAATGGCATTCTATAAAATTTCATTTGAAATTTCATCTTTGTATTAGCATTTTTATTCTGTTGTGTTCCATTTTCTGTTTTTTCTTCACAATTCAATTTTATATTTTCTTTTTTAATTTTATCTGTATCATTAATTTTTATATATCTAGCTGGTCATTCTTTTGTTTCTTTTATGTTATTTAGTTCTGTCAACTGTTTTGTTTGTTTGGAATTTTATTTCATTTTCTTGATAGAGGAATGCTATGGGGGATTGTTGATTTATGTGAGTTCCTTGTGCCACATGGTTTAGCAGATTGATGTGCTCTGCAAAGGCTTTTGCTATTAATTGAGGGGTCAAATAATCATGTGCCATGCCAATGCCATATAGTCCAGGAAACTCCTTTGCATGACTGATGGTGCCCAAAACTTTTTCATTTGGAAATTCAGTTTTGTATTTTATGTTAGTCAAATTTCTTGTTTTTTTACTATATTTGTATAATCTTTCTTTTTTAGTTTATTTTATTAAGAAACTACCATCTTCCTTTTCTTTCTTTCACTCAAGATTTCTTTGGAAGTTCATTTAAGAAATAATAGTCTTCTAAGTTAATTGCTATATTTCATTTAGCTTTCAATGTATTCATTAGTTCTTTAATAGGACTTGGTCTTGAATTGGAATTAATGGTTGAAGTAGGATCCATTGATGTGTATGATGGCTTGGTAAGGGTGTTATGAGCCTATATAGCATTTCGATATGAATACTTGTATGTGCATTTAGAGATAATGATGATTTTAAAAATGGATTTCATTTATCAGCTTCCCACATACCAAGGAAGCATAGAGAAATTGCATAGTACAACCCCAATGTTTAGTACTTTTATATGATACTGTTGCTTCTTGTTCAAGTGTTGTGGTTTGTTAGGTTGATCTTTGCTCTGTCCATGTTGGTTGTGGAGCTGGAAACACTCTTTTCCCACTTCTAGCAGCATTTCCAGATGTCTTTGTTCATGCATGTGATTTCTCACCTTTTGCAATTGCACTTGTCAAGGTAAGTACTTTTGGTGATACTAGCTATAGACTCTTCATCTTTTTAACACAGTTGAATAAGCCTTTCAGTAGATTAAATTGGTAGTCTAGATTTTTTTCCCTTGGATGTGCCCATCGGCTAGACCTTTATTTGAGTGAAAAGTTCTGGTCAGAGTGGATAATCTCATGGTGGATCATTACTTTTTTTATGTATCTCCTGAATGCATGAGAGATTAGTTGTTTTGCTGAAGAACTAGAATGATGTAAATTGTCTGTCGAGGTAACAGACATGTGTTGATGTCTGTGGGATGGTGCAGGCTTTGGCAGACAAATGCATCATGCTTCTTGGTTCTTGCCAATTCTTTGATTCAGTTGTGCTTCTTCTGCAATAGTATGCTCTCTTTTTTTGTGTGGGTGCAATATATTTTGAAGTAAGGTAAGGTTTTAGGACATTAACCATCCTATGTTTTAGTCTTTTTTGCTTGAACACATATACATATCCTATTGTTTTGGTGACAGATGATTAAATTTTTTCTGAGCTGTATAAGTTACAAATGCAAGTCATTTGTAGTGCGTCAAGGTTAAAATTAGAAACTTATTTAATCTGCAGTTATCATTTTATTGTCATTGTCATATTTTTGAATGTCATCATGCAACATACAATTTGTGACACCTTGAAATTTTCTTTTCTCCTTGTAGGCAGAAAGTTGGGCAATGTATTGCAAACTTGTGATCTTGCCATTAATAGCAATATACCATATGCAATAATTTAGAAGATTTAGCAAAAATATACTCTTGTTTCTGTTTGAGAAACTTTCTTATGCCATTCTCTCCTGATAAATAACATAATATGTTCTGAGTATTGAGAATACATCTGGTACATAACAGTTAGCATATCTTTTGATGATAAATGGCCTGATTTCTGTTAGAATCTTGTAGTTTATAAATTGACAGGAACATGGAGCTTTTATGTCTGATCGGGTGAATGCTTTTGTTTGTGATGTCATAACTGATGATCTTTGCAAGATCATTATGCCAGCATCTGTTGATGTCGTTACCATGGTATTTATTAATCTAATTTTGTTGGATGCTAGAGGAGAAGTTTCCTGTTCAGAATCCTTTTTCAAATTAATCTTGCTGCATGTATCATCTCTTGTTTATGTGGTCTGTATTTTGTTTATTTGTTCCTATTGAGCACTTGAATTCTGATTTACGAAATTAAGATGTTAATACCTATGAAGTGATTCTATTGATATGCTAATTTCTATAGCTGGGATCTCTAGATTTCTGAATTCTGATGCTTTATGCACTTCGTTACGAAGTTTAGGTCAATGAGATCTCCAACAGAGGGTTGAATTGGCAGTACATTATGCCTTTGATTTTGGGTTTATTCTCAACAACTGAATATGAGATTTACACTTGGCGCTTACTTTAATTGCTTTTATTTATTTATTTTATTGATCTAAACTATAATATCTGCGGAGCTTACGGTCCATGTCTCTAAAAGCCACTCTAGTTTTGAATAGTATTATTTTTTAAGTGTGTTGAAAGCAAGCAAGCACAGTCCATGCTTATTATTAAAATATAGGCTTCTATTTGTAAGTGTTTTGTGCTAATACTCTAGCAGAGATCTGACATGTGTTGTTTACAGAGTGCTGTTTCTTGGTATGTTTAAATCATGTTGAAACTTGGTACAAGGGATGCTCATCCCTTCAGTATTCTTGGTTGTTTTGGCTTCTTAACATGGGAGGTTTCTTTTTGAGGAAAGAATTAGGTGCACTTGAAGAATTATCACCATTGTGATTATGTCAGTCATCTGGAAAGAGAGACAAAAAAAAAAAATCTCCACAAGAACTTTTGGTCAATATCACTTCAGTAAGTGGTTTTGAGTTGCATTACCGTGGGTCACAGGGCTTGACTAGTAGTTTGACCATCATATTGTCAAATAAGCCTTCATAATAAAAATATCCAAGATTGTAAGATTGTAATATAGCATTAAAGGAGGACCAGCGGTATTCTCGTAGGACTGATTAATAAAGGAAGCTTTTCAATCCAATAGTGGTGGTTTCCTGAATAAAACAGTGGTTGATGTTCTTCATCCACGCTCAAGCATGAGTAGATTTAGCAAAGTGCAGGCCAACTCAAGTGGTATGTGATGTCAGTGTTCACATGTTTTATATAGTTATTTTGTATGTGTACACTCAAATTTGGCATGTTAACTGGACTCTATTTTTTTTAAATTATTGTTATGCCATTCCTTTGGTGTGATAGTTCCATGTCTTGTCATAATTCTTGCATCCTTTAGCTGTACCAAACTAGTATAACTCTTTCATCCTGCTATTTTATTCCGGGGTGAATATTGAGTGAGATCCTGTGGGTGGTCAGCTGATGCATTAGCAGATTTTTATGTTGTCTGCAGTGTCTCCAATGAAGATGCCTTTGGCATTGCAGAATGTCAGAAATGTTCTTAAGGTGAGATACTCTCACAAGGCTACAATAATTCATGCTCATGTCTTCAGTTTGCATAATGGCAAATTCATGGCTTTCATTACTTTTCAGCCAAGTGGTACCTTACTTTTCAGAGACTTTGCCATGGGGGATTTTGCTCAAGTAAGTCTCATGATAATTGCCACCTTATATGGCTACTTTAGATAATTCGGTCTGATTGGTTTATGTTTCTTTGTAATTTATTATTTGTTTATTACTAAACATTGCCGTTCTGTCCACTGAGATCAGCTATTATTTTATTTTAGCTTCTGCATAATTACTAACAAAATATACATCGTTGTACAAGGTTTGCATATGATTTCATTGCATAGGTGGAAGATTCATTTGGTTTCAACATTAATCTATGAACCATTATACTTTTTTTCTTACCTTGCTAAATGCCTTTAATGTTGATAGCAATAAGCATATGATTAATGCCTAGCAATTTTGATAGTAATATTAGATGGGGGAAGCAAATCTTTTAATTGCCTAATCACATAGTTGTCAAATAGCTGGGGTGACTATAGGCAATGGACCTCCCATAGGCAATTAGGCAGCCCCCCATGTGACACTTTCTACAAAATTTACAGGATAATCTAAATCTTCATATATTTCAATTATTAGTTAAACGTTGCATTTTTTCCAATAAATTATTCATAAGATGGTCTAAGGATACTACAGTAATAACTAATGCATAGGTAATAATTAATGCATGAATTCTACATATTCATAAATCATAATACTTCAGACACTATCTCAAGTTTATGGTCGGTCTAAACTTATAGATCTTTGCAACATCTGGAAATCATGTTAATTATACATGATGTTACTACTATGTTAATAGTAGTAGCACTAGCTTGTTTCTACTTACTAGTATGATGATAATAGCAGTAACACTAATATGTTACAACTTTCATGATATTATGAATGACAGTAGTATGTCAGTGAGTGTAAAGATTATGAAAAACATAGAGCATAAAACAAGGGAAAAATAGTGGGAAGATGAGATAATTGTTTCTTATTTCTAAAACAATGAACAAGACAACACATCAAAAAAGAATAGAAGCTATAATAAAGCTGAAAAATCACCGATCTATATATCCGATTTTGACACATTTTTATATTTCTAATCCAACCCAAGCTAAAAGAAGAACAGAAGCCAAGATAAAAATAATCCATCATCAATCAATAGAAAATATCTTAAAGAAATATCCTCTCAATAACATAAACTATAACTCCAAAGCGAAAAAACAAACAGAGAAAGGGATAGAGTAGGAGAATGTATGAAGTCTGGATTGCCAGGACGATAACACGGTAATGGTTTTTTGCAATAATTGTATCCTTACAATGTTCTCCAAAGACTTGTATTTCAACAAAGATTAATTTGCATGTATCATGCTGCTTTTGCTAGTAAAGTGTCCCATCATCTTTGAGAAGGAATATATCATTACATGGATCTTATAACTTGTATTGAGTATATACCCTGTTTTAGTACATATTTTTATTTTGAGTAGGTTGCCTGTTGGGTCTGATATGTGGAAAGCATGCTTCTTAGATGTTTCTATTTGGATCAGTGGCAACAGCTTGATCTTACTCTGTTCACCAGATAGCGTTGTTCTTCATTATGTACATTTACTTGTTTTGTGCCTGTCAGATATTTGTCTTCCCACATAGGTACAAGGATATTTATGTGTCTTTTATTATGTTCTTGTAATTGCTGATCAAAATTAACAGGACAAACTTGCCAAGAAAGGTCAGATAATTAGCAATAACTTCTATGTCCGTGGCGATGGCACTGTGGGTGGTTTTTTACTATCTGGTGGTTCATTTCATAATAAATTTATTCTATTATTAATTGCAGCTCATCTAAAGCTTCAGTATGGTGATTACAGTGCGCTTTCTACTTCTCTGAAGATTCATTGTCAACCTTGTTTGAAAGAAATGGCTTCAACACTGTGGAAGTCAGTGTGTACTGCAAACAGATTGTGAATCACTCCCGAAAAGTAAGCATGGATCGGTATGTAAACTGTTACTGTGAATCACATTTCTTCTCTAAACCTCGATAGCAATTCACATGTAAAGTATCATTTGATATAGCTATATTTCATGCACCTTTAAGGAACAAAGCATGATTTGGCACCTAATATAGGATAATTTAATAACCACTCTCTTTAATTTTCATTAATCTTTATGATCTGTAATTTAGTTGTAATTCTTGTCTCCTGTATATGTCAGTTAACAAAACCAAGAAACAGAGTGACAGTTGTTGTGGGCACTTAGGAAACTAATTAAGGCTACACCACAAGTGTTTCATGTCTCTGAAGCATTCTTAGGTTGTGCCATAAATTTGGATTATAATTTGGTTCGTTTTGCTGCTCACCAAATGAAATTTGTTCAGATTTTGTTCTTTTTTTTCGAAAACATCATTTCTTCTGATTCCCCCAGAAACAAGTGCTTTATTTGGTGCTTTCTGAAGCCAAAACATTTTGTACCCTTCATTGTAAAATGTGGAAGCATTGTGCAAAATTATGTCACAATATTTTGCACATGTAGGACTTGTTGTAGATTGATGACTTGATGCTTAATAGCTTGTGGTTACAGCAGGAGTGGTGTGGCAGGGTATTTTTACACCTAACATATGAGGAAACATAATCATGTTTATTATTTTAAATATCATATGACATCATGATTCTGGTGAAGAAAAATTATACAAAATCTCAAGTTTAATTATACAAAATTAATGGAAGATAATCTTATTTGTGCAGAACTACATTGCTAATGTATGAAATATATGATGCTTTGTGAAAGAAGGGTTTAGAGGACATCAAGCTTGTTTAATATTGGGACCATAAAGCACAGGGAAAGAAAGAGATTTAGCCATCATTCTGATAATATCTTGACCAAAGAAGTTGATGGTGCCAAAAGTTCCGGTATTAGTTAATCCATGGCACTTAAGTCTCTAAGATTTGTCGTCGTCATCATCATCTGTGCCTTTTTTGTCAGAATGAGGCCAACCATGGAGTGTGGCTATAAGATGTGAAGCTCCATTTGAAGTTGGATCAAATTTTAAGAACTGAAGTCAATCTTAAAATACTGTTTCCAGATTTCTACCCAAGGAAACTCAAGGTGATAGTATGATATTTTAAAGGCCAGTTGAGGGCAAGAAGGTTTACCTTAACCTTGGAAATCTCTTAAGACTTGAGGTAGGTCTAAAAAAGGTGGGAGGTAAGGTTCAATGTGTGGAACTGTAAAACAAATGTGATAGATATGGAAGTTCGTGATAATGTTTGTAGCTATTCACCTAGATAATGAAGTGGTCAAACAATACATGAAGCTCACTGTGATGGTGGGCTTGGCTAAATAGGAGTAAATGGAAGAAAGAACTTCTGAAGGAGACCCAGATCTATATATTTAAAGCAATGCTGTTTACAGTTACATGATCAATATATATGATCTTTTTTTATTCTTCCTAGTTTAGCTCTGTCGATGATATAGGATTTATTTTCATCATTCAGTTTTGTATGTTGCAGATTTTGAAGATAAGCATTTGGTTTTCATTTTTCTTATAAATTAAGTTTGGAACATGTGAGATTGTTGATTGTAGCACTGCCTGCAAAATGGGATGCTATCATTTCTGTTTATGAATAATGTCACTAATTCTAATATTCATCTTGGATGGAAGAAATTGTTTAAATTTAGAAATAACTTCTATTAAAGAATCTGTCTTCATTTGTGGTCATGTATGCTTGTCCTCTACTTGCAATATTTTTCATCTCAACTATGCATTTTACTGGTGTCTCTCTCTTTAAGCTAACCTTATTTGTCCTGTTGTATTTTATTGTCACTATTTCTGCAATTTACAATGGTAGGCGCTGGATACGTGCCACATTCTGCAATGTGAGTCATTCTGACCACCAATTATTGCCTTCAACTAGTAGTTGCTAGCTTGATGGTTAAGTGGGATAACTACACATGGACCCGTTTTATGGCTTTGGAAGGTCAGCTGCATATGCCTGGAGTTTTGGCATTTTTGAAAGACAACAACTTTAGCAACCTGAGGTGAAAATCTCATTTTTTATGTTACTTCAGGTGAGTTATGCTTTTCTAATATAGGAAGTGAATAGGTGATGGTTTATGTAGTTGTAGCTGCTACTTTGTAGCCGCCAAACCTCTTCAAAATGAGAATGAGCGAATCTGGGGCTTGATACTCAAGATGAGATTATGACTTGCTGATACAAATTCTTGCTCATTCGATGTTTGTATATATTTCTTGATTATATAATTTTTATAAGCCTTTGTTGTGAACTTAGACTGTAAGTTGTTCTGATTATATAATTTTTAAAGCTTGCAGCAGCTTTAATCCACATGCTCTGTTCCTTAACATTCTGCTGCAATTTGATGACAGCCAGAACTTGTAGAACCATTCGTGAATTTTTAAGCTCTCAGAGCTTCTTGGAGTCTCTGAAAGCTGCTTTGAAATAAGTTAGACGTACTGAAGACGATAGGAAATGCAGAGAGAGAGGGGATAAAAAGGGTGGTCTAGTGCATGATCTCACGTTATTGCGAGGTTAGATGCGTGTAACCTTATTCTTGTATGTGGAGAAGTTATTCTGTATTTGAATCTGTAACCTTCGAACAACCTTACTATTGTGTCAAATCTCATCCCGACTAAATTGAGGATGGCACCCAAAATTTTCAAATGGAACTAAAGTTTGGATATCTTCCATATATATTAAAATTGATGATAAGTCCAATCACCTATGATTGGCAGGAGAACCATCTGGTTGAATTTCTTCGCAGGTTCTAACCTAGTTTGCTAATAGATGCCTCAACCAACAATTGGTGATTCGCTGGATCTCACCATTTTATTTGTTCAATCAAATGTGGAAATAGCAGACAAGTTACTTAAAAAATCGGTGTCGCTAAATGCTATTAAATTGGTGTCGCACCAATCCTATTTCAAGAAGATGGGATGGGAACAATTAACGGTATAGGGCTGGAAGAAAACTTTTCCACTTGGTTCGGCCCCATGGTGACCTTAGAGTTTCGGTCCTTATTTCACTGTCAGTTTTTCAGGTTAGTATTTATTTTTCACTTGTCAGCCGCAAGGACGTATATTGTTTTCAAGGGCCCTTTTAGTGGTTGATCAATTTGATGGATAGGGCGTCGGAGATTTTAAGGTTGGTTTGTACACTCACCCCGTGACACTACGTCGACCATTGGATCACGTCACATCACAAAGAGTACTCCGAACTTCTTCGTTCATCTGCTTGCATTAGACATTGAAGCGATCATCGGGTGATCCAATGGTGGATCTGTGCGAAAGGAAGGCGAACACTCCTTCCGCACGAAAGATATCCGTGCCAAACGTACAACCCGTCCTCCGGGAAAAGGTGGTGCAGTTTCGTTCCCGATTGGAAGTTGCGGTATTTGGTAGGCATTGCAGACACAAGAAATTCATTTTATAGTTATATTGCCTAGTTTTTTTTTTTTTGAAGGAAAGTTTTATATTCTCAAATAATAATAATTCTATTTCACCAATTTGGTGGAACAGGCTTATATTGTGGGAAAGAGGAGGATTGTCCCCTTCAGTCTTGCCTCTGTGCACTCTACTACCGTAAAGTTTCATTTATTTTTTACACTTATTTATACAATCTGTAGAATAAGTTCTATTGTGTAGAATAGGCATTCATGCTTATAATTGGACTGAATTGGATAATAAAAATATCAATTTTTCTGACAAATAATTTAATTATAGGAAATAATTTACACAGTACTATAGGAAATGATTGGTGTAACCCTTTTGGTCCACTACCATCCAACGGATACGGAAACAAATTTTTACAATAGATGATGCATTTAATGCCACTTCCATAATTCATTTCCGTGAGTGCTTGCTTATTAGCTGATTATCACCATCCAGCTCGTGGAAGAATTTTCTAGCGTTATGACTTATTACAAGATTTTTCATCATATAAATCATTTTCATATATGAAAGTTTAGACTGTGTTTGATATTGTTGTCACATTTTTTTTTAAAATAAATGGACATATGAATTCTATTTCTATTTTTTTCAGACATTTGAAAATAAAAAACACATTTGGTTCACTTGGTTTAACTTTTTTAACAATAAAAGGAGCTGGACGCCCATGTTGAGACCAATAACTAGCACTGTGAGAAGTCAATGGAGAGCCAAAGCATTATCGATGGCATCATAGTTAGAGCGCCACTAAGGATCTTGGGGATGAAATAGGTCTGAACGACGTCGGAGAGGATGACGACATGGTAGAGTCTGACTATAGCCACTCGAATGATTATAAAGTTGGTAGACGATGTTGTCATTACTGATGGTGAGCTCGTCAAGGGCACAGGAGGAGGCATAGGAGGAGACAAAGTAGAGGAGGAGGTGAGAGAGAGGATTTGGGACTGATGGAGAAGGCCATTGGTGGACTCAATCTAGTCATTGATTAGGTGGGAAAGGCCGATGTACTCAAGAGCAGTGATGTGTTTGATGGCGGTGACATGCTCGATATACCCAAAGTAACATGAGGATGCTGAGTTGAGATTATGGGAAGATTGGGTAGCGAGAATGAAAGAGGGGTAACAATTAACCTTTTTTTTTTAAAGTGAAAATTTTCATTTCCATTTTTTTAAAAATAAAAATATATAACCAAATATGTTTATTTCGTATTTCTTTTTTATTGAAAAGAAAAAAGATAGTATCAAATAAGGTTTTAGTTATTACCTATTAAGTGCCATCATTTGAGTCATAGCTAAGTGATCTATATAAATGCAATAAAATAAATTAGCAACAATGAACTGAATTTTATCATGTAACCGTTTGTGATAGAGTGGCTTTGTAATAGACAAGATGGGCCTTGTTATCCAGTAATGAAGAAATGGATCTCCCTAGTTTAGTAGCGAGCGAAATTCTTTGTACATCACCTACGGTGCAAAAAATCCGACGTGAAGTGCACCATCTCGTCTGATTGGATCATGTAACCATCGCTTTCTAATGCGCATTTAATGCCTGCAGTTCTATTTTTTTTTATTTGAAATTTTGAATGATGAAGATATCTCTTTTTTTTGAAAAAAATTATGATATCTGGTGTCGATATTATGATATCTTGCGTTGAAATTATGACTTTCTTCACAGAATATTATAATTTGTAAGGATATTTTCGTCATTGAAAAATTTATATGAAATTTTCAATGATGAAAATGTCCAACCCTCTTTATGATATTCTGTAAAAAAATTATGACATCTTATGCAAGAAGTCATAATTTCAACGCAAGATGTTATAATATCAGTACAGAATGTCATAATTTTTCAGAAAAAAAGAAATATTTTCGTCTTTCAAAATTTTAAATAAAAAATAAAACTGCGCACATTAAATATTTGGAAAGCGATGGCTATATGGCCCAATCAGATGAGGCGGTGCGCTCTACATCGAATTTTCTACACTATGGGTGGTGTATAAAGAATTTCTCTTAGTAGCGAACAGGAGAGAATCCTAACTAAAATGATAAACCATAGCGAACTTCATTTCGAAGTTTATTTTCATAACAATGTTGTTGCTATATAGTCAATAAATCTACTGCAAACAAGCATGCTAGATTCAGAAACAAGTGCATAATATCAGACATGGAAATTGGAAACAGCATAGATACCTATTGCAAGAGAAATTCTTTGTACATTGTCCGCGGTGTAGAAAACTGATGCAGAGCATATCGCCTCGTTCGATTGGGCTATATAGCCACCACTTTCTAACATGTATTTAATGCTCGTGGTTTTATTTTTTCATTTGAAATTTTGAATGATAAAAATATCTCTTTTCTTTTGAAAAAATTATGAGCTGATATTATGATATCTTACGTTGAAATTATGACTTCCTGCACAAGATGTCATAATTTTTTATAGGATGTCAGAATTTTTATAGAGGTATTTTCATCATTGAAAATTTCATATAAATTTTTAATAACGAAAATGCCCTTTCCTCTTTATGACATCCTGTGAAAAAATTATGAAATCCTATATAGAAAGTCATAATTTCAATACAGGATGTCATAATATTGGTACAGGATGTCATAATTTTTTTAGAAGAGAAGAAATATTTTCGTTATTCAAAATTTCAAACAAAAAAAGTAAATCTATGAATATTAAATATGTTTTGAAAAGTGGTAACTACGTGGTTCAATCGGACGAGACGGTATGCTCTATATCAGATTTTCTACAAAACAGGCAGTGTACAAAGAATTTCGCCCTGTTGCAATGTATATTGGACCATTTCACAGTGATCTATGGTAATCCTGAGAGCATAATATCACTTACATAGAAATTGTGAACAGCATAGATACCTATTGCAATATGTAGTGGACCATTTAATGGGGACTTAAGGTAATCCTAAGTGCGTAATATCACTTGCATAGAAATTGTGAACAGCATAGATAATTATTGCAATATGTACCGGACCATTTCATAGAGACCTATGGTAATCCTATATCTTCATGTATTTCACACTTTTTGCAACTTCCATATGTATTTAACTAGATAGAGACCCTCAGAGTTTGTTTGGATGAGGAATGCTAGATCATAGGATGATCCGACAATTTTTGGACATCATTTATTTAAAAAATATTATAAAAAATAATTTTATCATATTTGTTATTTAAAATGACATCGGAAAAAAATTAATATGTTGGTGCAAGACAATGTTATATAGAAATATTATCAAATTTTCAGTAATACTCTTGAATAAATAATTTAATTAATATCTTTTTTTTAGTCCATTTATTGAGAGTTTATGATCCACTTAGAAAGGTTATCTATAGGCTATTTCGAACATTGAAATATATTTATATGAGTTAAATAAATATTTTTAAATTAATTATATATATATATAATAAATTTCTTATTATAAGTAAATTTTAGTATTTCAATTTCTTATGAAACAAAACATATTTAAACACAACCGTACTGTTAATTGATTAATTTGAAAAAAAAATTATCAAACAAAAAATTAGAAATTTGGATTTAGTATAATCATGAGGTTATTTGAGTAGGGATTAATGTGGGATTGACAATATTAAAAGAGAGTGTATATTGATTTCAACAAAAAAAATGAGGGCATTTCTATCAAACAACGGTGCAAAAAGGTATATAGACATTTTACTTGTAAAATAACTATTTATCGATGCCCTTAGACAAAACTTCAATAAAAGATGGTACTAAAAATAAGAGAACTGGAGGATATACATGTATCCATCTATATATCTATTTTTATAGTATAAATATATAATAAATAATTTTGTAATGTTATATATATTGAGGCTTGTTTGGTATTATTTTTGTTTTCAAAGATCCAAGAAAAATGATAAACTAGAGTGAACAAGTGGTGGCAGAATCTATCTCCAAATGTTATCTCCATCATTTTCACTTGATTGCTGGAAAAAGAAACACAAAAATGAAAAATTTTAATTTTATGATTGAAGCCTTCCAGCAGTTACCTAATGAATTGGGACGATCCGGCCATATTCCTCTGCATAAAACCACCGGCCATATTCCACTGCATAAAACCACCATAGCCCTCCATATTTAAACATGTTCCACCATAGCTACCCG
>KE504784.1:524747-540683 GCA_000441515.1 Elaeis oleifera | reverse complement strand
CGGTTGAGAATGTATACCGCACAGTTCACAGCTTCCGCCCAAAACTCTTTTGGTATTTGTTTCGTCTTCAGCATGCTTTTCACCATGTCAAGAATGGTCCGATTCTTCCTTTCTACTATGCCGTTCTGCTGGGTGAGTATGGTGCAGTCAAAGTCCTCCAAATACCTTGAGATTTGCAGAACTCCTCAAATACCTTCGAGGTGAACTCTCCTCCTCGATCTGATCTCAAAGCTTTGATTTTGCATCCAGTTTGGTTCTCCACAAGAGCTTTGAACCTTTTGAATGTCTCCAGGGCCTCACGTTTCTCCTTCAAGAGGTACATCCAAGTTTTTCTGCTAAAATCATCAATAAATATTAAAAATAATGACGACCTCCAAATGAGGCCGGTGTGATGGGACCACAAATATCCGTATGGATGAGTTGCAAAGGCCTTCGGGCTTGATGAAATGACTCTTTTGAGAAGCCAGCTCTTGAGTGTTTTCCAATAATACATCCTTCACATATTCCTTCAGGGGTATCCTCAATGAGAGGTAATCCCTTCACCATCGCCTTTGAAGATAAGAGTTTCAAAGAACCAAAGTTCACATGCCCGAACCTCAAGTGTCATAGCCATGTGTCATCCTTCATGCATGCACTCAAGCACTTTGTCACAACATACTTGATGTTCAATATAAACATTCAGTTCTTGGTCATAAGTACTTTTGCAATCAGTTGATCATGTTTCTTAAGTAAAGATATCTACCTTCCATAACAACATCAAATTCTTTTTCTAATAATTGACCAAGACTTAAGATATTATTTTCATATTAGGCACATAGTAAACATTAGAAATGAACTGTTGAGAACCATCTTTGAGTTGAATTAGGATTTTACCTATCCCCTTCACTTAAACTTTTGAGGTATCATCGAAAGAATATTGCCTTTCACTGTCTCATCTAACTCTTTGAACATGTGTTTGTACCTGCACATATGATTGCTTGCGCCGGTATCCAAGTACCAAATATTTTTATTGGAAGCTTCTTCTCCCTTCTCTGCTAGTAGCTAGATACCATCTTCTCCTTCCTCCTTTGCATAGTTGACCTTCTCATGCACTCGGTTATTCTCATTATGGTAACATTCTGAGGAGTAATGACCATATTTACCACAAGTATAACATTTAATTTACTTTGTTATACCTTCGTCCTCCTCTTGAGAAACCTCGTTGCCTTCTTCCGTCAGAGGGACCTTGTGTGCTTTCTTCATTAGGTAAGACTCCTGTGCCTCCTCTTCCTCTGCCATATCCAAAAGAACCTCGTCCTCGTCCACAGCCTCGTCCATGACCGTATCCGCGGGTATAACTATGACCGCGATTTATTTGACTGCTTTCGCTAGTTGGGCCATCCTTCTTCTCATTGATGGTGATCTTGCACTTCAAGGCTTGCTCCAAGGATTCTTCTTTCCGCATCAAGATCTTCTGCTCATGGACTTGTAGAGAACCCATGAGTTCATCAACTGTCATAGTGTCCATATCTTTGGACTCTTCAATTGCAGCCACAACATAGTCAAACTTCTGATCCAAAGATCTTAGGATCTTCTCCACCACACGCTTGTCCTCCACATTCTCACCATTTCTTTTCATTTGGCTTACATTAGAGAGAACTTTAGTGAAGTAATCCGAGATGGATTTCCTTCCTTCATCTTTAAATCTCGAACTCGCCTCTCAACATTTGGAGGTGCACCTTCTTCACTTTCTCAACGTCCTTATGAGCGTTCTCGAGGATCTCTCAAGCTTGCTTCGAGTTGGTGGCACAAGCAACCTTCTCGAATCCGGCTTCATCTAGCCCTTGATAGATGAAATAAAAGGGCCTTCTTATCCTTTTTTTCTTTGATCGACAAGCATCGTTCTTTGTGCCACCGTTTGTGCGCGGTCATCTTGGGGTTCTTCATATCCCTTTTCAACAATCTCCCAAATATCTTGGGAGCCTAGCAATGCCTTCATCTGGATGTTTCAATTCTCATAATTGGTGGTGGTGAGTCGTGGAATGGAGAATTGCATGCTGTTGGACATATTTCCAACCTCCGAGCTCTGATACCACTTTGATAGAATATGTAATAGTGGTGTAACATACAACAATAGTATGAGAAACTATATAAAACAATGGAGCAATACAACTTTTTTCACAAATCTTCTCCTTTTTTTTCTATACTTGATACCACTTCACCACACCATATATTCTACAACAACCATCTATTTATAGGTATAAGAAATGACCTTTTGACTCCCCTAATAAATTTATCATTTAGATTTTTCATGTGACTCTTAGTTTTTTCATGTGACTTGATTTTTATCATTTTAATTAAGTTTACAAAATAATCTTTCGATTTCTTCAAATATATTTAATATTATTTTTTTCAACAGTTCTATCATAGGATCCTACTGTTGCAATGGAGCCATGTGATCGTAATGATCCAACATTATGCTTGCTGTTGGCCACCAAGAAATTGCCTGTAAGGGATATGTGTTGGGGTTTTGCACCCTGCAGGAATGGGGTATCCCCTACGCATGGTCTAAACGCGCCATCTATAAAAGAGAGTAGGAATTACGTCTATTTGGATGCAGATTCTAAATCTTGGACGAAGAAGAGTTCGAAAACTCATCTTAGCTATATCTTAAGCTACGCTAACCAGGAAGGATGACAGGGAATCAGAAAGAGGGGTGGCTACGTACGTTTCTTCCCGTAAAGTCCCAGCGAAAAGCCTAGGAGAGCTATGCATCCCTAAATCTAATACCAGAATTTAAATATGCAGAAATAAAAAAGCTAAATAACTAGAAAAGAATGATTAGACAGAAAAAAGGGAAAGAGAAAAAAAACTTAATTCCCTCACATTAATGCTGACATCTTGGCCGACGCTATCTTAAACTATATTTGATTGAAGCTCATCACGCTTAACGCAGGTTCTGATAAGGCAAAAGAGAGGACTGACACTTTTCGAGGGCGTTCGTTAGAGGGGATAAAGGAGGAGACCTTCATCTCAGAAAACCAAGTACGCGTCGGTGAGCGAGCAGATTCCTGGTATAGAAGGTGGTGGTTGTCTCAGGTTTTTAAAGTTTATTTATATAAATATATAATTATATATATATATATTTATATTTATACATCCTGCGCCTCCAAAGCCACAAAAGTTTAATTATTCCACCACCTCACCCAAACAAGCCTTCAATATCTTTGCGAGATAAGCCTAAGCGAAACCTGCTACAGGGTTTCGGTAAAGATTGCTTAATGGCGCTGAGTCGTGCGGACTGAGGGGTTTGTACGGACCGGGCCTCTCGAAAGAACCAACTCTTTGCGTGAGAACCCATGAAAAATTGAGAGAAATCAAGGGAAACTTGGCTACTAAAGTCAGACAGCAGTCTACACGTCGTCAAAAGTTTTTGCAATCTGACGATAAGGGACACGCCGTCTGATACATGGTGCACCAACCATCAAACCGTTGCATTCATCCTTGATTTGCCCTACATGACTACATGACAGGATGTCGGATGGCAAATTAACCACCTTTCGATGAGAAGGAGCCTTGCCGTGCGAACGTCTCCTCTCCCATGCTTTATTAAGATTTAAAAAGGTACAAAAAAGAAAAATCAAAAAAAAATTCCATACTTTCATCCAATATAATTATGAAATACGAAATTCAAATTTAAAACACTCTTGAACAACATTTAAATTTTAAAATTTAAATTTTATATTTGAGAACCGGAAGAGAGGAGAGAGGAGAGAGGAGAGAGAGAGAGAGATAAGATGGGAGGACTTAATCTCAAGAGCCGGTAGAGAGGAAGGAGCCGCTAATCAAGCAAGAGCACTCACATAGAGAGAGAAAGAGAGAGGGAAAGCAACAAGGAGAGGAACCAGCAAGCATGAATTAAGAGGATGTTTGGTTGGGATAATTAAGATTTGGAATGGGAATTGAAATGAATGACTCTCATTCCAACTGTTTGGTTGGAAGAATTTATTCTGATTTCTATTTCAGAGAGGAATGAGAATGGTCCAATCCCTTCCTAGTTCAAACCGAACACTCCCATTGGATTGAGATCCCATTCCATCGGAATGATAATGAAAGAAAAAATATCGATGTAGAGCTCTTCCTCCTCCTCCGCCGCGTCGAACGCCTTCCTTATCACCTCCATCGAGATCCCCCTTGCTCCGACGCAAACTCTGCCAAAAACCCACCGATTTAGAGCAATAGATCCAGTAAAATCTCTTCTACGAGGGGCGAGTGGTAGAGGAGTACTGTGGAGGTGGGGGAAGAGATGGTTGTGGACGAAACAGGAGGCCTCGGAGCTGCCGTGCCCGTCGAAGATGCTGACAAAGGTGGTGGGGAGGTGAGGACCTGGCCCTGGTCCTCCAAGGAAGAGTTGGCCTGAATGATTATGATGGAGAAATTGTCGGAGGCATGAAACTTCAGATCCAAGTGCCAGAGGAGCCCGTCTCCGTCGTCAGCGATGCCAGGCCACCGGAAGCACCGCTCCAGCGGCCGGCAGCACGCTCGCAGCATCGCATCCTCGCCGTCTTTCTAGCGAGGACGCCTTCACCCTCTCCACCCTCCTCAAGTCCCTCTCCTCCCTCTCCACCTCCTCCCTCCCCCACCTCATCGGAACGGAGTTCCATGCCTTCGCCTCCACGCTGGCCTCGATGTCGACCTCTTCGTCTCCAATGGATTGATAACGCTCTACGCTCGAACAGATGATTTGACCTCCGCGAGGAAGTTGTTCGATGCGATGCCCCAAAGAGATATCATCTCGTGGAACTCCATGATGTCTGGGTACCCTCAGGACAGCAACTATGGAACGTGCTTGGGACTATACGAGGAGACGGAATGAGGGCAAGATGGCATGGTCCCTAACAGGGTCATGGTGGTCAGCGTGTTGCACACTTGTTCTGAGCTCAAGGACCTTATTTTGGAATCAGAGTTCATCGGATGGCAGTAGAAAATGGGATTGAAATGGATACTGTGTTGTGGAATTCGATCATCAGATTATATGCCAAGTGTGAGATCTTTTAGATTATGCTAGAATTTTTAATAATATTTTTTAAAAATTAAAATATTATTATTATATTTATTTTTATTAATATTAATTTTAAATAATTAATTTTAAAATTTAGTTAAAATAAAATAAAATTTGAGTTGATTTTGATTTTTATATAAACCAAACAACAATAATGAGAATGATCCATTCCCATTCCGATTTCGATTCTGATCATAAATCAAATATTTTGGATGATTTGACTATTTCGATTCCGATTTTAATTTCAATTTACTCTTATTTCGATCTCAATTTATTTTAATTGTGAACCAAACAGCCTCTAAATGCTTGAAAAGGCTAATAACCACGTCATAAGAGCAGCGATAGAGAGAGAAGAGGGTCAAATCAATAAGGATAACCATGCCCCTGCTCAAAGGAGTAGGGAGGGAGATGGCGTTCAATAGGAATAAAGAGAAGAAGAGAGGAGGAAAAGCTATCTCAAATAAATTGGGGAGGGGACATAACAGAGAAGGGCCAAAGAGGGCTACCTTCACAAGGAAAGAGGGAAAAGAGAAGGTGTTGAGGGTTGTGTGGCGGGGCGGGGAAGAGAAGTGGGACCCAGCATCTGGACAATGACTAGATCTAGTCAGCCATAGAGTTCGGAGTTGAGGGAGAAGAGGACGAGAGGGAAAAGAAGGAAGTAGGAGTGGGGGAGGCGGCGGGCTCCAAGGGCTCTGGATCCCCAACGATGCATGTTTGGCATCACAAAGCGCTGTGCATGCTCCATGTTTTAACTCGAAAAAGGAAGGCTGTCACATATTCTGGGTTAAAAAGGCTAAAATGAAAGCATTGCATTCAGTGCAAAATATACGGATTTGAGAGACTGTGTGGGAGCTTTCCATTTTCGAAATAAACGACATGGCAGCTAAAGCATGCACGAGTCTCTGTCATGCAAAACATGTACCATAAAGAATTCAAACTCTAGAGTGGGTTGGATGGGGTGGTGGTGATGGGGGCGGTCAGGGATGATATTACTAATACTAAGGACAAAGATCCCTACCTGCCAACGGCATGCAAAGACGGCTCAGTTGTCTAGCATGTCATAATAAACAAGATCCAACATCATCGATGTATCACACAGTCTTATTCTACCTTATCACCACCACTCACGGTTTATGCTTGTTCTCAACTCCGATAGCCTCCCACAAGGCTCTCCTCTTAGCCAACCCAGATGAAGGCTCTCCTTCACTGGCAATGATGTTGGGGATGGTGGCACGGCCTCTAGAACCAATGCTGCGATAAGCGTCATCATCATCATCATCTTTGAAGGGGGTCTATTGCGAGGCTACAAGAGGGCAAAATGGCATTATTGGTCACTTCCACTTGCCATACAGTTGCTCAAGAAAAAGATGAAATCATAAATAATAAATTATTTTATTATTATTATTGGAGACACAGGGAGGGGATGCAGTTTTATGTAGAATGGAATAAGGATTTGCCTCAGGGCTTGCTAGTCTCACGAAGTCTCAGTATTTAATTGCTCGGTGTCATCTTAGCTATTTCTTTATTGCCTTCTTAATATGGGATGACTATTGAGATGATTAATATCAATAACGGGAGTGTTAACATGATAGAGAAGAAGATGAAAAGAGGAGTTTAAAGGAAGGTAATTTTAACGATATTTAGCGAATATGTCTCACTTTTAATGATAATAGAGAAAGAAGGGACCTAAAGTTATACTAAAATTTCCAGAACCCAATCCTCAATAGTCTTTTGCAGTTCAAAAGAAAGCCATACATCTTCTTACTAAAAAAGAAAGCCATACATCTAACGCTCTCTCTCATCAATGCTCATATTTTTTTCATCTCTATATGCATGCTTGGTGATGGCATGAAGTGTAAAATGGTCTGAAAATATGTATGAAGTCCGCATACCTGAAGAAAATTTTAGGTAGAGTAATGTTTTGTGTACTTGGCATGTAAGGTTGGAAATGGATCGGGATGGATCAAGCAACATCTTTACTTGAGCTCGACTCAAAATATTTTTCAGACTTTGGATCGGGCTTAGGTTCGAAATTTTAAAATTCGGACTTAAGCCCTGCCCGCACCCAAGCTCAAGCCCAACCGAACCCAATTTGGTCAAGTTGAATTACTTATTTGGGCCAAATGTTGGGCTGGCCTGAATCTAATGAAAGGATCATACATAAACAAGGAGAGCAAATAACAATCTAAAAGTTCATAAATATTCTAATATTTATTATCATAATTAGCTAATTGATTAGAGATATGGCTAACTAATGATTCATCCTAAATAGCTAAAATCACTTGGCTAGGGATCGGCTCGAATTGGATATTTGAGCTATTGATCAAGCTTGAATTTAAGCTCAAATTTGGATCGGATCAAAGATATATCCGAGTCCAATCCGAAAGACCAACGAGCCTTATAATTAGACTCAATCCAATTTAATTATTTCGGATCTCGTTTGAAGTTCAACTTGAAGTTGGATTGGTCCGAGCTTAGTTCCAAACCTATTGAAATGTATCCAATACATGCTGCGATTGGTTTTTGTCTGAACCATCTGATTTTCTACCAAAAAAAAAATGCCAGCTATTTGATGGGTATGGGTATCAAACTCAGTTTGCACTTAATATCTGGTACACAGTGACGTGTGATAGCAAATATGTTAAAGAATAATCATACATGTCACATATTTTTTTTCAAATTTTGCCATATTTTATATATAAATATTATTTTAAAATTATCTTTAATTGGGTTTGGCTTGTATCTTTGGTGCGAAAGAATGGTTTCCTTCTTTTGTAAACTTTTTAGATTATAGACATCCGCTTTCAGATCTGTGCAAGTGGAAGAAAATTGGATTGCTTTAAAATCTGTATAAGATGTAATCCAACGGTTGATGTCATACCATAAAACCAAAATCTTTTTGGAGAAAGATACGGCCCAGCCTACCGCTGGATATAGATCAAGGGTCAAATCTTGCTGAAGTCCTGACCGCTTTACCAAAACTGTCCAGATTATTGCAGATTCCACTTATCGGTTCGCAGCCCATGTAAGAATCCGATGCACTCCTCAGCAAAACCCTAGTTCAGCCATTCATCTCCATCCCCCGCGCAACGTCCCCCCGGCCCCCGCCCCCTTCCCCACCCTCTCCCCCTCCCCTCCCCCTACCCTTCCCCTTCCAACCAATCTCCCCTCCCCTACCCCTCCCCTTCCAACAATCTCTACTTCCCTGCGTCCCACCCAATCCCCTTCCATCCCACCCTTCCCGTGCCGATCACCGACGGAAGATAGAGCAGCTGTCCCACCGCCAACACCTCCCACCGGCAACCTCCTCTGCCTCCATCGGCCCCCGAAGCTGCCTCCAATCAATAGGTCAGCCTCTCCCTTCCTCTTCGTTCCAATTGATTTAGGGTTTTTGGTCCCTGCCCAAGCTAGGGCTTCCATGTTCTTCTTTGATTTTCTTTTGATTTAGGATTCTTGGGTAACTGCGTGGCCATGAATTGAAGAAAGGACGGGCGGCGACATGTTGGAGGTGTCGGCCCCACCGTTCCCGTGAAATATAAGCAGCGGAAGGTGTCCGCCATCCGGCAATGGCCCAAAGGATGCGGCCCCTTGCTGCTGTGGCGAATGTGAAACCCATCAATGAGCATCCGGCTTCTGTTGAATTGGACCCCAGTGGGGTGTCAAATTTCAATAAGAGGCCTCGGCCTGATGACGCCGTCGAGTTTCCGGCAGTTGGGGAGGAGGCAGCTACTTTGGAGTGGGTGGATGAAGTTGGATCATCGATGATTTCAAAGCAAGAGGTGGCGGAATTGACCGGCTTGGCAGAAATTTGAGCCGTGACGATGTGGATTCATTGCATCTTGGAGCTGAAACCAAGAAGGAAGAGATGGGGGCAAAAATTTTTCCTGAACCAGTTGGAATTGTACATTCAAGAACATATCCTCCTCCAAAAAGGAGAATGATCTCTGCGGTCCGGGATTTTCCTGTTGGTTGTGGTAGAAATGCTCCTCTGATGAGCAAGGAGTCCTTAGACATTGTGGCCACAGGTCCTCGCAAAAACAAGAGTGTGGATGAAAAGAGGAAATGTTTGGTGAATCAGCAACTGGTGACGGAAGGTCCAGCCAAGGTTGTGTCTGCTGATGAAGTCATTGATAGTTTGGAGAAAAGAGATGGTAAGAAGAAGATTCAAGAGGGTGATCAAGAAGCTCAAGCTGCACCTGCTAAAGATAATATTTTGGACGGGGAGAAGCAGCATGTGGTGAAGCAGCCATTAGCAGTCAAAGTTCCAAACATGGATGCATACACTGATGAGGCTGTTGATGGCACTGTGAAAGGGAATGATACAAAGAAGATTCAACAAAGCAATCAAGAAACTAGCAGTGAAGCCCATGCTAAGCCTGCTTCTGCTTCATCTAAGGGAAAGAGCTTGGATTGGGTGAAGATGCCTGTGGTGAATCGCTCATTGTCTGTCAAAGGCTTAGATAAGGTTGTACCTACTAAAAAAGTTGATAATGAGCTAAGAAACCGTGATTATAAGCTAACCCAGGAGACATTTAAAGAAACCAGTGACAAGTTTCAAGCTAAAACTGCCTTGAAGAGTTGCATGAAAGAGGATATCTTGAAAGAACATCATGAGAGGAAAAAATTATCCGAATCAGCATATGAGAGAAAGTCAGAAGGCTGCAGCCTGAAACTAGTCAACGAGAATCTTCAGATTGCAGAAGTGCAAAAGAGAAAGCCATCTAGTCTTGTTGAAAGGTCGCAGTTTGGAGGAGACAGGAAATTGGTGGGGAAAGCAATAAATAAGTTGTCTGCGAAGCTTCAGAAGGATAATAAGAATATTATGAGAAAGTTTCCAGAGAAACAAGAGAATGAAGACCGTGGTACAAGTGCTCAAAGTCAACAATTTGAGGCATTGGAAGCTCATGGGGATAGGTTAATTGTGCAGTGTCTGTTGGCAGCTCAGAACTGTCCGTGGAGGCATGGCAGAAGGTCTCATGCATCCCTTTCTGTTACACCTAGAGGCAAAGTGAAGAAAGAAGAAAAATGTTGAGTAAGAAATCGACTTTGAATGGACCAAAGGATAAGGAAGATTTAGTGCCTCGAAGCGAGGAAAATGAAAAAGCCCTAATCGTGTATGGAAAACCTAATGAATTCAGTGTCACCGTTACTCCTGTAATTCCTTCTAACTGGAATAACAACAATGCTGGTAGTGAGGACATTACTGCTCGGAATAAAGTTAAGAAAGCTCTGCGTTTGTTTCAGCTGATCTCCAGGAAGCTATTGCAAAATGAGGAATCCAAGTCAAAGCAGATAGGCAAGATTAAACGGGTTGACCTGACGGCTGCCGGTATTCTCAAGGAGAACAAAGAATGGGTGAACACTGGCGAGCCAATCTTAGGAAATGTTCCCGGAGTTGAAGTTGGGATGAATTCCACTATAGGGTCGAGCTGTCAATTGTTGGCATCCACCGTCCATTTCAAGGTGGCATTGATTCCATGAAGTTAAATGGTAAACCTGTGGCAACCAGTATTGTGGCATCTGGAGGTTACCCTGATGACACAGACAGTTCAGATGCAGATATCCTGATATATTCTGGTGCAGGAGGAAACCCTGGAGGAGGAGACAAGCAGGCTGGAGATCAGAAACTTGAACGCGGAAATTTGGCATTAAAAAACAGTATAGACTCGATGACTCCTGTGAGGGTCATTTATGGTTACAAAGAGTCAAAGGGAAGTGATTCGTATGATGCAAGGTCAAAGATGATCTCAACCTTTACATATGATGGGTTGTATTTTGTGGAGAGATATTGGCAGGAGAGAGCGCCTCATGGCTTTTTGGTTTCAAGTTTCAATTAAGAAGGATGCCAAATCAGCCAGTAGTTGGCCTGCAAGAAGTCAAAAGGTCAATGAAGTCCAAAGTACGGGAAGGCCTATGCTTACGTGATGTATCTGATGGAAAGGAAAGATACCCATTTGCGCAATCAATACGATTGATGATGAGAAACCACCACCTTTTAAGTATATAACCAAGACCATATACCCTTCATGGTATGTCAGGACTCCTCCCAAGGGTTGCGACTGCACAGGTGGCTGTTCGGATTCTAACAAGTGTGCTTGTGCAGTTAAAAATGGAGGTGAAATTCCTTTTAACTTCAATGGTGCTATTGTGCAAGCAAAGCCCCTTGTTTATGAGTGCGGTCCCTCATGCAGATGCCCTCCATCATGCCATAACAGGGTCAGCCAGCATGGCATCAATATACAACTAGAGATCTTCAAAACCGTATCAAGGGTTGGGGGTGAGATCGCTGAACTCCATACCATCAGGAAGCTTTATATGTGAGTATGTAGGAGAGCTGCTTCAGGATACAGAAGCTGAACAGAGAAACAATGATGAGTACCTGTTTGACATAGGTCATAACTATGATGATCAGTCTCTGTGGGAAGGCCTCCCTACCCTTATACCAGGCTTGCAGTCTAGTTCAAATTGTGAGACAGTTGAGGATGTAGGTTTCACCATTGATGCAGCTGAATATGGAAATGTGGGAAGATTTATTAATCACAGCTGTTCACCCAACCTTTATGCACAAAATGTTCTTTATGACCATGATGACAAGAGAATGCCACACATAATGTTCTTTGCTGCTGATAATATTCCTCCATTACAAGAGCTAACATATCACTATAATTATATGATAGATCAGGTTCGTGATTCGGACGGCAACATAAAGCAGAAAGATTGTTACTGTGGTTCGGCTGAGTGCAGTGGCAGGCTCTATTAAGATTGACTTTCCTGTTCAATATTCAACTTGTTTCATGGTGGAATCAAGTTTCGTACATTCTCTTATGCATTGCAAATGGATGTAATCATTCTGTGATGGGTATTGGACTCCCATCTTCAGCAATGAATGTGCTGGAACTGCTTTTGTTGTTGATCTGGTCATTTTGCAGGTGTTGCAGATCTCAGCCTCTGAGATGCCTACAGAAGGTACTGCATTGATGAGACTGATGTCTAGTCATGCTTTCTGTATTGTTAGTCAGTTGTTCTTTCTACTTGTTGTACTGAGATTAAAAATGCTGATTGTAAATGATACATATATGTTGTCTTCTTGGCATTAATGCACCTCTGTGGACCTATGGTATTTTTATCCACATTTGACTGGATTTCCCTGGGATATGCAATTTCATTTGCTCCTTGATGGTCTTCATCTGCACGAAATAACCATTGTCTGTATTTCCTATTTGTTAATGATGAGTCGTCTAGGTTTTACATTAGTTTGATTTTTCTACATTTTACCCTCTTTCTAAGAGTAGGAGGGGACAGAGACCCTATGCATTTTATTGGATGATGATGGGAAGCGGGAATCAAACTCTAGATACTTTACAACCTGACATGCTACTCCTTTTTATTTGTCTTCATGTTTGTAATCTATTTTATATGCTAGTGTGTGTGCATACCTAAGCCTGTCATCAGCGTGTCTTTGTTGTTCATCTGCTTAGCCTACTTTAGGCTAGTTGTCAAAAGCAATAGCTGCCTTTAAGGCAATAGGGTCCCATATGATCTGAGGTTCTATGCACCAGACAGTTGCTTGCCTATATAAAGCAAGGCACTTAGTTACAAAAAATTCCATAAATGCACTATAGGTAAATAATGTATCTATAAACAACAAACATCTTAAAATTAATCACTCAAGTTTTAACATCTTAAATCGTAATCATTGAGAACATGAAATATCATATTCTACACTTTAAAACATCAGTTCATTGAGAACATGAAATATCATATTCTACACTTTAAAACATCAGATCAAAATAGGACATTGCATAACGTGTTTTTAAACAACAAACGGAAAAAGTTATACAACTTACATCCTAAAGTAGCTACAAAGTTATGGCATCGAGATACCACTTTTAATACATGTTTCTAAACAAACCATGGCAAGATAAAAGACATGCTAGAGTGTCTTCAAGCCATTGAGCATTATCGCAATACTCATCACATGAACTCTCATCACTTCCATCCTACTAGATTTATAATCACCATTCTCTCATCTATCTCCTTTGAATCAGCCTCTTCCATGAGCCTTTCATTTATATTGGTGGACGAAAGCACATCCCATGAACTCTCATCACTTCCATCTCTACTGGATTTATAATCACCATTCTCCTCATCTGTCTCCTTTGAATCAGCCTCTTCCATTAGCCTTTCATTTATATTGGGTATTCGAAAGTGCTCTCAAATCAAAAGTTAACGCGACTCTTAAAAGAAGGGCATAAAGGGGATATGAAGAATAGTACTGGAATTGCAGAACCAGTTGTCCAGATGCCTCTCGCTTTTACCCAAGTGCTCACCTATGTGTCTCCTTTCTAAACCCATCTCACTAAGGGACTGTTGGGTGCTTCGAAGTTGTTGTGCTTTGTCCGACCACCTAAGTGAGTGTCTGGTCTGCCGTCGACAATGCTACTTATAGAGTCTTTCACATAGCCTAAATTCTTCATTTGCCATTATGGGAAACTAATTGGGCAATGTTGTTGGCTTGTTGCTAATAGGTTTTACAACATGAATGTGTTTTTTTCTTTATTCCCATAACTTATGGAATTTATGATGTGGTCATGTAAATTATAAGCCTTGATGTTTGTCCATACTACTAGATTTTTGATGCATTGCATGTAGCAGTCTCATTAATTGATAAAACCCTTCAATGCTAGAACTTCTATTTTATATTAGTCTTATTTTGATATTTATGCATATTAGTCTAGGGTTGTCGCACTTTACTAGGAATTTGCAATTATGCTTTAATGTTAATTATCCAATCTGCATGAAGGGATGGGTATTACTTTCATAATCGTTTCCTGTATACCAAGGCACTGTGCCAGTTTTTTTTCTTTCCTAGCTTACCTTAATATCATGGTAATGATGAGCACAGTTGCTGAGTACCTGCTTTATTGTATTCTTGAAATTGCTTATCCTGTCCTTTTTGCCTTTCTTCCAATCCGATTTAGGGTATGGTAGATTTAATTGTGAGAAATCCAAGCAATCATTCAGCTAATATAATGTTTACAGGTATCTTAGCTTATTATTACTAGGAATTGTTTATTTGCTTTAAGTCCACTTGCCGGGAAAATTAAAATCACTTGTTCTGATCTTTATAAAGTTATCTTTGGATAGACTTATTTCTGAATTTTGTGATTTAAGCTTCTTTAAGCACCTAAGTCAGTCCCCTCTCTACAAGCTCCATCTTTGGTCCTTCTAATCGTACATCCACTTTCATCCTTTTACTTCCTATGCCTCCTATTGCTCAGGTTAGCGCAAAGCCAGGAAGTCCCTGCCATTGGTTCAGTTCCCATCTTTACCGCAACATGAAAGGACAAGTTTGCAGTGATTAAATTACATGATACATAGGTTTTGCACCAAAATAGGACAAGTTAATGAAACAATTTGGATGGCATATTTCATGCAAGAATGACATGGAGGAAGCTTGTCTAAAGAGATGGAATTGAACTATGCTAAGGTTGAAATAAGATTAAACACAGACCAAGAAAGTATAATGGGAGTCATGGAAAGATTTATTGCTTAAAAAGAGAACCTTGCAATAGTCAGAGAAAGTAGATGGAGCAGGAAATGGCTGGGGCATAAGTTTGGCCATCCTATCCCCAAGCTTGGTTCCAATGTTTAGTTGGGGCTGGACTAGCTTGAAACTTTTATAAACACTAAGCCCAACAATTGGTTGAGCTCTGTCCAAATGTCTTGGTTCAAGCTTCAAGCTAGGCCTAAACTCAAACCTTTTCTAGGCACTAGACCCAAGCCTAGCTTGGGCCCTAGATCAAGCTGGAACCGATATCCATCTAAGCCCAACGTTGTCCAACTGCATGAGGCAGCATAGGTGCAGAAGATGAAGGCACATCTTTGATCAAGAGGTTTTGGCCAAATCTGCATTTCCAATAAGGTGCTAGAACTGCATGTGAGGGAGTGGTAGTTTCCACCAATGGTGCAAGCAATCTGATCCTTCTCTCTTACAGTGTGCTAAGGTATCATCTAACAATGTGTAGTTGGAGGGAGTGTCAATTCCAAGGACAAAACCAAGGGCTGAGCCAATGGTAGGGTCAGGGACAAAGTCAAGGGCTGGACCAAGGATAGAGATGAAGGGCTTTGGGTAGAACCAAGGTTCAAGGTGGAGAGAAAGAGTTTAGCTGCTAAGGACAGAGCTAAGGAGTTGAGGGTGGAGAGGAAGGGCTGAAAGTGGAGCCAAGGGGCCGAGGGTAGAGCAAGCCAAGGGTTGGGCTGCAATAGGATAAAGGGAGGAGCTGATGATCGAGGATAGGTGATGCTTGGAGGATGTTCTGTACAGAAGATGATGGGTGACCATCGGTGAGGGAGGGCTTGGCCAAATCTAGGGTATTCTAACAAAGCCTTGGGGAGACTTGAAGCAAATCTAGATTATCCATCAAAATAAATGGATGGCTGCACTATATTTCATTACATTTATATAAATATATTACATTTATATAAATATATACTATTTCATACCATTTGGATTCCTTGCCAAGCTAGGGTTGCCCAAGCCAACTTGAATTTCATTCGGGCCTTAATTTGTCAGCTCTTATATAACCTGAAGTTTGAAAATTAGAGACTGGGCCTATCTTGAAATTGCCTGCCAGGATAGGCTTTGGTCCAGCCTAGGTCCATCCATTCCCTGGGATGGATAAAATCAACCATGCACATCAAATGGAAATTTTAACATTTTAATATTTTCTTACCATGAATCTCAGCTGAGCGAAAAAATTGAATCAAGTGTTGTCATTGCTTGGTCTTGATGAATTTCTCTATTGAATTACCTGATAATAACATTATGCTTTGGAAAGTAAAGGATGAGAAGGGGGAATGTAGTATGCATGGAAGCAGAGCCGGCCCTGGGG
>KE504784.1:503986-520114 GCA_000441515.1 Elaeis oleifera | reverse complement strand
AAATTTTGCATTACAAAATGCACGTAGATTAATTTTCAATAATAATTAATATTAAATATATTAATTTTAATAGAGAAGGGTTTTTTTTATTTGGCCCCAGACCTAAAAATATCAGGACCGGCCCTGCATGGAAGTCACACATCCTTTTGAGGAAAGATCCTTGACGCTTCTCTAAGAGCAAGCCTGAGCTTAATGGTAAAGTTGCTCAATTATGGCCTAGGTGTTATGGGTTTTAAACACAGAATAATTTCTGCACGTGGGGATAAGGCTACATATGTCTGACCTTCTCTAGAACCTGCATGGTGGGAGCCTCGTGCACTGGACATCATTTTTATCCTTGATGCTTCTCCCTCTCTTGCTTTTTCCCCTCCAAGATAAAAGATAGTAATATGGTGGATTGAGGATTTGTAACTAAGTGCATACTCTTTTTAAACTGCTCTACTTCGTTTTGGGATAAGCTTAGGCTTGATATGGTAGATTTAGTCAGTGCATAGGCTTGATATGGTAGATTTAGTCAGTGCATGGATAGGTTGCAAGGTTGAGACCAAGAACCTACCCGAAATGGATCGTTCAGCTATATACCAAATTGAACCAACGCCGACCCAAGATAGATCAGCCATGCAGGTCAGTTCGAGTGGAAAAGGATCCCTTGCCATGCAGGTAGCCATCAGGTTGACAGCTGGTCATAAGACCCCAAGGTAAATCTCTGCATGGAGCCTTCTCGACTTGAAGTTCTGCTCTATGACCAACCCATGTACGTTGGTGACTTGGTCACTAACTCAAAAGCAAAGCTTAGTGATAGACATACACAATGTCTGACGTTCATCTTGGAAATAGTTTGATTTGCTATGTTTTGCCAGAAAAAAAAAAATCAATTATTGATTATTAGCTAGTTACATCTAGATAATTCTTCAATGGTACCAGTCCTAAGTGGGTTCACTTGACATATGGCTGCTTCCTCTAGTCTTCTGTGGAATTAAAATTCTTTCGACTGACCTTTCAGCAACTGTATGGCCTTTGGCAACAGAATTGATTATATTTCTTGCAAGGACTTGTGTGTGGCGCTCTCTTTTACGATATCAATGGGGAAAATGTGGCAGATCTTCACTTGTAGGACATGGGATACTCTTTTAACTATTTCATTTAGAAATGGAAAGAACATCAATATAGATGGTCATTTTGGCTGCGTGTTTCCCCCTTTTTTGCAAGTGCTGATTGTTGCTTTTGCTTCTTTTGGAAACTGGCTTTTCTGTGTATAGTATATATAGCTTGTTGGTTTTAAGGACCTAATCTGCTGTCTTCTTATCTCCCTGTTCGATTGTCATGTTTTCTTTTATTGCAGTGGATTGTTTGCTGGATGTGCTTGCTTGTAAGAGTTAGAGAGTTTCTTGGACTTTGGTTCGTGGTGCTAGTTCTTTGATGCTGTGTGATTTCTGGTTTCTGGGGCCACACTTTCTTCCTGTTCATCTAAACTCTAATTGCCATGTTTTGCTCGTCTTGTTGTTTCTCTTTATTATACGTCTTTTAGTTGAAGTTTGATGCTGTATATAAAGTTAATTTGAAGTCTTGATGCCTCTCCACCTTGTTCACCATGCTTCCTTTCTTTTGCATAACATAACAATTGCAGAAAACTCTTTCTGAGAGGTCTTTCAATTAGTTTCTATTTCATCTGCAGAATTTAGACCTTTTCTCGTGTGCATGTGTGTGTGTGTGTGAGAGAGAGAGAGAGAGAGGCCCACCTGCACCTGCACCATGTTGATGTACTCACACCTGAGCATGTCTATCTGTTCAATTAAACCACAAAAGAAGTTTGGCAGAGCACGTTTGATGGTGAGCTGAGGCGACAACCTGGTATGGATTCAACATTAAAGATATTTCTTTTCCTGGCGGAGCGTTTCGTAAGTACTTATTGTGAGTTCATCCTGCAGTGATGTATAAATTTTCTTTAAAAAAAATTGTTCTTTATCATTTTCTGTGATGTATTGATTTCCTGCTTCCATTTCTGGATGAGTGAATTTGGCGTTAGTATTTTCAGTCCAATCCTATAAAAATATCCAAATAGGCACTTGGTCGTGCCAATTGCCTGTATTAAAAGTCAGAAGCTGATGCTAGTAGATGAATATATGCAGCAGCATATTGTCTTCAGAGAAACTTGTGTTGGACTGGTTTAGAGTAAATCCTCTGAAGCTTGCTGGCAGTCGAATGAGTTCCTGCGAGTGATAGCATCTTTGGCGATTGGCATTATTGCTAGCATATATGCGGTTAATTTATATTTGTGGCCCATTTTAGGGGTTCAAGCAATACATCCATATTTGTATTGCAGACGCGTATGTGGTATTTGTAAATTTATCTGTTGTTCAGTAAATCTAGTGGCCCGTAATGAATGCTAATATGATGAAATGTTCCTTGATAGGCTTTTACTACTTCGATAAACCATGGCGGGCGGCTGCAGGAGTGATGAGAAGGCTCAAAAACTTGTGTTATATTTTGAGATATGATGCGTTCTCCCATCCTGCTGACAGCATGGAGGGTTTGTTGTGACACGGTCATGTACACGGAATTTTGGTCATGTACTCTCAAATTGCAGTCGCACGTATTTATTCCTTTTTCGCATTATGGCAGTTATTTGATATTGTTGAAAGACCTTACCTCTCTTACTCATCGCAGTTATTCTGCGATCTTCCACATTCTTGTAGAATTTAGCTGTTTGTGGCTTCCTTGGACCACTTGATGAGAACTCAAAGCGTTCCATTTGTTGATGGCATGAGCAAGCACCTGCGGCAAGTTCTATTTGTTGTCTATTTGCTGGCTGTCACTCACGTCTGCAGATTTGGTTTCAACCGTTCACTGTAAAATTAGATTTTATCGTGAAAACTGAAGTTATTTACGGGCATGAACGAATTGCATGCAACTTAGGATGGTAGTGTTAGATGCAACCATCCGGTGCAATTGGTGCCAAACAGAGTAGTTTAAATCTTGGCAATCTACTACATGAGATACGCGATTCAATCATCTAGGCTTCTAACCACTAATCATATGCAATTCATGGTGCATGGCAGCACGATGCTTCTACTCCAAGTGAAGTCTTGCCGATCCACTCGACAAGTGCACTAATGAGGCAGCAGCTATTGTGGCATCAGAAAAAGGAAGAGTTTGGTTGATCCAAACCATGGAGTGGGTTAGCTGTCCACCGCGGATGATGATGATGGGGATGGCGGGGCCGCAGATCGACTGGAAGGAAACGGCGGAGACGCACGTGTTCAAGGCGGACCTGCCCGGGGTGCGCAAGGTTTGGGGGGTCGAGGTGAAGGAAACGGCGGAGACGCACGTGTTCGAGGCGGACCGCCCGGGGTGCGCAAGGTTGTGGGGGGGGGGCGTCGAGGTGGAGGTGGAGGACGGCGGCGTCCTCCAGATCAGCGGCTAGCGCACCCGCGAGCAGGAGGACAAGTCCGACACCTGGCACCGCATCGAGCGCTCCACGGGCAAGTTCTGCCACCGCTTCCGCGTCCCGGACAATGCCCGCCTCGACGATGTCAGGGCCGCCATGGAACACGGCGTGCTCACCGTCATCGTGCCCAAGGTGCTCGACAGAACAAGCCCCGCAATATCAAATCCATCACCGTCAATTAAATATTATTCCTTCTCTATAATTACAAGAGGAGAAGATCGATCTACGCTATTCGCTTGTTTCCCTGGGTGGTTTTGCTCTTGTTCTTAAGCACGGTAGGTGTGTATCCATCTATCTATCCCTGTTTTATCCAGGAGTCGCCTTCTCCAAATAAATGTAAATCCGTGTTGGTAGTATCAGTTTAAACTTTGATATTCCCTCTATTAATCTTCTCAATTTCCCTTCTTTAAATAGCTTTGAAATAGTTCTTAACAAGCCAGCATTTCTCATACAACTTGCAGAACCCATCGCCATCTTGTTTCCGCACCAGCATAGGATTCAAGAAGTTAATCCAAGCAATGCATGATTATATATAAAAACCCTTCTTCCTCGCCCTCTCAATCACCAAGTATCCAGTATAGGTGCATCGTATACATAAACAAATGGAAGAATGCCTGTTCCGCTACTTTTGCTGCCGTTGTTGCTGCTCTACTACCCAATTGAAGAAATCAAAGGCTAATAGCGGCGAGCCTCAGGAGCAAAGGATAACATGCTCTACTACCTAATTGAAGAAATCACAGGCTAATGGCGGCGAGCCTCAGGAGCAAAGGATAACATGACAAACTAATGGTTCAGTTAGAACAGGTAAGGGAATGGTGGAGGGCAAGTAGAAGGGAAGTGGCATGGTGGAGGGAAGGGGATGCCCCAAGGGAACATCGTACCATTGATTCCTTGTAGCTCGAGAGAAGAACAAATACAGGATGCAAGGACGTGAATTTTGGCTGTGGAGGCCCAGGCGACCAGGGCCGGTGGACAATGTACGTGGTGTATTGGATGAGGATGGCTGGGTAGGGAGACGGCGGCGATCTGGTCCAGCACCATCGCTCCAAGCACACCTTAGCACCACTCGGCAACGCCAACCGAAGCACCGACGAGAAAGAATACCATGATGTGGAGGTTCGTGGCCGCCACGGCCAGTGCCACCCTGAGGACCCCAGAGGCAAAGGCTAGGAAGGTGCTCCAGCATTTGGAGCGCCACCATGAGGGCAGAGAGCGGAGGCGACACGGAGCGGCTGCAGATAAGGCATTCGTCAAAACACACGCTAAAGAATAGAGACAGTACGACATGGTGGTAGTGGTGACGGTCGGGTCCTGGCTCCAAGCAAGTGGGATCGGGCTGAGATTATTCCAAAGAAGGGAGATGAGGACAACAGCGAGGAGGAGGAGGATGGTGCGCTGGAGGGAAAGGGAGATGAGGTCCCAATTACAGGAGCCATAAATTTGAGAGCAGAGGGAGCCGATGCTGGAGGCGAGGCCAATGGGGACGGAGCAGGCGGTGATGTTGGTGAAGCCGATGGAGAGGGCACTGCCAGCAATCTCGAGGCGGCTGAGGCCGACCATTAAGACCATAGCCTGAAGGTACGCGATGCAGTTCATGACGGTGATTGGTAGTGCCATCCCCCACAACTCCCGTAGCTCCTCCGCCACCTTCCTCCCCATCATCGTCCGCCCGCCCCACACTATCACCATATCGTTTTGCCGGTATGTGCCGGCACATGACCAACTCCGCCAATGCAATCCAACGAAATTAGGTTTAATTATCTGGTTGCACCAAATAGAAGTTCATAAAAATCCAAAACCCCATAACGTCCCGAGTTCTGGATATGATTAATCCATAAAATAATTTCTACAGGCTAATTTCTACATTTTAAAGTTTTGATGGCTGAGTATTTACCACTGAAACCTAAGGAGGTCAAAATCCTTTTTTTGTTTTTTTTTTAAATCTAGCCAATTACTTGATCTTATTATAATTGCCTATTAAAACTTTAAGACCATTTTCCCCAGCAACTGATTAAACGGCTGTGGGTTACCAAGAATTAGATAAGCCATTTTCATTGCATATGGTATGGTACATATACTGCAACATGAAATCGAAATCGGACACACTTGCACAAGATTGGAAGCATTATATCAATATTTGCTAGGAGCATATCCACTATCAGAAGAAGGAAGAATGTTTCAGAACTTGGATGATATGTACAAGATCAGAACTTTATTATATGAAAATTCCCCCGGAGACAAGAGCAGAGAGTATGGAGTGAATTTACAGGGCAAGATATGTCTTTATCATGGTTGCACCAGTAGGGTCGGAAAGGAGATGTCTGAGAAGGCACATTCTCAGGCTGTTAGGTGCTATAGCAAACATGTAGAAGGCAAACCATATTAGTTCCACTGATGAAAGTGTGGACCCAAGAAACCCCTGCCACATCCTGCATAACAAAGAGACTCCAGGTGAAAACCAACAAAATCAAGTACTGGAATGGACTCATGTAAATTTAATATTTCTTAGAATGAAATTTTTCCTTCCTAGTACTGCCAAGTGCCAAATACAGATGGCCTGTTGCTAAATTTCTTCCTTAGCATTTATTTTCAACTATTTAACTCTGCTATCAGAAACTACTGAATCTACTTCTCATCGAAGACCATGGTATGCACTATACGGTATCACTTGGATATCCAACTTCCCCCAGACTGTTTTTGTAATAGATGGATTTTCTAGAAGTAGCACTATGCAGCCATATTCGCCATGCACCTCCCTTCAGTAGGCCGAGGTTGACTGAATGCCTACTTTATACTGGGCATCTATCAAGGTACCACAAAATACTCGATCACTAGGCTAATTGCTCACAGTACCATAGTTTCAGCGTTAAGACTATGATGACACAAATCATTAAGAGGAGGTTAGAGATCTTTAAAACTACAACCACCACAAAATGTCGGAACCTTTTATATTTAAATTGAATGCATGCCAAAAGCCTGAAGTAAAAGGAAGATATACCAATTAGGTAAGCGGAAAAATGTCTGGAAGAAGGTTCTGATGCCTTCAATATCCAACTGCAATATTAGTGCTAACCCGAAGAGAAAGAATGACCTTTGACGTTTTCTTTCTTGTGGCCAAAGAGTTCTCCATGCTGAAATGGGAGGATTGCATAAAATAGGAGGAAAGTCAGTCACAAACTAAGCTCCCAAGTAACAGTACGAGTGGGGGATTAAATTGTTCAACTGTTCAAAAGCAATGCTGCATATTTTTGAATAGTCATGAAAACAAAGCATCCATTTAAAGCATGAGAATTTCAATGAATATTCCATGGGAAAAAAAACGATGCAAGAAAATTTGGAATCTAATTATGGACGCAACATATAGTATATACTTACTACTTTAACTGAATGTTGTTCATAGAGATATGGCTTCTATTTTTCATCAAGTTAATAAAATATCTCATGGACAACTTATTTAGAGATGATTTTGTGTGTTGCTGGTATCGCACCATTCCACTTCCATCAGCACAGCCAGATAGTCAAGTAGCTTAAATATTTTCGGTGATCCTATGTCAAATAGCAAAGAAAGTCCAGTAAATTAGACCATGAAAATTCCTTAATGCTTGTCAGGGAATACAAAGTAATGAGATTATTCATTCCTATCATTTGCAGCCTGAGATAATATTTTAAGATATCCATGGACATCAATATCAATGCTATGAGCAGATAGAAGCTGCAGATGGCACAATGATTGACTTGCATTCTGCAAGCTTTAATATAAAACTCTGCAAGCTTTAATATAATACACCGAACATTTCTGCTAGGCTCTGTCTTAATATTTTATAGAGAATCAATGACATTAAGCTACTTGACTATGAATTGTAGGGGATTTAAGAACCCAGAATACAGAAAACTATTATTCTACGTAGCACAGAAGCTATTTCTAACTAATATTAAGTAGTTCAAAACATTAACAAATGTGAATCATTCATCTTTAAAATTTCAGTTCTTCAGGCTACATCAATTAAATTACCCCAAGACTTTATTTGTCACAAAAAATACTTTTGAATGTCCAGTAGAAACCGATTTCACTAAAGAAAAGCTTTTACTGCAGTTAATATCCTTTTCTCTTCCAAATATTCTGTGCTTAGATGAAAGTTGGATTGCATTATATCTTTCCAAATATTTGCTGCAACTTCTGGCATGATTGTGATTTAAACTAGTCTATTTACAAAAATAGCTCCATTCGGTAGGCAGCTAGAAGGGACCATAACTAGTTATGTAAGTGGTGGACCATATAGTTTCAGTGAGTTCCCAGCTAGTCTTTTGAGAACCACTTGAGTGTATTTCTTCATTTTGATATTGTTAACTGAGACAATATCTTGACCTTGTCCCGATGAATGCATTAGTTGACAGTTTAGAAGCAAGAATGGAAAACACCATGCTTCCTCCAACTTCCTCCAAACCCATCTCATCTATACCCTAGATTTGTCCATTGTTAACAAAGGCCTGATGCTCCAAAGGAAGGATGCCAAGGTTTCGAATACTGCTGACAAAACCCGTGCCTTTTCATTGGAATTATACCCATACAGTGCTGGTACCAACCGTAGATACTGAAATTGATGGGTTAAAAAAATTGAAAAACTTTCGGCACTGACCAGTACAATCGATACAGTACCGCTGGCATGCACCAATACAGACTGGTACAGCTTCGGTCGGCTTCCTCATACCAGTACTAGTGCCAGTTTTGCATCAGAATGGTACAATACTAATCGTACCATCTGTCCCAGCTTTAAACCATAGAGGATGCACTATATTGTCTTTATTAAACCAAGATTTGCCATACCGTGCCGAACCGGCCAATACACCCCATCTCGTACCGGACAGGCGAAAAACCGGCACGATTCGGCCGGTAAAATCGGTACACCGGCGGTACCGACGAATAAAGAACGGAAAGTGAGAAAGAGAAAGAGAGGGGAGGGAAGGGAGGGAGGTGGGAGCTGCCGGAGGCCGTCGGAGGGCTTCGAGCCCCGTATCGCCCGATAGGACTTCAAGAAAGCAAAAAGAGAGAGAGAACGCTCGGAGGGGGGCGGAGAACCTACCGGACAGACGGTGCCTCCGTTGCGAGGCTCCCGATGGCCGGCGAGTCGACGCCAACGGCCTGAGGGCGGTCGAGCAGGCGGAGCCCCTCCGCGGCTCCGCCCCTTCTTCTTTTTCGAAACAGACGTCGTCTGTTTCGATTTTTTCTTTTTTTTTGTTTAAAACTTATGAAGTCAGCAACTGGATTGCCGACTTAAGAATTTTTTTTTAAAAAATAAAAATCGTGAAGCCGGTAAAAGAAAGCAGGCAAATCTTTTGCCGACTTCACTTAAAACCATGTTTTAAAAAATTTGCGAAACAGGGGCATCGCGATGCCCCTGTTTCACGCCTGCGGCACCGCGCGCGTGGACAGCGCCCTCCGACGGCCACGACGGCCAGTCGGAGGCCGTCCGGCGGCCCCGCCGACTCCTTCCCCTCCCTCTTTTCTTTCTTCCTCTTTCTCTCTCTCTCTATTTCTCTCAATTTCTCACTTTCTTCTTCCAGTTCGGGTCGTCGGTTCGGTACGGTATGAAACCATACCGAATCGTACCGCCGGCCGGCCGAAACGGCCGGCGGTACCGGTTCAGCAAACCTTGCATTAAACTATATCCATTGTAAAAGCCATTTGAAGTTAGAACAGTACGGATAGTATCTCCTAAAAGTAACTACAAAAGAAATTCTAGCAGAATCCCTAAAAGGGCTGTCATTTTGAACTGATGCTTTGATCAAAGAACGATAATATCAAAAGAGTTAATTTCCAGACAATACCAAAGGAGAGAATTTTTATTCAATGCTTTCGAAGAATAAAATTATGAAAACAGGTGCATAGAGTGTCTCTAGCCAAATGTAAACATTTGCCTACCTAGCATTGAGGGAATCTGTGCACTTCCAACCAGAATATTCTGTCTGGAATACATATCTTTCTTCAAAATATTTGCTATTACAGTCGCATAACTTGGAGCTTCTGACAAGGACCGCACAACTGAATATCCTGTTTATTATAAATAATCAACAATTAGTGTGTATCTATGTCCTTTTAGGGGAAGGAAAACCTGAGAAAAGAAAAGCAAGAACCATGGTGTTCTTACCTGTAGCTGGATGCACCATGCTAGCTGCAGCACCAAATGCAAGGTTTTTTTGTTGTGTGTTTGGCAAGGATCCACCAACAGGGATATAGGACCATTCCTTTAGAAGAAATCAAAATTTAAAATCGTGAAAAACATATGAAGTCCTAATGTTGTCGACAATAAAAAATGCTGTAAACAAGTCCCAGATGAGATTATTCGTTGGCATGTTCTTTGATTCATGAAGATTTTAGTGCAAGATACTGCTTATGATGGTCAAACAATTTCAAAAAAATAATTGTTTCCATGTATCTATATTGATAATTCAATAAAAAAAGGTATCAATAAATATAAATCAGTTACACCAATGGCTAGAAGTCACAAAACAAAGACATGAGAAGCACAGGAAATAAGAATACAAGAAATATATAAGGTTAACTGTCAACCTTTATCGCATTAGATCACTAATATGGTCAATGCAACATTTTTTTTGCTTCAATGCCCTCAAATTTTGAATAGTTTCTAAACGGGCTGTCTTTCAAGCTCTTCTTTAATTCTTTCCTTTCATAATTGTTTAGCAGAAACCTGTAAAGTATTCTAATATTCTTTATTAGAAAGCCTAACAAACAGAACAAGAAAATGACATAAAACTTCAGTTCTAGCTATTTTAAGAGGTTTCACAGAGCCACTCAAAGAAGCTTACCTCTTCATAGACTTTCGATACTCGAACACCCATAGCTTCCAAGCGAGTCATCAGTTTTTCTTAAGAAGATCAAAGGGCATGGCATCTTTGAAGCTAGACATGTTCCTGTAATCAGGTTAGCAATCAGTATCTTCACTATGACCGAAAAAAAAAGGCTAAAAGTTACCAAAAACAAACATTAACTAACATAGCAGACAAACCTCAAAAAGACTCTTGTCGATGACATGGGCATGACATAAAGAAATGTGGGATATTCTGCTTCAGGGATTTGTTGTTTTCTTTCTTGTAATCTCTGTAGTCCATGAAAACCATTAAGCTGGGATCATATGGATTGTTTTCCACCTGAAATTTAAGAATCATACCAAAAGAACTTACATCTAAAAGCTAAGATAAAAGGCTTAGAGTTCTGTTCAATAAAGTGGAAAAAAATAATAAACAATGGGAACATATCGTTTTGTGTTCAAGAGGCAAGAGAACCATCGACAAGCTATTGCAGTGCATATATATATATATTAGCATAGTATATTTTACGGACGATTCCTGCTACATTGCCAAAATAAAGGAGAGTCATAATATGGTTCATTATTAACACCTCAGAAAAGATATGATGAGCACCAATCTATCAAACACTTGAAGATCAAATGTTAGAAGAATAAATGATTAGAAAAGTTGGATCAGTTAGGATAATATCCAGATTTACAAGCGACACCTCAATAAATCGCCCTGATTCAGCAAAGGTAAGGATACCAGCACAACTTTTAATTATGAGTCTACCTCATATTCTGCTATTAGCCTCTAGTCTATGGTGTATGTCGAAGAAAGGGACAATTTTAAACATCTGGTTCATCTGTATTTTAAAACAAATATAAAGGACAAGATTGTCCTTTAGTGTAGGGATAACAGCATGATTTTTACTCTCAAGCACAAGTAAACAGAATCTCCTAATTAAATAAAAGGAAACATAGTCTAGACTCTCGAGATCATTTCAATATGGAAGATAAATATAATGGTTATTGAGATGACATCAACCAGCTATTAAATGAATCCTCATCCCATCTATGCCAAGGAACTGAGTTTGAGAAGGGAAAATAAATATGCAAAAGATCTAATTAACCGCCGCATGGGCAGCATAATAACCAATTACATATTAAATAAATTTGCACAAGTATTTCCTACCTCAACTTCCATTCCGTATGCTGTCTGCACAGAAATACTAGGACCTCCTACCTCATACTGGAGAAGTTTTCCAGATGCTGCTCCAGAAGCAACGATAACAAGCCTGTACCTCTAGCATTAGACATTTATAACATAAGCTGCTAATGTTTCTTTTTTTCTTTTTTTTTTAAAATTCAACTGTACCTGCACGGAATCATTAGATCTCTTTCACATGCAACTAAGCTACAGCCATCACTTGCTTCGATGATCTTTTCCACTTTTGAATTGAGGTATGTGACACCAGACTCATGGCACCTGAAGATATTATACAGATCTTAGTTTCTTCTAAATGGTTATCTATGTAATTAAAGACAAAGGAACACATGCTTACCTTCTCAACAACTCTTCATGCAACAAATGCCGACTAACTCTACCATATGCACGACCAACTAAAATTGGATTATCATTATCAAGATACACAATTGTATCCCGCCAAACATGCTCTATACAGCTTTCTAACCCAAGACCTAAAAGAATAAATTGTTAGCACCTCAACTTATGAAGATGAAGTATATAGAAGAACTTCAATTGTGGTTGAAAGATGTAAATAGACATCAATAGTGGATATGTATGATCATAATCCAAACACCTTATCCCATCTGTATCAGGCAGCTTTATGAACTAAGTGTTCATGGGCACAACTTAAAAAAAGTACAGACAAGAATGCTAAGCAGTCTCTCCTACGACCTTGAGATTGTAGAACAATATATATATATATAGTATTGATGTGTTTTTATCTATGACCATAAGCATGATTGACTTATCTTAACAAACATTATGTGCTTCACGACCTCAGGTTGCATAGATTATGCAGACAGTAACACAAAATGATGTGAAAGTTAATAATATCAACAAAAGGAAAAACCTTTTGGCATTATTCTAGGAAAATTTTGCTAAATCATAAGCTGCAAATCCTCTCAAACAGCACATGGAAATTCAAATTTAAACAAATAGAATACGTTACTCCACAATGGTTCAAGTAGTTACCTTTAAACTCGTCCTCCCATACACCGTAGTTATTTGTAAAAGGAAGATCAGGTCCTATAAGACCAACTTTCAGTCCTTCTTAGCTGATTCTGCAGCCAGAGAAAGACCAGCTGGACCACAACCAATCACTATTAAATCTAGCATAGAATCTCCAGCAGATATAGGTGACAACTGCAAGAAGAATGAGTGAAAACCTACCATGAAATTAAACTATATATTTCGCACTTAAATTAAATGGATAATAAATTTAAAGTACAACGAAACAAAGAACAGCGAAGTACTAATGAAGGGGGGAAATAACTAAAAGAATAAAAAGCTTCCCTTTTTTAGTGGAAAATCACTGTTTCCGGAGATTGAACCCGGCTCACCAGTGTGATGTCCAGGAATGCTCATCAATACAAAAGCATTAAAATATTTTCATACAAATAATTTTGATGAGATATGAACTATGTGACAAATTTATACATGTTAGATTACTCTCCTGGCACACGATCAACTTTCTACATTGTCCTACAGCTTGGTGTGCACTCTGTAGACAATCAGCACTGCACAGGAAACAGGCAGATGAGATGGAAAACCAAGATATATCTCCAATTGGAAAGTCCACAACTTTGAGTTGATTGATTAGAAGGGTTGCCACCCATTAGCATTTTTAGGAAGGACTGAGAGACTCAACATCCCTGGACCCACCCAATGGATGGCTAAAATTAATGGAAAGAATCATGGAAATATTTATGGATTGCTCAACTCCCTACAAAATCAGTCCGAAGTAAAAATGGGAAATTTTCTCCCATGCCCAGTCAAAGAATAAAGAACAAGAAGGAAGCAGCTAAATAAAAGATTTAACAGAGAAGGGCCGGTATTTGGTCGGAGTAAGAAATTTACAGTAGGGTTCGACCAAAATTAGGAGCAATTCGCTTGAGAATCTCTAGTATTGTCCATGAAAGGCCATTCTTTCTTGCTAAGAGGTCCACATAGGAAAGGAAATCCTCCCTTTACAGCAGAACACGACATCCCATCATTTAGTTTTACATCCCCACAAGCAGACAGTGTTGCAAGTCGTTTTGTGGACATCACTGCTAGGTTCGATGACTCAGATCACAGAATCTTAAACCTTGAGAAGCGTGCAGAATATATTCCAAGCATGCTTCATGCATTGATCACATGATCAGATCATGGATTTCAAGTATATTCTATAAATCCGGGACAACTAAATTCTGATGATCATATTCTTCAAAAGATGTCAACTAGTATGGTCATGGTTGATTTCTTTTCAAGAGACTGTGGCTATAGTTGAGTGCAGTATTCAACCATCATAACTCCAAGAAACTTCAACCTAAAGTTGCCAATTTCCACAACTAATTGAATCTTATGACATTATTGACAGGACCATGCCCATGGACTATAATTTTAATTGGAAATGCACAAAGTTATCCCTAGAATGCACCTAAGTGAAAATGCTGAGACAACACCAACTTATCTATTATGTTGTCAATCCAAAATCAAATTCTTGAATTCCCAACATTCATCGCAAGATTTATCATGATGAATAAAATTGTCCATATTATAGGAAATATATACGTATATATCAATCTGCCTCTTACACTGCAACATTTTTTTATCAGCACTATGCGTAAGCAGGATTCACGCCCTGCACTTTGCATGCTCTGAGAGAGAACAGGGCAATATCAACTCCAAGATCAATTCTTGTAGAGCCGGAAAAGATCACTGAAACAACTCAATCAAGCGGAAAAAGTTATCACAGAATTTCTTTTATCGGTATGATTCATACAAGTAATCGTTAGCATTTATCCGGTCGTAGTTATCAGAATCAAACAAAAGTTCTCGAGGAGGGTTCAAGAACTCCATCCCCTCAGAGAAAGCAGAGCAATACAAACTCCAAAACCAGTTCTTAAAGAAAGAAATCACAAAAACTACCAAGAAAAGCTCGAGAAATACAGAATTCAAAACAACAGAGAAATCCTAACGATTATAAAGATCGAGGAGAAGAAAAGACCTTGTCGGCGATGTTGCCCTGCTTCTCCATGGGCTTACTTGCCTGCATTTCGACGTAAACAGCTCGCTGCCTCCGGACTTTATGAAATCCTCCTCGTCGGCGAACTTCTTCTCCTCCTCCACCACCGTCGCCGCCGTCACCGTACAGCTCTCCCTTCCCGCTCCGTCGCTCCTCACCCGGAGACGCCTAACGAGCCCAGAAGGCCTCCGCCTCCGGTGGAGGAGCTGCTTCCCCGCGACCACCCACCTCCACCGGAACCTGCAGTCGTGGAAGGGGACCGAGAGCGCCGCGTAGTTGGTTCCGCCGAGGCACTCCATTCTTGCTCCTCGTCGGATACGCAGCCAAGAGAGCGTCTCTCCGCTTCTAGGATTCGTGTCCAGAGCTTCGCTTACTCTCAGTATGTATATATTAATAGAGCGAGAGAGATAAACGAAGAGATTGATTACTAGGGTTTTGGTGGGGAGGCAAAGAAGGCGTGAAGAGAGTGACGGGAGAGAGCGAAGAGTCAAGGGACGAGGGAAGGGCGTCATCCGTCCGAAGGGAATGAGCGGTTGCTTCCATCCGCACAGAGTCCACATGGCAGGAAGGGATTGGCCATGACGTCTTAAAAGTCCGGATCTTGGATATGGTTTCGACCTTGCGCAGCTTTTCTTGCAATAATTACGTCACGGAAACGGAGCAGCAGCCTCTGGTAACCAAACGGTTATTTGGGAAACGGAATGGGGAAGAACCGTTGATATCTCCCCCAGTTTATTATGCCGAGGCCCCGAGAACTACTCGGATGATTTTTCCTGCCGAGTATTAGTTTCCCAGAGAACCAGGACTCCAAATTCATCTCTACGTAGCGGAAGCAGGCTGGTTGACTGATTGGGCTGACCTCACAAGGTGTCCTATTTGTCTTTCAATAGGAATTTTGGTGCTTAGTTTGACTGTTGATGGAGCAAAGCAAAGTATGGTTCAAATGTCAAAGGATATCACTTGCATAATTGGGTCAAGCGGTGGTGGTGCCAATCTGTGTCGCACCCGGTGCTGAAGCTCCTACAAGTATCATGATCAACAATTGGATTGATACTATAAAAACAGGTTGGACAAAAGAGCGTGTTCTCATCAAGGCTTCAGTCTACGTTATGAGCACATACAGGGGTTCCATGTCGGAGGCTAGTGCTGCCAATCAACTAGCCAAGCAAGTAGTGTTTGCCAAAAAGAATCCATCATGAAAGAAAGGTGCACTATGGCATTCGCAACATATTCTTTGTCATTACACACTTTGAGGAAGAAAGGTGCACTCCGGCATCAACAGCTCCCTTGTTTGTCTTAATTAGTGACAATCTTTAGAGTGTCTGAACCTACGATTTTGCAGAAATCGAAATCCTTCGTTCTCTTCTTGTTGTAGCTCATTCTTCTCTTCTTGTTGTAGCTCATTTTAGTACGGAGTTATAGTCAAAGTAATCCAAGTTCATGTATCTTTTTTCCTCTTATGTTCCGTAATGGTCAAAAACTAGATGAGAGTTGGATCTCGATCGTTATTTCTAGTTACTCGAAGACGGTTTCTAACTGCTGGCCTACTTCACCTGTGTCTGTGAGATCAGCACTACCGCCTTCATCGGGATGGTGAACCTATTAGGAATGTACATGA